>JAPZDY010000026.1:15783325-15806243 GCA_029783645.1 Ctenochaetus hawaiiensis | reverse complement strand
TTGGTTCAATTCCAAGCCAACACTTTGGTATGGAAAGGCAATCCTATGGAAACAGGTTTTGCAAAGCCACCCTGATAACCTCTTACCCCACATGTGACCACATCTCGGGGCAGATGTATATTCATTCATGCATGCAAGAAGCAAGGACGCACACACTAAACTATAAGTACACTCTCTGGGATTATCTATAAGTCATGTAGTTTTTGGATGCAGCCATCATACAGGCCATGCAAGCATTTATAAACAATCACTCTGACAGTACAGAATTTTTAAGTAGAGTTTCACTGCATTTTGGGGACAACCAAAGCAGTGTTAGGAATGAATCACTTACACGGATTACTTAAACTTAAGATGGCAGCATGTTGGCAGAATGTCACGCACTACAGACGTATCTTAGATAAGCCTGATGTATGATTTAGCTCCATGGCCCCGGTGATATCTATGGAGATGAGTTGAGGTGTCGTGGCCCTGGTGTCACCTCCGCAACACCGGTTCCCTGCCATGCTGATGACAGTATCTATGCTAATATGGGGATCAGTGGGGTAAAAAGCTCATCTGGCTCGTGCTTTCGCTTTATCTTATCACTCTACTCGCCCTGCTCCTTTCTTCACTGCTTCACCACATACCTGGCATGCTGCGCACATGAAAAGAGCACAGCCTCTTCTCACTCTTCCCCTATCTCTCACCTTCACACTTTTTCTCCATTTCACATTTTCAACTTTTGCTTTCACTGCATCAACTCCTGTAACGCTTTATTAAATCATCACTCACTGCTATCTAATATTATGTGCTAGACTTGCTATTGAAATTACAGGAAGAGCTCAATCAGACTTCTGGAGTTTATTTCAGTTCACTATATCCTGATAAAGTAGAAAATCTTTTGTTAGCTACACTGAAAGAGTATCATAAGTGCAAACTAACAAACCAAACAGTCAGATCAAAAGTACATAAAAGTTGTCATGTCAGTTTTTTGGATGAGTTCGTCCAGACAGTAAATCCGTCTGACTTAACTAACCTCACCTCCCCGTCCCTCTTAGCCTCTTTGTCTCCATCACGCCCTCCCTCCCTGGCATGATTATTTCTTATCATGTATTTATTTGTTTAATCCTCCCCTCCCCCCACAACACTTGGCGGCCCTCTCTCTATGCACGAGCTGCCTGTCTGGCAACGAGGCCCCCCCACTCACCCCCCCACCTCCTTCTACTTGTCCATATCCAGTCCCTATCCCATTCCATCCCATCCCCACCCAGCTCCAGCCCAGCCACAATGGGCGGATGTTGCTTCCAGAGCCCCGAAGCTTCATTCGGGGGGAAGAGACCCCCACCACCTCACTTTACCCTTATATCCCTCCCACTTGCATGTGGCCACCACTAGCCTGCCTCTATGCACACTATAAATAATGGATGCATTAGCATGCATGAATATCTTTTTAGAAGGGGGGTGGGAGTGCCGTAATTCATTATTAATCCCCTTCAAGGAAAAATGGGCCGTGGCTCTGGTAGAGCTGGGCCCCTGCTAAACCCTGCTTTTGGGACTTCACTTGTCCATGCCGTACTCCCTTTTCTCCCAAAATTGGTGACCAGCTCCACCCACCCAACTATACCCACCCCCCTCTTAATCAAGGCTCATCCAGCTGTCCCCTCAATCTCTGCAAACACATCTGGAAGGGTGGGGTAATCTGTAATTTTTTGAGGGGGTTGGGAGGCCAAACATTTCCAAAAACAGCCTGGTTAAGTCTCGGTTGGGTGATTGCAAAAAGATGGACCCCACTGCTCACTCAGCTTTTCCAGTTGTACATCCTAATATTCCATAGCAGAGGCAAAGGGATGTTCCTTTTTGAAGTTTGGTCCTCGTCACAGAGCTCCTGACTTTGAAGTTGCCATCAGTGCCATTTGGTTGAAGAGCAAGGTTTGGCTGTGGGAGGACAGACTTAGGAGCGCAGGTGGGAGGGTGGGCTGACATGGCAAATGCGTACAAACCTGTTTAGAGAGCGTTAAGTCATGTATGTGGGTGGGTTTTAGGGAATTATCTGTTATTTTTAAACCTGGAACATTATATCTGGTATTTAGGACATTAGATCAAATAATGGGCTAGAGGTTAAGAGCATGTGTTTTTGGGAGATAAATTACTAAACAGCGAATAATCAAAGCATGTTGGTTTGTGTGTCTATGAGCAACATGAAAAGTGTGTATTTGTGAGTGTATCAATGATCCATAGTGCACTCCCCTCTGCACCACACACCCCTCTTCCACCACTAGGTCGCACTGCCTGCCTCCCAGCCTCTCCTCCTGCTTGCCACAGCCCTCTGAGTAATTCAACCAATCGTAGACCTTTACAACAGAGACACATGAGAGCATCTTCCTATCAAAAAATACTACATGACACACATGCATGTATACTTGTGCACAGGCTTTTGCACATACTGGATATCTGCCTGCCTCTCTCTCATTCATACAATGTACATAATCCTGTTAGTTTGAATCACTGTGACATACAATATAATTTATCCAAATAACAAAGTCAAACACAGGTTCATTATCCTTGTCTTTCATATATATTTTTCTCAGAATGTTATCGGAGTATATGTAAAAAAGGTTGAAATAAAAAAAGTGCATGTTACATCTGGAAAAAAAGTTTAACTTTTCTCCTGTAAATATTTGTAAGGATTTTTATTATAGAGCTGATGTTTGTCATGAATTTTAGGATGTAAATAGTTTTAGATGTGGCTGACAGTGTAACAGGGACTAGTTAAAGGGCCTAAAGTTAAGATTGATTCATCAAACTGCAGTTTTTATGGTCAGGAATGAACTTTGATGCTCAACAAAAACAGATTCCTGTCTGGTGTTTCAATAAGGCAAAGGTGACATTTCAATTTTGGAGGCCCAAACAAAAGTTTTTACTGGCGTCCCTGGAAGGCAAAATATTTAATAAAAATATTTGGTAGTTTCAATTTCCATTTTTTTAGAAAAACAGGAATTTAAAATTGAAAAAAGCCTTTGTAACCTGTCGTATAAGCAGTAAGTGGGCCAATACCATACAAACACTGGTCTAACCCTGCAGACTTCTGAATAAAATAATCTCTTTGTAATGTTGCTTTCATGCAGGCTGTTGGGTCTCTTGTCAGTATCCTCTGCGCTGCTGTCTGTCAGGGAGGACGATGGCGGCAGGGGTTGTTTTGTTGACACAGAGAGGACCTGGTTTCTGGAATGTTCTCAGCTGAATGTTTGGATCTCAGGTCTTCAGCATGAGGCTGGGGGCTGGTTGTGAGCTGGAGGAACCACACTGTGCTTCTGAACTTCACTCAACCCCTTAAATTCCTCTTCCTGGACAGGAAATTGAAATATTGTGCAGTATTGGCATGCTGATGGTCATCTATCACAGAGGCCTGCAAGGGGACAGGGGTAAGAGGAGACCCTCTGTAGATCAGAGATGGGCTGCTGGGCCTGGGTTCAAAGGTAAAGAGGAGAAACCTGTGCAAGGAAAGAGGGCAGCGCACGTAGCAGGAGTCAACCCATCAGCTTCCATCACCCATCCCACTGATCAGCTCAGTGTGCTTTCCTCCAACAGAGCAACTAGTCTCTGTGAACGAGTCAGAAAAGAATTATGTGTCCTCAATATGACTATTTATTATCTTGATTGTATGTCAAAGGGCATGGCAGACCCCTTAAAGCAATAAGGGATTAAAACAAAGCAGTGAGCTGTTAGTTCAAACAGGCCCTGAACTGGTCTTAAACAGAATAACAACAGAAAACTTGAATTAAGCAACACGTGTTTATTGCATTACTTTTATTTGGCATCAACAGGTGACTCATGACTTTGTGATTAACTATCGCTTTTAAAGTGCTTCGCGCACTTGTTAATATTTACAGCGGTTGTGATGCAGACTGAAAACAGCCTACGTGATGATGCCGCCTCATCGTTGCATAATCGTGGCCGTAAATGCGCACAGCGTACCAGGAAATGAAACTCGCCGGCGCATCACAGGGGGGTAGGATGATGTGGATGTGACTGGTTATATAAAAGTATAGGGCACAGTTGGAGTGAACCAGATGGGACGATGGCTGTCATTTTCAAGAATAACGTGCCTCTTGTCGGCGTGTGGAAATGTCGCCTCTGCATGACCTTGTGAACTTGCCTGTCGCGTGACCTCGAAAAATCCCTCTAACGGCTCCCCGAACACCCCTCCACATCCTCGTGCTCATTTGTAGAGGCTATTACCCAGGCAGGAAGTGACATCAACGGGTCCAAACTAAAAATATGTCGCAGGACGGGCTGTCTAGGATGTCCAGGACCGGTGTTTGTACAGGAGGATGCCTTGCACCGGCTCTACAAAGTGATGCTCACTGAAGGATGCAGGAGAGCGCCACACAGGCGAGACACACAGACGTACTGGAGGCTGAGTGAGTCGCCTGCTGACTGAGTGCTTTAATTCCGTCACTTTCATTCATGCAAGTTCAGATATGGTGCCATACTTTGCCCCTGTCTGAAGCCGGTGACGCAGCGCATAGCACAGGCGATAAAACTCATTGTGTGAAATAACGAATTGTGTCGGTGTCGCTCTAATGAGACGGGGGTGAGGTATGTGGTGCGACGGAACAGAAAACACCACTGTTTTGACTTGAAAGGCAAGTGCGGGAGGGAGGAGTGAAATCCGTGCGGGGTTGGTAGTGCGCTCGTGCGCATTTTGATACAGTAAACTGGGCAGATTCTTTAAGGACTCATTTGTAATTATCCCACCAATAAAAAACAAAAGACTGTGGTGAAGTTTAAGTTAAAGGTGTGTTACGTAGCTTTCCAAACGTCCTCTCAACACATGAATGGCGTCTATTTTTATCTGGCCGGAGCGTGTGTGCTCCGTCCTCACCAGGGAGCATCTGACAGACCCTGCCGTGCGTCCTGACTGAAAGAGCTGCAGTCACGTGGTGTCTGTCTATTATTCACCCTCACGTCAGGTACAGCCTCCTGTAGTATGAGGGACTACTTTGTTTCACAAATAAAGACCAGAAAGCTGCATATAAAATTGCTTATGGTAACATGTATTATTATATTATGAAAATATTGATCCATTTGTATCAATTCCAATTTAGAGTTTAAGAAAAAGATATATACATAGTTTAAATAAAATAGCACGAGGATGTTAATATCTACACTGACAGGTTTTTATACATAAATGCATTACTTTGAACCTACAATACAACTCACTGCTCAACCTTAAGTGTGTCACACCTCCTTAATATTCAGTTAAATTCTTTCATCTTGGAAGTCTCATCACAAAAAAAGCAGCCTGTCAAACTGAGATGAGTAGATGGACATCATTTTGTCCTAACTACCAGCACTTAGTCTGACATGTGGATAAGAGGTCATAGTTTGCCCCTCAGGTAACATTTATTTTGCATATTGCACTGACAAATCTCAAACTATACCCAGCATTCAAATCCTGTCAAATTACCATAATTGCTACCATCAGCTAACTTTCTCATTATAGTCTAGTTATTTCAAAAGAACACCTTAAATTCATCACTTGAAAGGAATTGTTTAACATATGCACAAGTATTTTAGTACATATTTCTGCAGATATATTGTGTTCATGTCGTACAACACCACCATGTCATTCTTTGTTGGGTATAAATCAGTACTGACCCCTCTCTGACTGGATTTGTGCAGGCTGTGAGTGTAAGAAACACACTTGTGCAAAGTTAGCGTGTAGTGAGGCCACAAACTTCTTTGCACCCAGGGCCCCTAAGCTGTTCATATCAGTGAATTTTCTTGTTGTTAGATAATATTAAAGCTAAGCTGATGTTTTGCAGTAACCCACAGTCACTGAGGATCAGCAATTGGCTCTAAGTGAGTCATCTGCAGTGTGAAATAATGCATGAGTTGTACAGTGGTGCTGCTACTGTATGTATTTTGCACATGTGTGCAGTAGCCTATATATAACTTACACTGCTGTTGCCTGCCTGTCTGGAGTGATAGCTTCATTATTCATGGTTGCGTGTAGACAGCAGTGCTTAATCTCCGGGTTGAACAGGGCAGCCTGTGACTCTGCTAGTAAACGCTTGTGCTCGGTCAGCCTTATCTGGTCCTCACCGAGGAATGGAGGTGCAGAGTGAGGGAGGACTGCTGAGCTGGGCCTCAGGGTGGCAATGGGAGCTAAATGCCCTGTCCTGTCATGGCGTTTGGGGCTAGTTTGAGGCCAGCAGCAATTAGCCAGACTGGACCAGAGAGCAGGGCCATATATTCTCTGTGGTGAAAGGGTCTGGGCAGGGGGTCTATTGGCGCTCGACAGGTGCAGTGAGAGGAAGGCGTCAGGAGTTTAGGGAATCGAAACCAGAGATGAGGCCAAACGACAGCGCCTCTGGCTTCTGGGGTCAGATGCTCTCTTTCACCCCGGAGGCTCCAAAGCACAGCGAGAGCCTCTTCCTGCCCTGACACTATATCTTTGTGAATGTATGTGCATTAGTGCCTGTGTGCATGGTTATCTTTGTGCGTGTACAGGCATGTGTGCTTAAATGCGTATGTGTGCACGGGGTGTTTTGGGGGTATGCATGTGACACTGGGGCGAGAAATCAGGGGGGCATGTTTTGAGTTACGGTAATCATCTGTCTTACTTTGTCTGGCTCACACTCACACAAAGAACATTGGGAACACTTTATGTTTAAACGTCCATGTGTCCACTAGTATTATACAACACTCCATGAGGAGCTTTGATCATTCAGCTGTAACGCTGGTGGTAAAAAAAAAATCCTGCCATGATGCATTCTGACATGTTTTTGGTGCCAAAAGTTGTAGCATTGATTCTGCAAAGCAATTACACTGAGGAATAACCTGGACCATTCTATACTGTAAAGGGGACACACATGAGTCGTTGTGCTGGCCGTTAGAGGGAGGAAAAGCAGTGTTGCCGACCATGTCATTTTTTTTCCTGCTTCCTGGCTGTTCTGCTTGAACTCAATAATCCTGGATACAGCCATTACAAATCCTGCTGTCTTGACTAGAGACCCCAGACAGGAGACAGGCTCTGCAACTTGGTTTCATTTAGCATTCCTCTGGGCTTTACGGGCAGGTGTTTAACATTACTGGCAGGATATTTATTGGCAACTTTAAAGGCAACTTTTTTGCTTACCTCTCAATTAGGCACACACACATACAATGTGTGTACCTTAGATGCAAGCACATACACAAACACCAGACATGTAGACATACATAAAAACACAGACAAGGATGTACTGTACATGCGACAAACTAAGATTGACAGTATGGATGCTTAATGGAGCAAATTCTCACTTCTTTTCCCAACACTGTCACACACTTTATGCTCTTTGAAGCACAGATCCACATCCTTAGAATCTACCCCTGACCCGTGACCATCTCTATCTCTCTGTTTGCACCCCTCTTCCCCTGCATCCATTATGCCAAGTCAGTGTATGAGGTTTGGGGTTGGAGGCACGGTGGGATGTGTGGCCTGTAATTACCGAAGCTTAGCGGGGCCAGTGGCTATGATGTGCAATTCTCAAATCAAGGTGCAGCCTGAAGACTCAGCCGGCCGCACTGCTGCCCTCTGCTACTTGATTGCTGGCAGCTGGGTGAGCCATGTCAAGTGGCAAGCTGGGAAATGTGAAATCCCAGATAAAGCACAGAGCCCTAAAAAGCCATGAAGCTCCAGTAATGAGGAAAGTGATGGGGTTTGGGGTTTGGGCATGCTTAGCAGGCAGGCAGCAGCCAACGGTAACTCTTTCTACCTCTCCCTCTTCTTGGTGTGTCTGTATGTGAGAAAGAGAGGAGAGGTGAAGGTGTTTGTATATTTGACTTTTCTAATCCTGGATTTAGAAGGATCCACCAAACTCCAACAATGCAGAACTGGTGGGTAGGTCGGCACAGCTCCAGATATACCCAACCTAAATCCTCTGGGGTCACCCTCAGACATAAATCATAAACCTACGGTACATCCTGCCTATGCTTCTCATGTTTTCCCAGGACCAGTTCCTTTGAAAATCATGTTAAAACCCCTGTAACGTTCCCTGCTCAAGAGCGGCAGAATAATTCCTGATATTAACGGCGGCAGTCCGATTCAGAACGATTTCGGAGCCGCTGTAGTAGTTAAACACATTCCTAGTTTTGTGGAGGCCATTATTCCTGCTTCTTAATCACCACCCCGGCTTTTATAACCTCCCCAAGCCTTAGTGTGTGGCTGGGGGGGAACCACATGTGGGCAAAGACCAGGAAATAACGGCATTGCAAGGCACCCCCCCTTATCTAAACTAACCACCACTTAAAAAGCACAGGACACGGGCACATATATCATCTCCTTTAAAGTATGACAGCGAGTGAGTCAGCATGCTCAGAAATCTTAAAGTCCTTTTTGTTATTGTCAACAAATAGCAAGAAAAAAACAAAACCTACAACTCTTTGTTCATCCATCCCTCTGGCTCCCAGGCTGCAGCCAACTCATTCCTGCTGAAGACATAAATCTACAGGCACAAATTACAAATACATAGTTCTGCTTAAAAATGAAGGCTAAACCATTTCCTGAATCCTGGAAACTCTAGTTTTCAGCAGACATTACTCAAGGACTTAATACACATTTGGTGCACTTGAGACTATTCACGGCGGCAGGATGCTGCATGTGGCCTACAGTGCTCATTTTCAGTGTAGCTACAGTTCAATAATGAGGCTCAGGGATGTGATTGATAAATATCAGGATTCTGTCACACTGACAATACTTGTTAAGGGTCAATTCAATGCTAATCTAAGTATTTTAATATGAGTAGTTGACAGTAAGAAAAACATAGAATATCCTCAACCTTTGTCCTTTAAGATGTCTTTGGATTTTATGTTGAGGAAGTGTGGTTTTAGTCAGAAGTGAACTCTTGAATTTGCAGCAGCAGGCTTTTGTTTTACTAAATAGCTCCTTTAAAGAAAAGTCTGTCTCTCCGGATAAGACGGTATTGATCTGTGGATATTGTGGTGAGGGCAAGGCCCCAAGCAACAGAGAGCAAGCGAGGGAAACAGACCCAGAGTGGAGGAGGGAACGAAGCAAAGTGGATCTCACTGTTTCCCTGCTTCCATCCACCACTCTGTCCTTCTCTGCTCCCAGGTTTGTAGCATTACAGAGAAGATGGAGAGGTGTGAGTGGGCTGCAAAGAGTTTGTTACAGAGCTGGTCTGAGTGTATCTTCAGATTATAACAACCTGTGTAATGCAGCCAACAGATATCTTCTAGCCTGTATTTGACAGTGTGTGTGATGTAGCTTGTCTGGCTGATGGTTTAGTTACAGTTAACTGAAACACCTGGGTGCTTAGACACCAAACAGACCCCAGTTCACTGTGATGGGTGACATGCTGTCACGCCAGGCTTGATGGCATAATTTACTCAGGTCACAGCCATGCATACTGTTAAGCAGGGTGGGAAATGATGGGGGTGGGTGGGTGGGGGGACATAGGGAGTCGTTGCTTGTTTACCCTGCGCCTTGTGACCCCCTGCCAGCAGCTACATCAATTATCACCTTGGAGGAATGTGGGACCCTTGTGTTAAATTCCCTTTGACCCCCCTGTTGGAGGAGGTCAGGAGGTGGGCGCTCTCCCCCGGGGGGGCATGCAGTTAGTGGGTGCAGGGTGAGTACTGTGTGTGTTTATGTGTGTGGTGGTCCAGGGAGATTCCCTAGATCTCCATCCTCAGTCATGCAACCAACCACCGTGCCCACAGACCCCCAACACAGTAAACAAGATTTGCATGGTGTGTTTACAATGTAAATTGGTTTCTAAAGGTCTTAATTTTGCTTAGGGAGGCACCAAAGGTGGTCTTGGAGCATACATGACACCCAGGTCTCATGTAAAAGGTTACTTAGAAACTTGTAGGTAACTTCAGATTTCTCCTTGTGGTTTAAGTGCATCATGTGGAAAAAAACAGCTTTTTAACAGCTAATGTTTGCCTCGCTGTTACATTTAGGATGCCTCAGTAAATTAGCCCAACTGCTGGCACACTTTGAAGACCTCAGCATTTGTGATTTTAATGTGTTTGTTTGTCTCAAGCTGTTTTTATACACAAGTGTAAATCCCAACTTTACAAGTCAGTGTAGCGCACCGTAAAGGGTGGCTGTTAATGTGCATGTGTGTGAGGGAGTGAGGGTAAGTGAAAGAAAGAGAGAGAAGTTTAGACATGGGAGGTGTATTTTGCCTGATGCTCTTCGCTTTGGAAGGGAATTAGATGTGAACATATGACATGTTTGGACACAGGCGTGTACTCAGGCACACACATCTTTTTTTTTTCCTCCTCCATCTTCCTGTGCCCCATATCAAATGTCTTCGTGAGTGTGAAGAAAGTCGTTGGGAAATAGTATCATATGTGCTGCAGGGAGTGCGGATACCACGGAAATCGATTGCGTATGGAATCACTATTTTCTGACCATGATTGATGCTCTGAGCTTATGCATTTTTATCTTCTCTTTTACAGGCTCTCTTTCATGGCTGTCTGCAGAATGTGGTACTGTCTGCTATCCAGTTATGGCTGAGGTAGGATACCAAAATCATGAGCTTGTCTGCTGCTGTGTCTGCTTTTAGATGACTCTGTTGACATAATATACTGGTACAGTTCTTGTGTGATGTCCTGCTGAAGGTACAGTTTATGTGTTGTAGTAGCTTCAAAGTCGATGGGGGGAAGTAAGAGTCTTCCTGTAACGTCTCGCCTATTTTAACTTCAGTTACCCCGGCAGCAGCAGACTGTGCTCTGTCCTGAGTATTCTGCCTTACCCTGTGCATTGATTAACTCTGTAAAGGCAGCCACCCTTGAAATGTAGGGCCCTTTACTCGTGACAAACCCTAGTCTCCCTGCAGTGTCATCAGATCACCTTGCCACTTCCAATTAGCGGTCTTCTTGGACCCCCTTTATTCGCCTTGTTCACAGCAAAGAAAAGCTCCATTGGGCCAAACCAGTGGCCTCAAGATCAAAACTCTCATCATTTATTGATACGTACACCGGCAGACAAAACAACACACGCCCATCCTGCACCGGGACCAACAGCTGCCAGCTGGAGGAGGGTGCTTCAGAGTTGGGGTGGGGCAAGGTGGGAAAGGGATGGACCAGCAGCCGGCGCACACTGTCTCACACACACACACACACACACACACACACACAAGGCACAATCAGTACATCATCTGCACCTTCTTGTCAGTAGTTGAACTTCTTCAGGGTTGTCATGGCGACGTAATTTTCTCCTCCAGAGGGGCTGTTATTCTCTGTTTCAAATTGCACTGTAATGTTGGTGGTGGCTGGAAGGAAAGGGAGACACTTGACTGTACTCAGATAAGGAATTCTTTGAGGGGAAAGCTATGATGTACTGAACTTGAGAAAGGCTTTTGATCTCAGTGTGTATGCTAATGAATCTAGTCGTATGTGTGCATTGTAAAGCAACTCTTTGCCTTTGTTTATTTAGACGGTTTTATGTGCAGCCTTTATCCCTCAGACATTATTGTGTCATTTGCATTACCCTCATTCCAAAGATAATTGCAGCGGTTGCAGGGTTTCTTTTTAATTTGCCTGTGTGTGTGTGTGCGCGGGGGCACACACACACAGCCAAACTCCTAACTGTGGGTTATTGTCTGTTTGATAGCCTGACTGGAAGTAAGCCCCTCTCCTTTTGCAGACTTCTGTCTCCCTCAGCACACTCACTGCTGCAGCACTCATCCACGAGCAACACACTCATTCACACGCTCTTTCGCATGACTACACAAATGCACAAACGGGACTTTCAGCCTTGACTGGCTCACGCACACAAAACACGCTCGCTTACTCACTCAGGAATTATCGTGGTAGTAAAACTAAAGAGGAGGAGTGAGAGGGACGAGGAGAGAGGAAGAGGGACTTCAGCCGGGGAAGCAGAGGGAGGGGAAAGGAGAGCGATTGCCCCAGCAGAAGAACTTTATCCCCAAGCGGTTTTTAAATGTTTGCCATGTCCATGACCCAGTCATGAGGACAAACCATTGTTCTGTCCTCTGTAACAAGGCCAGTGTGAGACATTAAAGTTGCTGTAGTTATTTATTTCAAGTGAAAAGCAACATTTTTATATTAAAAGTCCATTCACCACACATATTGTGCTGTAACAGGAATAAAATTAGAGGTTTGATTGCAGGTGTGCAGTGTAACTGCTCTTGCTTCAGCTCAGCTTACTCATTTTATGTTTTAAAGGATGTGTCAGACGTGTTCTGGAGTGTGTTCTTCTGCTTCTCTCACTTTTTCTCTCTCTGTCTGTACTTCCCCTGCTTTGCTGGTGTGCGTGTGTGTGTGTGTGTGTGTGTGGGTGTGTGTGTTCTCTCTGGTCCGCTGCTTTGGCACAAAAAGGAAGACCAGGCCGCCCCATTCTTTGTTTTGCTTCTTGTAGGAAACTAGCAGCAAATTGTGGCTCAATGAGGCGTTGCTGTTTTGTATAGTCTGATAAAGTGCAAACGAAACCGTCTGGGCTGCACTGGCCTGCTGCAGTGTTTTCCATTGTAGCTGTGAATGTAGGTCTGTGTGATGCTTGGTTAGTGTTGAACATTAGGTGATGGGAGGGGGGTGTGCAGGGGGTAGGAACCATTCACACAGTTTTAAGATGTCACCCAGTGTTTGGAGCTGCTGTCCGCTGTGCTTAATTGTGATGAGGGATGATTAGAGCTCTGCTTAAGACCGGAGGAGAGTTTTCTGTCTTGCTTGCTTCCAAGGGTTTGAAAATCCCAATATTGCAGAGTTCTCAGATAGCGCCAATATGACACACTTGTCAAAGTGATTAGAGCAGGGCATATGTGTGTGGGTGTGTTTATGTGCATGCAGGAAATAGCCCAGTTTTTACTTCAATGCATTCATCCAACACCTGCAGTAACTACTTACATGAAAATGAAAGGGTTGACTCACTAAATATGCAATAATTCTATGATGATTTTGTGCTTCCAAAATTTGAGCAAGTCAAGCTTGAAGTAAACAACTACTTTAACATGATCTTAAGAGTTTATTGGATCAAGCATTGAAACATCCCCAAGTAGTAAAGTATGGAAATATTATTACATAATTTGTACTTTTTAAGAAACATGTTGTGCATTAGATTACACATTAATGTGCCCCTAACTTATTCTAGTATGATGCTCTCTTACACTTACTTTGGTTAAGTCTGAATTTGTGCTCTTTTGCAATAAATAAAATGAATGTATATAAGTTTGCACCTAAAAAATAGAAAATTCATAACATTTTCAGAGTTTTTGCATGGCTTGATTTAACACTGTCAGCACCACCAGGATGCACAGGGAGCAAAACGCTGTGAATATCCACGGATCAAGTTCATTGAGTCAAGCAAAACAAACACATGGTTTGGGAGAAAGACAAAGAAGGAGGGTCTTGGGTGTGCCACGGCCCTTGTCTAAAGTGGTTAAGGGCCCACATGGGCGTTCTGCTCTCTAGAGGCTGTTGGGGTAATTATCTGCCAGGGTGCATGTGTGGGTGTGTGTGAGTCAGAGTGAGTGCGTTTTAGTGCTCATGTCTGTGGCGTGCACATGTGATTTTAGCCCTGGATGTCCTGCATCCTGATGCTGTGGCCCCAAACAGGATGAAATGCATTCTCAACCCCTTGACACTTTATGCTTGTGTGATCTACATGTAGCCCCAAAACACACACACACACACACACAGACACACACACACACACACAAACCAAGCATGTCCATCTTTTCCTTACACCCTAGATTTGAGAGAGGGGATCTGGGAGTCTCAGAGGAGGAGCATGGCTGGGGGAAGAGGCTGAGGAGCCATCTTTGACATGGAGCATGGGGCCCGACTACACAAAGCCCCATTCCCTGCTTCTCCATGTGGAAAATGGCAGGAGAGCAAGAGGAGGAGGGGAGAGAGGCAAAAAAATGGAGGAAGGAGGAGGAGGGAGCGACAATTAGTGGGATCTGCTAATCACCAGGGCAACACTCATTTAATTGACATGTGAAATTTGAATTAATCTAACAAGTCGATAGGCAGTACAACAATGGACCGGTCGCCTAAGGTCTGCTGATGGAAGCCAAGGAGGGGAAGTGACAGCTGAGGGCCGAGGCCAAGGTCTTTGTTAGAACAAGCAGTGTTGTTGGGTGAGAAGGTTGTCCACAAGGAGATTATAACCCATTATGCCTTTGACCCTGTTGGATAAGTAACTGTGCTGCTGCCCTTAAACACTAATGCACAGCAGACGCACAGAGTAGCAAAGCTTGTTTATGTGTTTGTGTATGTTCTTGTTTTTATTTCAAGCAGAAGGCAGAATGAGTAAACAACATTTTTTAAAACCATAATAAACCTGACCCTGATAATTCCAATGGCTTGGAAGAAGAAAAACACAAAAGGAGGCGGGCAGGGAAAAAAAAACTGCAGTCTGTCCATTTCAGCTTTCACAGAAATCAATAAGCCATTTAAGGTCATCAGAAAGCAGCTCTACTGTCATCCAGCTGCTACAGGAAGTGGAGGCATACAACCGTCACTGCCATCTCACCTGGAAGAGATGTAAACATTAACTCACAGCGCCACTGACTCCTTTTATTTTGCCACATTAAACAACAGCACAGGGGTCAGGGGTCAAAGCAGAAAAGGTTCAAGCTATTCACATTTCAATATTTCCATTTTCTTTTAAGTAACAGAAATGTGGATATAAAAATGGATATTTTTTAGAAAATTCCTTTTAAGTTACGACTCTTCTCCTGCTTTAGTAAATACCAATTAAAAAATGAAAAAAGTAAAGTATCTTTTTGTTAGTAGACAAATATTAGAGGTAAGTAGTCACCAAAAAACTCTTTAACAGGTAAAATATTTTAAATAGACCACAAACTACTCATGAACTCATGTTGTCTCTAAACACACCAATCCCTCTCCTCCAGCTAACCACATTTGCTGCATTCCTTCAGAAACAAAACCATAAAAGGAGTCCTGATAGGTTGGCACTGGCTTGATACTTCCTGAGTCTAAACCAGCACAGTCAAGCAAGTAAGAAAATCAAACACGATAATTAAATGAAATCTTGAAATGTCCCATATTTGTGTGATGATTCCTGTCCAACAGACAAATGTTCGACGTTGTGCAAACATACAACAAACAAGACTATCACTATTGTCAACAGGCCTCAAACAGTCAGTACCCATTACCAAATCGCACACCATCTGGATACTTTAATGTTGGGTAGATGACATGAAAAGTGGCAGTAGTGTGTGTTTTACTCAGATTAGAGCGTGGGTGGTGAAAGTGTCATAAAACCTGGGTCATATTTTTGTAGCTTTGGCTGCCATTCCTGTTAGTAATAACCAGACACATGAGCCGTCAGTTGTGTATGTTTAAACCAAACCATTGGATTAAAATTAAAATGAGGATCTGCTTTATTGGCCTTATGTATAGATAAATTTATTAAACTCTAGTTTTACATAACTCTCAATGTATTTATACAGGGAAAAACACATAGTTAGGAACGAGGACAAACAAAAATAAGCCAACTGCACTGTATTTAGTAGCTGTATGATCAGTGTGAATAAGCAATAGAAGTATTTTAAATTTAAATTTAAAAAATACTGGATAAATATGCATGCATTGGGTGGATGTATTATGTATATGCATGCAGGCATATGTTTATGCCTGTATGCATGTCTGTATACAATATGCACAATATGCAGGATTTATGATTACAGCGACAGCACAAGATGATGTGTTCATGCTAAAAACTGTTCACTGTAAAAATATAATGTCATAAAATAAAGTTTTAATGAGACAAACTTAGTGTAAGACAGAGAAAGCAAAAGTAAATCTGTTCACACTGTTTGCTTTAAATGTCCAGTACAGACCTCAGACCTGCTGTATAAACACACACACAGTTTTCCTGTGCTGCAAGAAATGGTTAGTTTTTGTCTGTTTTCCTTTAAGTAAAGTGTTTGGTTCAGCTGGCTAAACTGTTACCTCATTTACCTCCTGTCTTATCAAACATGCTTATCATTTTTTATTTTAGAGAAGTTGCTGTAAATCTCAGCAATAACAATACAATTTCCTAAAGTCCCAACAAATAAAAATAATAGTAATAGCTGTTTATATTAAGTATTTGAAGTCTTTCCTTTAATCCTAACAAACACTGATCATTTCCGTGCAGTCTCCCTTGCCTGGTTAACACACACAGTTGTGAATAACATCAATCCAGCCCTTACTACCACTGGTGAGTCCTGTCCACACTGTAAATAGACCACATCATGGGCAAATGATTCCAGTTATACCCCATTTCTCCCATTGACACACTTAGTTAACCCCACAGGCGGTGCTCATCTGCCTGTTCAGTAACATACATCTCTTCATCTTTTGATTCAGGACATTTGAATGACCTCCACATCACCACAGCAAACTCTCCAATGTGTGTGTTTGATCTCTCCCTGCGCTAACAGATAGTTCCATTGTCAGGGGTGACTTTGTAGAAGTGGCAGAGAGTCAGAGGAGACTCAGGATACTTCCTAGTCTTTCAGCCAGAGTGTAATCCTCTTCCTTTATCTCTCTGGCTGATCTGGGCCAAAGCGCCGTGTGTGAGAAAGATTCAATGAGTGCCTGCTTTCCTGTAGCTCTCAGTCACGTTTTCACTCCCTCCCTTACTGTCTCTTAGTTGTTCTTTAATTCTCACTCGTGTGTCTATTGTTTCTGTGATCTTGCAATGACCTTTCAGTGTTCACCTCCTCGCTGTTTTGTGTGTGGACAACACTGATCGCCAATATGATGCTGTTCTCTTTTTTTATGGTAGAAGATCATCTCTTGCACACACACAGATGCCACCTTGCACTGCACACCAGACAGACAGCTTGGATTACGTCCACGAATCACAGCTGGATTGGTGTGTGTGCATGTGTGTTTACTGTAGATATTTGTGTGTTTCCATGGGGGGTTGGGGAGTGGGCTGCATCTGGGGCATCTGATTGGCCCACTGGCATGGGAGGCAGGCAAGATGCTGATTGGATAGGCGTATGAAGACTAGCGTGCAGGTTTCTGTGTGCCATGTAGCTTTGCCTCCCAGAGCGCTGGCCAAAATCTGTACATATTGGATGCATTACAGATTAGAGCCAATGCCACTGTGTGCACATAAATGCGTGTGCGTCCGTTTGCCAGCTTGTGTGTCTACACAGCTCATCTGTGCAAGAGCACTTTTATCCTCCATGAACAAATCTGCACTGTCTCTGTTCACCTAGGTTATCACGAAAAGCATTTGGCTCTCCCAGACTAATCATTAATTATTAACGGCAGATTTGACTCTGCAGATCGATGCGGTGGCTGCCCATCGTTAGACTTTTCAGACGGCTCTTAAATGGGTTTTCTACCAATCAAAATGTGAGAATTTATTGAACGTTCCTTCTATTATAAGGAAGACAATTACCTCATGATTTATTGCAGAGTTTGGGTGCTCCCCCCCTTCTCAAAGTGAGCCATCCTTACTCAAATTTTTAACATAATGGTACAATCAGATGAGAAATGGTGCATTGATGCACAACCAGCTTGAAGTCTATGCAGGGATCGAATCTGGTCAAGAGTCGCAGTACTTCCAGCTTGGATGTCCCAAACTCAGAAAATTGCGATAAAAGCTTACTCATACAGTTGTTCCTGTGTTCTTATTGTTTTTATCTGGAGCAGCTGTCACAAAGTCCTCCTCTGATGGAATTGAAATGTTTGAGTGTTTCATACTTGAAATAAATATAAATGACATCCCATTTTACCCTCACAATCAAAGAGATTCAGTGTTGGAGTGAAACATAAGTGTAAATCTGTAAATAGAGCCTCTTCGATCATGTTGTGGTTGAATCTACATGGTTGATCCCAGTTCAGGACTTTTTCAAGAAGAAAGGTTTTTGGCTTCATCCTTGACAGTCACAAATGAGTGGGTACAAAATGAAATGAAAAAGGAAAATTAAGAAGCTCATCAAGCTGTAAATTGAATCTTGTTATTTAAATTCTGGATAAAGAGTCTCTTACAAAGATACAGTCTAACCTTACTATGCTATTACTATTTATTTAACATCATCAGTATCACCATCAGCTTAGTGCCACCACCTCGTCTTCTGTTTTCACTTTTCGTGCGCTTTTTAACCTGACAACAGAGGAGACGAAAGGAGGGAAACAAAAATAGAGGCCAAGAGCGGAAAAGACAAGAGGGAAAAGTAAGAATAGCGCACAGAGAGGAGAGAAGAACGGAGACATGAAGAGTGCTGAAAACAGTAGCTTGTGGCAGGATCCGGCCTATTAGAGCTCCGAACTCTGTCATTACACTTGTCAACACCATCCACTGTAATTGATGCAAGTGCAAGGCTAAACCACGGAGGCTTACGTGAGGCATGAGACTCACACACACAAATGCATTAAAGAATAAAAACAAAATGTGACCATGCACGCACACATATTGCCCACATGGAAACGCAGAAGCAGAATAACAGATACATTCACACACAATGACAGCCGCACCATCAGCACGGCTGCCACACAGTAGGACACGCACACACACACACACACACACACACAGAGCACTGCTTATTGAAAACATGGCAGCGCCGTCAACACCAGACGGCTCCTCTCTGCCCACCTGTCAAAAAAGAATTGAGAGGAAAATTCACCTGGCTGGTATCTCAATCTTCTTCTGCGCTTAGCTTAGCTTAGACCAACCATCTGGCTCAGCAGCTCTGCTTCCCTCCCTCCTTCTCCACCAACTCTCACTCTCTCTTAGTCTTTTTAAAGCATGTCAGCAGTTACCCGGCACAGCGGTCTCCGTAAGGCTGCTAACGCGGCTAAAGTGTCCCTGGGCCTCTTAGTTAGTGGGTGCCGTCTTTCTTTATATGTGTGTGTGTGTGTGTGTTTGTGTGTGTGTGTGTGTGTGTGTGTGCTTCACAGATGGCAACGGAGAGGAGGGGGAGTTGGAGGGGGTGATGGAGAGAGCTGTCTGAGGCTCCGGCAGCTCTCGTGTCTCTCAGGCAAGGCGGTCTGTCTGCGGGCATCTGTACTGCCCCACCCCCCCACCCCCCCTTTTCCCGACCAACGTCGCCACGGCCACCTCACCATCCAGCGCCATGGCTTGGCACCTCGAGTGCAGGAGCAGTCCCTGAAAGATGATTCCCCTTGACCTCAGATGTGTCATTTCGCTGCCAAGCTGCTCTGTTTTGTCCCAGCAGATGATTACTGTGATAAATGATAGGGGTGAGTTGAACATTATGGTTGAGCTGGGAGAAGAACGGGCTGTGACTGAGGCTAAAAGTTGCTCAGTGCATGCACATCTGTGCGTGTGTGCGTGCGTGTGCATTCACTGACACACATGCTGTGTTGAGAGCGTCGGTCTTTGACGCAGGGTTTTCTGCTGGACTGCGAAAACTTTGAAGATGATTAGGTGAGATGTGTTTGTAGTGTAGCCTGCTAAGACTACTCAGTTCTTTCTGCTCCTGGCTTATTGATCACAGCGCAATGAGTCGAAACATCATATTTAACGACATGGCTCCTCGCTATAGGAAGATAGGTCAAGAGGCTTCTTTTTTTCTTCTTATATTTTTCTTTGAACTTGTAGTTTTAAGCATCTCTCACATTTTCCTGTCCAGCGGCTCTTCTTCAGCAGCTACTACTGATTTGTCAGATAGAAAAAAAAGCAGAAAAAGCTGCTGTTGTGAAATTACCTATAGGAGTTATCTAATATTTAGTGGAGCCTTTCTATGGTTTGGATTGATCAGTAACACCAAAGCACACAGATAAGTTTCCTCAGATTTTGTGCAAGTTTGACCTCTTTATGACATTTCACTACAAAAAGGCCTATCTCAAATGCACTGCAGAGTTTAAAAATGAATGATTCTAGCACTTTTTTGGCAAATTGTTCAAAAGGCCGATGCATGTTAAAAACAAGCAACAGCCCTCTTCTTCCTCAAGAGTTTAACTGGTCTTCTGCAAAAAAATACAGGTGTAAAGTAAAAGGAGTGGTGCTGATTTCTGCAAGGCTTTCTGAACACTGGACACACACTCAACAACTTAGCACACATGCATCGACAAGCGCTTTAATTTATGCAACCATTCTCTTTGAGCTGCACAGTCCTGATTGGCTTAGACACTGCAGCAGCACAGCGTAGAGGCCGCCACAGTTGACACATCTGTTCCTGAGAAATTCATGGAGGTTTTGGGTGCTGGAGGTGTTGGTATGCGCTGATTAGCACAAGGCTGTCTTTACCCGACCGCCGGGTTTCCTACTGGGCTTCCATAAACTGTTTACTATGGAGTCTGTTGCCATGGTTTTCAGCCATGTTCCAATCAGTCTTTTTTTGACCACTCAGCTTTATTTATTCCTAAAAAAAAAGCCCATGCCTTCTGCATCAACCAACTGTTGTTCCCCTCAGACCAATTGTTCTAAATCATGTATATACTGAATTTCATGTATCTGCAGGATAGTGGGCTTGGATGGTGAATTGAGCCTGATTGGATAAGCGTTGGAGAGAGTCTTTACAAGCTGACACCTTTGGCTCACAAGTGGTATTGAAACAGAGGCTTTGATGAGAGGACAAGATCACTGTCATAATAACCTAATAACACAGGCCTTACTTTTTGATCTTCCCTGAAAAACAAAGATTTTCCAAAAAGAATAAAAAAAAGGTCAAGATGATTAAGACAATTCCTGCATGTTCTTTTTCTTCATTCTTTCATCTTTTCTTTTTTCCCCTCTCTCTCTCTGTTTCTCTCTCCTTATATCCTTGGCCTCAATAATGAGGAAAAGCTCTTTCATAGATCTGACGAAGTTGAAGCAACACAAACATGAAGCAGCTCACAGAGGTCAGGTCACACCTGAGCAGTGGACTAATGCTCAGTGTGTCAGTAAGGTTGGGGTTTGTCCTCCTATAGGCTGCATCTTTAGTGTTTAATAGTCCTTTAAGCTGTTTATTTCAACCCTTTGCACCTCTCCTAACAGGAAGCTGTATCCCTCAATTGGATTACAGCTAATTAAATACGACACACGTGTAGAGTCAACAGACAGAGGTGTCACACACCCCCAACCCCGGCCTTTGTCATACCACTTCTCCACAGGAGCAAAGCTGCAGCTCTGCTTTGAGTTCCTCTTCTGACTTAAACTTCATGCCTTAAATATCAGGACTTTTTAATTATAAAACCCTTTTTACGACTCTGCTGAGGATGTTTTTATCTTTATCGCCAGTATTTTTTTGTTTCACAAACAGATTTTTGTGGAGACTCTGGGACAGTTTGGTCACGGTCTACTTAAGAAACGAAACAGAAAATATTGGTGTTTTTTTCCCCTTTTTTTATAGACATACAGAATACAGCTGAGACAAAATTGTTTCCACATCTCACTGTGTACAAGTGCCCTCAAACTACTTTAAAAGTACACAATACAACTTTTCAACAGCCCTATAAACAGAGACAGAGCTCTTCATACGAGAAAGAGCAGTCTGCATAGCTACCATGACTTTTAGATATGTTTTAAATACATATGTTTATATTTGTTATGTTTATCAGAGCGCTAAAGAAAGAAAAGCACGTTGCTCGTCCAGACTGTATAATCAAAATTATACAGCAAAAGTTACTTATAATACCTTAAAGGAGAAGTTCAACATTACAAGAAACATGCTTCCCATTTCAGTCATAAAAAATAAAATAATAATTCTAAAAAAATGCTAAACTATCACTCAAATTAAAATATAGTGTAGGAATGTTATGTTTAACAGCTGATCGATTGCTGTAATAGGTTGAAATTAGACTTCAAATTTTATCCATTTTACTCTTTGACCTCCTCCTGAACTATGAAATCACTTTCAGCTCTCAATTTTATCGAGTTTTTCATTTTTTTAATGAAATATGACATTTTTCTTGAATCAATCTGCCCCCACTCTTCCCACTGACACCTTCATTGCCCAGTTTGTCGGCTCTGTGGCGACACAAGGTGACGTGTGACTGTTTGCAGAGTGTAAAGATAATCATTGGGCAATTAATGGGCACCAAAAGGGAACCATTAGCAGAGTGTTAACTTGCGATACCTTCTTGGTGTGTGATGAGAGCTCGGAGGAGGAGGAGAACACAGAAGAAATAAACACACTTGGAATTTAAACTGCAGCATGGAGATACAATGAATTGAGACATAAAGTTCACTGGTCTCTGTGGCCTGTTTATTTGACTGTATGATTGATGAGCGCGTTTATCTGCTGAATAAGAGCAGCTGTAGAAGTCAGTGTCAACTCTGCTGCCAGCTGTTGCCCTGCTTTGACTTACTGTTTGTCTGACATTTGGGTCTTCAAATGCATTATACTGAGGGATAAAATGCAGAGTTTACTGCCACTATTAGATGCAATTTCTACTTACAAAAGTGCTTTTTTAAAGGCCCATCTTCTCTACCTGCTTTCCCGTATTTCTCTTACTCTTTCCAGTAACATCCCTTTTTTTCATTACTCATCCAATCAATCAGTGAGATCACTCATCTGTTCAGCTCCTACTTCTTTTATCCCGGAAAAGAGGAAAACAAAATGACAGTAAAAAGGTGAATGATGGACATTTTGTTTACCAGAGCAACAGGCAGCTCTTAATCTTTGCCCTCCTGTCTGATAACATGACTGCCGTTGTTGTTTGAATGTTGTCGTAGTTTGAATGTTCTAAGAAACACATCAGTTTTGCCTGAATGGATGGAAATAAGTGACAGAGGGATCCGATGTTTACTGAGGAAAAGCTCTGAATACAAGAACTTCAAGGATGCTGGAAGCTTAAAGATTCTTATTATCCTCCCTGCCAAACAACTCCACTGGATTCAGAACTTGCCTACAACCATAAAGGCTGCACACACAAGTGGTCATGTGATCCTCACACACATGCATACACTAACACACACACATTCTCACAGTAAAAAGCCTTTGAAAGACTCCAGAGGGTTATTTTCTTTTTTAAGTCTCTTAATCTT
>JAPZDY010000026.1:15754045-15764051 GCA_029783645.1 Ctenochaetus hawaiiensis | reverse complement strand
ATCTATCTATCTATCTATCTATCTATCTATCTATCTATCTATCTATCTATTTTATTTTTACGGGGGATAGATATCTTGTGCAACATGTGCAGGTTGATATTAAAACACATGTGCTTCCCCGTCTTTTCCCTGATGTCAGCATCAAACTTGGAGCTTTGCAGCATTCAACTCAGAGCAATGCGCAAGCGCGGAAAAATCACCACGAGAGAGGCGATGAATGAAGTCTTTAAATAATGAAAAGGCACTCTCCAATTCTACTTCATTGTCTGCAGAAAAGGAGGACATTAACGAGCATTGTCCTCTTTATTTTGAAAGGCTGATGAATATGTGAGCGCTGCTGTCCGTCCCCTCAGGGGAGAAGCGGTCCCGCGAGGTGGAGGCTGACCCGTGACGAGCCTCTCAGGTGAAAAGTTTATTGTGCTTGATCACACCATCCATTTAGTCGTCTGAAACAAAAGCAACCTTTTTGTTGACTTTGCATGTGTTATTAAAGGCAAACACTCAGTTGTGCAATGTTTTTAATTAAAGATTTAATTACAATTTAAACCTCAACATTGCACCGGCTCCAATAACCTGCAGAGCAATAATTCATAAAACTAGTCTTTACTCCTCAGGGAGGCTCCTTGTTATTGCGCTGGTTTTTGGTTTGGAACAGCACCGCAGCAGCGTTCAGGGCAGAGCAACGAGCCATTTAAGAGATGTCAATTGCTCGTTTACCCATTTACCACCTCTCAGAAGTGTTGAAATATATCTGTCAAAAGACAAACGCAAAGCACAATTGCCGAACATCTGCTTCGCTGAACGAGCGTTTGCCGGAGCCCTCACTCGGGACCCATTAGCATTGATTCCTGCGCCTGCTCTGATAAGGAATTCATCAAGTTTCTGACACCCGGCCAGATGTTGGGGAATTAGCGGTGTCTCCTGTTGGACATCCTGCTAATAGTTTGTCTTTCAGCCCGTAGCACAATAGAAATATTATTTGAAAGGTGGATGTTCTGTATGCTTTGGGGGCTGTAAATAATGGCGCCTTGACACCATTAACTATAAACCTGATGTTGTTGGTCCCTTGGTCTTGTTCTTTTTATACTGTGCGCATTTAGCTCCTGCCTATGGTAACAGTAGATGTAATGAATTCGAAGAATCTGTTCATCTATTAGGTATATTTTCAGGCTTACTTCCTCCAAAGTACAGAATAAGAACATTAGAAACTCATTAAATAGCTTCATATCTTTTTTTAATGTTTCACAATTGGCCACTTTCACTCATTTCCTCATCAGCACAAACGCCTGCGGGCTACAGTATACAGTATGCAGGGGTATGTAAATGTGTCAACTGAAGAATAACTGAACTCAAAGACAAAGCCATTGTGTTAATCAGTTTGCATCACAAAGGCCATGAAACACGTTAAGATATAAAGACACACTGTGGATTAAGGTACTTTGTGAATGCATATTCAACACCCTGCTGGAGGTGAAATAGCATCGATAATTGGCAAGCACACCAACTTCCGCGCAAATGGATGCCCTCGGTTAAGCAATTATCAGATTTACGTATGTTAGCTCTTATGCCGTTATATCAAGTCATATTTTCCTTATGATGTTACAAATCCATCTCGCTTCAATCTAATTGTCATGGCGTGTTTAGTGACAAAATACTCTAGTTACCCGTGCAGGCTTATAATGTCTTGATTAAAGGAACGACTGCCATAAATATCCGCAGTAATCCACTAACTTGCTCTGTTGCTATATGTGGAAAGATAAACCCTACATCTCACACACATTCTCAGATGACTGAGTTAATTCATAATCATTCCGTTTTTGGCAACATCTTTTTTTTCCTATTTGGAGCAGTTGTAGGAGAAGATCTGCGCATCCTGGTGTGTTGTACGCAGCAGAGTTTGGTCATGTGCCGGTGTGCAAAGGGCCGTCCAGTATCCAAAATGTCTCACGTTCGGATCAAGGGCCAAGTGCCCTGCTCGAGCGCCCTTAAGCAAGACCTTTCACCCTGCACAGCCTCACACACTGTCGTGCCAAATAAAAGCCTCGGCAGCCTTGCATGTGCAGCTCGTGCTTATACACACACGGGTACCATTGAATTCATTGAGATAATGTCCGTGCATGTTACTCCCTAATAATTACTAAATTATTAAGGAGTGATAAATGAGCTACTGGCTTTATTAAGATCACAGCCTCCGTTGCGTGACAAAAGGCGTCGGGGACCTGCTTGTGTCGGTTTATCCTCTTAGAGCTCACTCTCCCGCTTAGCCAGCAAATACTCTGCGGCTGAGAAGACGGCGGAAGGTAGAAGGGGTTGGCGCTGACCAATCAATCCGATATCAAACTTCGTCGACAGGCGCGAGCGAGGAGTACAACTCAGCCCTGTTTTTTTTTCTCCCTGCACCCCCCACTCCCTCTCAGCAGCCTCAGCTCCCTTCCTTACAAGCAAGCCCTATAAGCAGAGAGCGAGAGAGAGAGAGATTATAGGCTGCTACACACTGCCAACAGTCAGCTGCCATCCTCTGGGTACACACACACCGCAGCCAAGTATAGCTATCCATAAGATAACTTGAATGAGCGCGATCGTAATTCAGAGCCAGTTGTAGTCGGCAGCAGAGGGGCATTGTTGTGATACAGCCGCCAGTCTTCACACAACTGCATCCACGTGACCGTCACTGCTTTCTAATCCATTGAGAATCCACCAGAAAGGAGCCTTTCATGTTTTTTTCTCTTTCTGGATTGAATCGCCTGCTCTGGTTTCTCATATCTGGGAACGATGACTTGTGCCGGGCGTCACTCAGCATAATGCTCATGCATGGCAATAGCAGTGGCGATTCCCGGTGGAGTGTCAACATATACTACCCAAAACTCAGAAAAACCCTCTATTTTAGTTACAGAATTTGAGTTGACACTCCCGGTATAAAATGACATTAATGACAGATCTGACTGCAAGGAAAACATATATGGCCCACTTTGAGATGTATATATGTTGAGGCGTTATTTATTTCATTATGTCACTTTTTTTTCCCCTTGTGATGATCTTTCACGGAAGGTCAGTTTAGTACATCCCAGGTGCATTCGTGCAAGATGCAGCCTGCATGTGAGCCCGCTGTCTTCTCTGTGTTTCGGAGAAAGCAGGGTCTCGGTTATTTGACGTCACGGTGTCTGAGAGGGGGAACTTGAAATGTGCGACTAGACGAGCCGGGCAGGCAGAGAGGGAGGGAGGGAGGGAGGCAAGGGGAGAGGAGGGTGGGAGGGGGAGGAGGGGAGGGATGAGGGGGTGAAAAGAAACGAAATCAAACGGAATGCAAGAGGTGCGCTTGCGCAAAAAAAAGTCAAAAAACGGGATTTGAATCAATATTCCTTAAATCTGTTTATAGTTGAAGGATGGGGGGTTGAGCGCTCCTTTGCTTTTGACTTCCAAGGAGAGTAAAACAGCAAATTCTTCACTTCACAGCAGCCTTTCAAATTATACACAGTGTGTTTTTGTTGTTTCCCCCCTGCATTTTAACGGATATAGCTTTAGAAAACATTAGATACGACACTGTATAATATTAAAGATTTCAGGCCTGTGCATGAGCTCTTGTTGTCATTCAAACTGATTTTTTTCGCCGTTTAAATGCTTATTATGGCGTCCATTGATGTGTGGTAACTCCTTTGGTTGTTTTTATGAAGCGGTTCCTTGTTAATCGGGTAGTGGGAGACGCTGAGGCAGTGCCACTTTTGGCAACGTATCCCACTCCACTTTCACGGTCACACAGTGTCCTCAGTTGCCCGTCTTCCAGTCTGCACGTTAGAATTATTATTTGCTTACGCTCATTAAAAAATAAAAAGAATAAAAAAAAATAAAAAATAAAAAATAAACTTTGCATGTTGCATGTGCAACTTTTGTAGCCACAGACTTGATCCCATCTCAACCCCTATACTCTCTGCCAAGTAGTGGCTCTCTGACTCTCTCCCCCCAATATTCCCATTCACACACACACACATATACACACGCACACACACAGCCAAGATACTAAGATGGCGCCTTAATCAGTGTCAAGTTCAAGTGACTCCTACTAGTCTGATACAAACAGCATGGTAAACAGTGTCGACTATATGCGTAAGGATACAGGGAGCAGAACAACATGGTGATAATAATCAACGTCGCAGTCTGAAGGTCGCTTTTCATAATGTTTTTTTAATTTCAGTCAAAATTTCCGTTCACATTTCTTCATAAATAGTTGGTAAAACAAATCAACCAACATACAGTAGCCTAAAAAGTACAAGGAACCTTTGCCTCTGGTAGCTAAATAGGCTAACGCATAGGCCTGCTGTTGTAACATGGTTTGCCTCAATGTGGCACAGTGACACAGTTCATCAGTAAAACATTTTTGCTCTTCAGGAATAACTTGGAGTGTGACCCATTTCTCCCAGAAAGTGTTACAACATCACATTCTAGCTGTGTTTATACATCAGATATTTTACTCTGACCTCTGGACATGGGGCAGAAAGGTTGTGGGAATAAGAAAAAGTACTTCATTTAAATTAAGGTATAGAAAATAGCATATAAAACATATATTCCTTAAATTATTTAAATAAACTTATTTCATATATCACTGTCACGAGGTACCGTTTTTTTTTTTACATTTTATTTTAAAAGTAGTGCTGGTGGTCTGAAATTGTTCTCATATGAGTACAATATACTTTGTGTATGCATAATATTTAATTCTTGAGAATAGGTTACAATGCAATGCTGTAACTCTTTTTGCCACTGAACGTAATCTCCCCCCAACCCACATAGATCTAGAATTCCTTCCACTAAATTTTGTTCAACACAAAAAAATGTCATCTTGACAAGTTATTCACACAAAACAAGCAAATGTGTAATCAAACTGCTCTATATGCAACACCACAACAAATAACACGCTTAGTTTCACAGAAGAATTACATTTAAAACAATGCAAGCTGACAGACAAAAAACTTTTTTTATTTTTGAAGATACTGTGTTGTGACAGTTCCATTGTTGCCGATGCACACATTTAAACATACTTGCACAAAGACATTGCTGGAACTATAAAGATTGCCATACTGGCGCATATATTTGGGTGCTTGACCCAAATTTTGAAATACTCAAAATGCTGTCAGATTTGGAAATCATGAACTTCGCACACTCTTCTAAGACTTGTAGCCTACAGGAGTGCAATAGGCTGATGGGTTTATTCTTTTTTTTCAATACGGAGTTTATGCTACGAATTGACATCTATTTCTGATCCTATAAAAGTAAAATACACAAAAAGTTTAAATTTAACCAAAAATAAAGATATCAACAGAACCGTTTTATAGCTTCTCAGCTCAACTGAACTCAGTTCTACAAAGTCAATGATTTACATGTCAATGGTCTCATAAACAAAATAAAAGTGACGGAAATATCTGCATTATATATAGACAAATCCATAATATTCATATAGATGATTTCTTCGATCCAAATAAGACACATGTAGGCCTATTGGTTAAAAAGAAAAGAACAGAAGGATACAATCGCGATGTTGGAGCTTTAGAGTTTATCATTTGTTCAATGTTAAGCTGGTTATGACCAAAACTGTACAGTTCTTGTTAGAAAACATTTCCATAAATATCATTTAAGTTTCAGAACTTATACCCATAATTAAATTACAAATTGATAAATATGGCATCATGGATATGTATTTACAACGGTATTAACAAAAGGCAACGTTATATTCAACGGTAACAATCGTAACCTAATACCACATTTCTCCACCTGAAAACGGACGTTGACAATAGATTCGACCCCATCAAACAAGGAAATACATTCACGAGTATAATATTTATTTAGGATTTTTTTTTCTGTGTTCAAGTTCATGACAAAGACTTTGGCACGTTTCTTAAGACTGTTTGAAGTTCCAACAATCAATTGAAGAAGGCGACAATAGCGCGTCACCGTCATATAAAACAGCGTGAAATAATCTTCCTTTTTATTCTTTTTTTTAAATAAAAATTTGAGAAAATACATAAAATGAAAAATAAAACAATTTTTCTGAAATCTGTAAACTAAAAGATAAAAAAACATTTATTTATACTGAGAAAGTATTACGTTTATTTATTCGTGATTTAATTGATTTCCTCAAAACTGCGTAATAAAAGTCAAATTTCGTGATCCTGAGAACGGACGTGGCCTGCTTGGTGCTGGCTTTTGCTCTCATCTCCTGTTGTTGTTGTTGTCCCAATCCCATTTGTGTGTGGCTGACTGTGTATGTGTGAGTGAGAGAGACTGTGTGTGTGTGTATGTGTGTGTGTGTGTGTGTGTATGACTGTGTGTGTGCAAAGGAGTGTGTGTGAAGTGAGCAGGAATAGTTTTTAAGGTTTTTATCCTCATTTATCCTCATCCCCGTGGTCCACATTGAGAGAGGTTCTTCTGACTTCAAACGTACCATTCATTAAAGTTGGGTGCCAGTCCTTCGCTGTGGCCAGACGTGTTTTGAACGGCTAACGGCGGTGTTTTTGTCGGGTCTTCAGTGCTGGCTGAGACAAGCACTGGCGGTGTGGACGACTCGTATCCAGAGCTTGCTGCTGGAGACGATTCAGATCCTTGAGACTCATGTACCTGCAAAAAATAGAGCAAAAAAAAAAAAAAAAAAAAAAATGTTAGCTGACATGAATAAGCATTTTAATTTTTGTCCTAACAATGCATTTTAAGTGGCTTGGTAAAAGGATGTAAAACTTAAACGCGGATTAACTCTGGATTTTTATAGCTGGACGGTTATTAAATAGCAAACTTGATACAGAAACGGCAACTTCTACACTGCAAACAATATGCATATAATTCGCCGTTTGTGGGTATCTTGAAAAAAATGTAGTTTTCCTGATTGTAAAATGTTACTAAACAAGATTAAAATGTTTTTCTTTGAAAATAAGCTACTTTTTAAACAAGACAAAATAGCAGTTGTGAAACTATCAACGAGCGTCAGGGATGTGAGATATTTACAACTAATTTAGCACTATTTTAAAAAAACAGAATTAATTAAAGCGTTTTAGTGTCACTACTGGAATAAATTATATCCTAAATGTTGTTTTCTGTAATGTGACAGTGCTAAAACATCTCGCTTCAAGTTGTGATAGTCCCTGTCTATGGCAGAGGAGGAGGAGGTGGGGGGTGGAGAGTGTGTGTTAATGTGTTTAAGGAGTAATGAAGACATTAATTACCTTCATGTGTTTCCTGAGAGAGCTGGGGTGTGTGTATGACTTGTCGCACACTTTGCAGATGTATGGCTTGTCTGATGTGTGCACATGCATGTGCTTTTTCCTGTCGCTGCTGTTGGCGAAGCGTCTGTCACAGCCATCAAATTCACACTTAAACGGCTTCTCACCTGCAGGATTAAATACACACACATACCGTGAATTACCCCAATTGCCCATGCAAACAAACTCCCATTGTAACACCATCTGTAAACCCGAATCCCGGAGATGTAATAGTCTATAGCCTCACAGAGTAACCTATTTTCGGGGCCACATGGATACAGCTACCACTACTACACACTGCTCTGTCAGGCTTTATTTATTCAAGAGGCCTGTTCCTTCTACTACTACTGGCCTAATCTGTGCGTCTGCTCTTATATAGTAAACACTGAATCAACAGGGCATTTCTGCACCACGCCATAGCTGGATAAGGGCGAAAATTATAAACACGGCCAGATACTGATTTATCTTAATTCCATATGGCTTTCAGAATGCTTAAGGGTCCTAATTCAACTTAATCAGCCTTTTACATACAGCTCATGCAGCCAAACTTTGACAAGTAAGTAAAGTGCCTGCGTTTACCACACACAACTTCTTAGCATTAAAAACTACAAGAACTCAAGAGGGTTAACACACTAAATGGGGTTGCTGAATAGAATCACCCTCGGTATTATTGAACAGTAATTCAGTGCCATTTTTGTGAATAAATCAGAAAAAGACTACACTCAACTACTCTAACAACAATTTGGAAATTCTCCAACATAACAAATGTTGGCCTAAGTTCTGCATTGATTCTTGTAAGCACCAAAACCACCTCAATATTTTTTTTAAAAAAACAACAACAACTCTTAAGACACGCCATTTCTATTCAGGATAGCCTCACTTTTCAAATGTTATTTTACGCACGCCATGCCATGATTTTGTTGTTGCCTACCTGTATGTGTTCTTTTGTGGATTTTCAAATTTTCCGATCTGGCGAATATTTTCCCACATCCGGGGAACGGACATGGGAACGGTTTCTCGCCCGTGTGCACACGGATGTGGTTGACGAGTTTGTACTTGGCCTTAAAAGATTTCCCTTCTCTCGGACAGTCCTCCCAGTAGCAGATGTGATTGCTCTGCTCGGGGCCGCCGACGTGCTCCATGGACACATGAGTGACCATCTCGTGCATGGTGCTGAAAGTCCTGTCGCAAGTCTTTTTGGGTCTGTTCATCTGGTTTTCGTCTATCCATTTACAGGATAATTCTTGTTTAATCGGTTGCCTCATGTATCTAAAGAAGGCCCCTGGACCGTGGTGTGTCGGCACATTCATCCCCATGTTCATGTTGATAGGATGGCTGTAGTTGTGGAGCTGAGCTCCGTAGGGGTCCGTCCGAGGGCTTGCGACCGGACGATACGGATCGGGTCTTCCGAAAATGTCCCCGCGTAGGCCAAGATGCATTTGGCTGTTAACTACATGTCCACTCGGTGAAGTGTGGCTCACCCCCTGGTCGTGAAGTCCTGGAAACAACAGATGTCCGGGGTTATCGGTGATCCCGGGCGGCCCGTGAAGGCTCCCTGCCGAAGCTGCAAAGATCCCATGCTGGGCACTCGGCGCCGTGGACTCTCCAACACCCCGGTTCCGAAAGAGAAAGTCCCGTGTTGAATTGAACGCTCCTCCACCGTACGAGCCCACCTGCCCGCTGTGAGAGTGTCCCAGGGCAGCTGCATATCCAGTGGCTTGCGGGGTGAAAGCTGAAGTCTGGCTGGAGGCGATGTCGTGAGCCACCGGGCTGATTTTGAAAGCTGCGGAGTGGGAGGAATCGGTGAAGGGATTCAGTCCCAGACTCGCGTCTCTGTTCCCGATTTCGTGGTGCCGTGGTGTCCCGAAGCCCCCCACTCCTAACGATGCAAACTGCGGACCGCTATCAAGAAGCATAGTCATGAGCTTGAAGCAAACTTAGGAGACGGGAAGAAAACAGAAAATAGAATTAAAATCCAGTTTAGCGAAGCGCGCAAGCTGCAGACACAGCGCCGAGATTTACCACGTTTTGCGAAAAAATCCTTAAATAAAAACACACACCAAGCCAAAACGGGGAAAAATCCTATGCGTAAAGAGTTGGGAGGAAAAAAAAACTCCCGTTTACTGCGATCCGTGAGAAAGAGGATCAAACTTCCCCCCCTTTCCAGGCGGATGATGTCCTTGGACTGATAAAGTCAATCACTCACTCCCAGAACATAAATGAACTCGGGAGGCAGTGCTACGACAACCAATCAGCGCTTAGCTACCCATCTGACACGTGACTGCGAAGGAGGGTGTTAATTGGCTAGATTTCTGGTGATTGGCACAGTTTGGTATTGAAGATGGCAGGTCGTCTCAATTGGTTTCATTTGATTGGCTCTTACAGGCATTATTTTGCAGGTATAACGGAGCACTCTGGCGCAGATCCCGTATGTGTTATGTGTAGCGCACGTCTCATGCAGCCGTACGTGCTTTTCACTCCTCAAGTAATTCCACAGCACTTTTATGATTGAAAATAGGTTAAACATACTCGGTTTAGTTTTTTTTTTAAACCAACCAGGTTATATTCAAACTTTGAAGAGACCACTTGGACCTATGTTAATTAATAAAAATAGTGATTAGCCTATTAATGAATTTACTGAGGGAAAAACTTTTAAATACATTTAAAGTGCAAGTTTGCATATTTGAAATCAAACAGTCTATCTATCTATCTATCTATCTATCTATCTATCTATCTATCTATCTATCTATCTATCTATCTATCTATCT
>JAPZDY010000026.1:15692636-15732926 GCA_029783645.1 Ctenochaetus hawaiiensis | reverse complement strand
TGCAATGGCAGCTGTTTAACAAAGATATAAACAACTCCCATGATCCCATTCTACTTCATGACATCAACGATCTACATCTTTGGTTCTTTCTTAGTTTCAATTTTTGCTTCCACTGTCAAAAATTTGTAAATTTGAATGTCTCTTTATTACTGAGGTCATAGTTTAAGGAGGTGCGCTGGACTGTATTGTGATTGGAGGTGATATTTTTTTGTATTTCCTAAGCATAAACATTAGAAACACCTTTGAACATAATGCAGTCCAGTTCAGCAAAACCGCTATGACCTCAGTGCTAAAACATGTTATTTTATCAACATCTGATGCATTATAAAAGCAGCACTGTTGTATTGGATTGCAGTGAAATCAGGTGAAACTAAAAGTGGCCACTGAGTGTGTTTCTACTTGTTTGTGATGATGGTTGTGGTTTAAACTGCTGTAGAGGTCAGAGGGTCAAACACTGCTGCATCCATCACAAAGTAGGCTCACTTTTTGGATTTTAAAAGATATGCACAACACTTACACTTGCCGAAACATTTCTTTAAAACAGTTTCAGCACTATAAAGTTCTTGACAGTGACATTTTCATGTCTGTATTATTAGACTGCACAGGTTTGAGCCTTGCTAGGCCAATAAAGTGACACTTGCTCTTCTCATTTTATATTATTCTTTTGAAAAAACACAAAGTACAGGTTCAGTAAGAAGTCCTGTCTCCGAGATCTCTGAAGTGCTGATGATCCTTCACAGAAGCAGCCAACCACCTTTCAGTTTCTCTCTTCTCCTCTCTTCCTCTTGGTAAGTGCAAAGAAAGGGAAACCTTTTCCCCTCTTATTGGCCTCCATCCTGTTCAGTCAGTGTGTTGCATCCATGCTGTTTATTCTGTACATTTGTAGCCGTAGGGCACTTTGTTTTACAGATGTACAGTTTCAAACGGGCAGTGTGGCAGCTGCTGGAGTCTGAGGAGCAGCGCTGCTTTGCAGTGTTAAAGGATATGCTTCCTGTTGTGGATGAGGGGGCGAGATGACCAGTGGTGTCGTTCTGTTATTGCACCGACCTTACTCATCAATCAGAAATCAAAGCTTTGACAGTTGCCAACATTAAAGGGCTGCTGCTGGCGTGTCCTGTGCCAAGAGGCTTCTTTCTGCTGAGCATATTAATACACTGTAGGTCACAAGGAGACTCATCACTGATCATGAAGGGAAGGATAGACACTCCTGAGCCACACCAGGCATGATTCCAGTCAATATTCATACTGGAACATACAGCCATCAAAGACAGTGCAGTGGTGGACCACTGAAATGATTGAAGTGGTGTGAGCCTCATTTTTTTTAATTAACCAGGAGTTTACAGCAGAAGAATTTAATAGAAAGAGGATACAGAGAGAAAAAGTGAGACAACATAAGTTTAATTAAGAGATCCAATCCAGCCATCAGGAAATAAATAAAAGAACAATTTTACTCAAAGTTTCCTCATAAATACACGCAATATTTGTTTGAAAAGTGAAGCTTTACTTATTGTTGGGAGACTATTTGCATGTTGCCCAAAGGCCTGTAGAAATATTTGTATTCCAGGCTAAAGTGGGGAATTCAGCTTCAGAAATAAACCTCACATTAAAAAAAATGGGTGAAAAAAAGAAAGAAAAGAGAAAAAAAAGGAAAAATCCAATAAAAGTAACCAGGATGTCACAGCTGCCAGTTGCAGGCTGCGTCAAAAAAGAAAAAAACAACAACTCTTCATCCTGATTCCACTCATCTGCGTTTAGGTGTGTTCACTCTGTTTTTCTCCGCCCCACTTGGGATTTTGATTCAGGCAAGATGTCTGTTTATCTGAACAACCAGCAGAACTTAAACTGACTGAGCCTCTTTTGCATTCAAAATTGTGTCTTAAACATCTCAAGGAAGTCGGGTTTACAATCAAGCCAACTGCTGTAACTCTCTTTGATCTGCTGCTTTAACCACATTTATTTGACTGCAGTTTGCACCAAACATTATAGTTAATTATTCACCAGCAATTAAGTCTTTTTATGAGTCTTTTCTTTTTACATTTTAATAAATTTTGGTTTACCTTAAAATATTAGAAATAATTTGTATTTAACTTGACTTGTTAACTTAAAATGAGCATATTTTGTTTCTTAGATTTTTTTTTAAATTTAAATTTTTACTTTCATCTGTCACAGTGAGCTTGTATGTCAATGTAATTGTCCATGCTGATTTTTTAAAAGTGAACAAGCAGATTCAGCTGGAAATCTGTGCAACACATACACAGCTTACTGCAACAACGGTCAGCAGTGCTGTTTCACAAGGGGACAACGTCTCAAAAAAAACGAGACACAGCCACGCAACAAATCCCCAGTGGGCGAAATATGTGCAACATAACACGCATGTTTCATGATGTCAGTAACAAGACATTCAGAGCTGGCACCAAGTCCCAAGCAATGCAGTTTGCAGCATTTAGAGCATCTTAATTCTTATGCAGAGGCTGTGATTTAGCCTTTTTTTGTGTACACCAGAACATGTTTATGGGCTAATGGGCCTTTGTTAGTAGTACTCTATTTATTTAATACAATTGTAGTGTGAACAGAAGGAATAATAAACAGGCTGACTAAACATACGATTCTTCTTTTGGGCTGAGAAAACCCTGTGTAAGGACACAAAAGGGGGACGTTTCCACTGCGGAAAGTAAATTCTTTTGAAGTGGAACTAATCATCTGAGGGATGGTTCTCGTTGTCCTAACAACGCAGCTGAATTGGAATGAGCCTTCTTTTTCTGTGGAAGATATGTTTTCTTTTTTTCATTCAGAACTGATGATGATAGTAGTTTCACGCCCTGTCCACCCACATTGTCCGTCCAAACTCCTTTGCAGATAAGTCTTTACTTGGAGACGCCGAACACACGGCGGGTGACTCTTGGACTGTGACGTCAGCCTCACTCCTCTGTCTTCCAGTCTTTACGCTTTTTAATGCCGTTAGACTGAAAAGGGAATCTCACAGCAAATCCTCTCCAATCACAGTTCTTTCTGGAGTGTGAAAAGATCAAGACTTTTAAACTACTCCTATATCATAATGTACCAGTCACTCTTAAGATAAGATTTTTCATGTTTTGATAGCTTTTGAGAAAATTAGGACCTAAATATACATCATTACAATTTAATCTCAGATTTCAAAACAATGCTGAAGTAGTTAACCTTTTTCATCTTGCAATACTTTACAGGTCATCTTAGTGTATAGATGTGTTGGGTAAAAGCTAAAACAATCTGTAGTAAGAGGCTTTAATGCTTTTTTTTAACATGCTTGCATTAGATTATGTTGAATGCAGCAACTAAAGCGTCACTTGCATATCTGTGGTATAAAAATATGAACTACTGGATCTTTTAATGCATTTTTAAAGGTTTGCTACTTTAAGTTTTATTTACTACTAAGATCTGAATCATAAAACTGATTTTGTTTTCTGACATTAATAGTCTAAATTGTGGTTGAAGGTGTAAAGGATGTAAAGGATGTTTATTCTTATCTCAGTGTAATTTTGTCAAATTAAAATTAAATTAGAACTATGACCTTAAAGAAAATACAATGAGGACCTGTTGACATTTGCATGATTTGTACTCAGAGCATCAATCAAATCACATTTATTTAAAGTAGGTGTGTGTTGAGCAAATTATGCATTTTTTTGTGAAGTCTTAATAAATTGCATTAACTATTCTTTCTCTGCATGTTTGTTCTGCTAGGTTGTTAAAGGTTGCAGCAAACTGAATACAGGAGACTGACTCTTATGTTCTTCTTCTACCACAATAGTTCATCTCATTTACGAACCCAGTGAGCAATAATTGGCCGGAATGATGAGGTCTCTGATTCACTGCGACAACTCCTTTGTCCGGAGCTGAAGGGATGAAACTGTGTGCTCCAGCTTCTGTCTGGGGTCTCCTCATACGCCCTCAGGGGATTCAGAAAGGTAACTTTGGCCGTCTGACCTCAAACAGAGAGAATTCCAATCTCTCACCGTTACTAAATCTTCATCTTCACACAGGCTGTATAGCTTCGCCTCTCTTGAGTTATAAACTGTCGGCCTTTCTGCTAGTCCCATATTCATCCAGCCGTTTTATTGTCTCAGTGGGGGTACAGAGTTCAGGCAGCAGTCATCCCCTCAAACAGAGGTGGACTGTTTGGGGAAGCGTCTTGGCTACTGTGCTAACTTATCATTCAGACCTGTCAAGGCTTTGAAGAGGCACAAACAAAACACTCAGGGTGGATTCTTCATTGTAAACCAGCTGTAGATTCCAGTGCACAGACAGTTTTTGAATAAACAAAATCACCTTTTGTGGGATAAACTAAGTTTTGAACTGATACTTCTTGTTGCTCTGGTAAAAAGTTTTTAAAAATCCAGCTCTTAATGTCAGATGAACACAAAATCTTTTATTATTTCTTATTTTATTTTTTATTTTACTATTTTCGCAACATATATACTGTAATTAGAATAGATACATGAGCATCAATTAAATCTAAATGAGTCATAAAGCAAGTTTTAACATTAATCACAACATGCCTTAGAACTTAAGTCATATTTTTTAATATTCATACTTCTTTGTAGCTCTTTTCAAAGTTTCCCCACTGTGTTTTCATGTTTATTACATGTGCAAACCTCTGTTGGCTATATAAATCTCCATTATTCATAAACTCGCTCATAGATGATTTATTAATTGCCATATTGCATTTTTCCAGAGAAGGACAACCAAAGAACAATAGGTTTCAGATTTTTATTATGCTGTTAAAATGTTAAAAAAAAAAAAAATCAAATCAAACGATTTTTCAATCCTCCACAATAGCAGCCTGTTGGCAGTGAAGTCATGAATGTAGCCAGAGATTTGGCAAACAAATTAGACCCAATCAGTCTGTGTTGATAACTATAGTGAAGTATTTGTATTACTGAGAGGCAGGTGGCAGCCAAATGAACAAAGTCGTTCTCCGTGAAACACTAATTCAAGCGCAGAACAGGCTTGTACTCAGCAGTCATAAATCTGCACGATGTTCGGTTAATGCAACAGCTTTTTAAACACCAGTTTAAGTGTGTTTAGGCTGCTGAGGTGGGATATCGTCAGTGGTGTGTTCACAGTTAGGTCGCACAGGGCTGCAGAGACAGAAGACAACTCCGTCCTCCTCAGCTGAAGACAATAACAGCAGGAATTATCCTTGCCTCTTTTTTTTCTTTTTTTTTTTTCAAATGGTGAAACAATTGTTTGGATGTTGAATCTGTTTTGTCACTGTCTTCCCGCTCCCTGCTGGAGCTTCACTCGCATACAAACACACACACACACACACACACACACACACTACTGACTGGAGCAGGTTAAGGAAGGACACAGAACACACAGCACACACAACAAGCTGGTGGCGCACTTGAATGTAGGCCACTTTTAGTTCTTGTTGGTTAGAAGAAATTCAGCCCTTTAGAGGATTCGAACTTAGAATCCTCAAAGAACCTAATTTCTTCTTTCCAGCTAGAAATTGCCTCTTTTAAAGCTCATTGAAAGCACACTGTATGCCAAACTTGGATGAAGAGGCTGATGTCCTAGAAATGCATTATGGGTAGCAATGACAATGCCCAGGAATACGTTTTTATAACAGAGCGATTGATCAGTTGTGTCGCATTATCTTCATATCTTCCAAATATCCTTTGGCATGCTTTGTCATTTTTACATGCCATGCGGTAGCTGGTTGCCATTGTCATCATGGCAGACTGGGAGCCGGGGAGAGGACGCCAGCACTGTGCCAGTTGGCCCGAGTAGTGAAAACACAAGGCAGACACAGCACGATGCTAATCTTTATCGTTCCAGACACGAAGGTCACTTCTGTGGCGATTGCATTTTTTATGCTGCCCATGAGTCACAAGACAGCTTCAATACAACATGTATAGATACATGCATAAAACCACATGCATTAAAGCGTAAGCCTTAAGTTTAGTGCAAGATGTAGTCCATATACATTATTAAAATGTTGATGTTCCTCATAAATTAAGGAGAAATGATTGAGGTCAAGATATTCAGACATGTTAGGCAGTGTTATGTAACAGTGTGTGAGCCAGAGCCACTACAGTGATAAGCAAGCAGAGTCTGTCTGTTACTGAAGTTAAAATTAAATTAGAATGCTGTTTTAACCCTTTTAGCTCACATCCTCAGCCATATTGTGCAACTAATTAACTATATATGCAATACATATCAATAAAAATGAGTTAGATTTATTACTGTCTCACCTCTAATCATGTTTTCTTCCTGTAAAACAAATTAAGGCTTAAGCAAGCACTTTCAATCAATAACATAGTGGCATCCACTCATCAATCAATGTGCAACTTTTAGCAGTACATGACTTTTAATTATTTAGTGAGCTAGCATCGGCTGTTGCAGTTTGAGGTGTATGTCTGACTGCTCTGCTAACAGGGGCGATGAAGATGATGAAGAAGGCAAGTGGTCCTCAGATAGTAATGTGGTGAAATCTTGCCTGGCTGGGCAAAATGTGGCTCAATTGAACTTAATCAATGGACACATCTAACTTACCATGTATGCTGTAGATTTATACAACACAAAAACTTACACAAAAACACCAGTAGAGAGAGACAGAGAAAAAGAGAAAGAGAGAGTCAGTGTGGAGGGAGATTTTGTGGGCAATTTTCCCTGACTCATATTTTCTATAGAAAATGTACAAAGCACATGCCAGTCAACCTCACACTGTTGCTGCTGGAGACGTAACTTTAGGTACAAAGAACAAAAGAGCTTGCAAGTCTTGCAAGGGACCAATACCCTTTTTATCTTCATAAAACAAAGTTGAAAATCTTTTGTTGAAGTTGAAAAGTAAGTAAAACTTCATACCATCAAGCTATTCATGCTAAAGTGTGTTAGCAGCTAGCTAGAAAAAAAGTCTTTGAAATTGTAGATAAAGTTCACATGGTGTCAGCATGTTTATTTTTTAATGTACACCACTTTTCTTGACAATGTGTCAACCATTTTGACATGTAACAAGCTAAGCGGTTAGCTCATTCACAACAACTCACGACAGGCTCACACACATCCACATATTTATTAAATAGGTGCACTGACAGTGGATGTTACGTCACAGGAAATGAAACAGTCAACACTCATTATATAACAGTGTGTGAATCGATTACACATGCACAAATCTATGAAAACATTTGTTTCTGTGCAGAGAGCAGCACAGACAGATTCTGCCTCAGCATCCAGGGAAAGAAGTTTTTAGGAGCCAGGTGTAGCAAAAGGAGCTTTAAACAACTATTCAGACTAGTTTTACTCAAGTATGTGTAATCCTGAGACGCAGACAAATTATCAGTGATGAAAATTTTGAATTAAATTGATTCATAAAATTATTAACATAAAGAAATTAGTAAAGATGCAACAAACATGCAGTGTCAACAGGTGAGGCACTGCTCAACCTGTCCACTCTGACTGCACATCTCTGTCCTCTACCAGTGACTGGTGGCATCATCAAACTCTCAACCACTGAACTGTCCATGTTTGTAATGACACTGCCACATTTTAACTCTCAAAAAAAAATCCTCCAGACGTCACATTCAAATGTATGTTTCATCAGAAAATTGGTAATTGCAAGTCTGACTTGTATTATTTCTCCTACAACAACATCATATGCACAGACTGTTGTTTGTTCACAAGAGGCTCATCTTGATTTTTTATTTAACAAGTTACAGCTATTCCCCTGCTCTTTAAAAAAAAAACAAAGAACTGCTGCTCTAGTTTTTTGCTGTGCTGCATTCGCTGTAGTTTACAGCAAATAAAAAAACCTATGAACCTTAAGTTATTGTATAGCTTTATCAGTTTTCATGCAGCTCTCCAGACTGTGGACCATTCCTCCTGGCGGTGCTTTGCTTTGTAGACAATAGTCCTGCAAATATCAGGGGGCAAGTCATTATCTTCCGCTCAGCAGGTGTAGACATTATTGGAGTGTTGAACTAATGATATGTAATGAGCTCTCTGTGACACATGTCTAGCCACTCTTACTATCATGGGGCCCATTAATAGATAACAGAATCATAATTAGCTTCGTTGGGAAGCCAAACCTAAGCTTATAAATATATCAAACTATATTTAACTTGTGTGTGCAGGTTCTCATGCTGTGTGCTCCTGCACTGGGCCAAAAAGTGGGTTAATCTTGCTTTTACGGCTGTTAGGTGAATTTATTTTGTGCATAAACATGGCGATGCCTACATGCTATAAAAGCAGTGACACTATACACAGTATTCACACCGCTGACAAGCGTCTTTTTTTAAAGGTGCACGTGCACAATTGTCCAAAACGACTTTTTTTTCTAAAACAATCACAAAGAAAACGATTCCATGACTAAAACAGAGGGCCGAGTTGTTATATGTTAGTGTTTTCAGTGTGCTCGGTAAATTAAAAGCCCAGGACAAATACATGGCTGTCTTAAAAATTTATATTGGAAATGGTTTTGATGTTGTATCCCACTGCAAACACTTTCAGCCTTCTGCAGGTTTCCTAGCAACAGCAAACAAAGGCAGGACCCATCTTAAGTTTCCCGTGGAGCGGCCAGTCCGGCGTGCCTTTGATCTTGACTGGGAAAATAGCTGAGTGGGCACTACTCGCATTTGTCTTTCATTTACTCCGGCCCCCCCACCCACCCTCCGCCCCTCTCCCAAAATGTTCCCTGAAACTGCCAAATCTTCATCTGTCCCCGGCAACCTACACCCTTCCTGGATAATCAACCATGGCAAGAGAAGTCATTGAAGCATGATAAAGTTTAGTTGAAACTGGACGTTTTGGTTCTGGAGCAGGCTGCCGTCTGTGGCTCCTGTGTGCAGGAAAAAGAGAGAGCTTGAACAGAGGTGGTGTTTTATCTTTTGTTTGCTTTGTCTCAATGTAGTCTGAACGCTGAATTTATCAACCTGTATTGCGAAGCCTTGAAATGAAAGCATTAAAGGTACCAAATGTAACATTTTAACACCAGTTACTGGGCAATCTTACGCAGAGGTCATTTACAACTGTGCTCTGTATGCACAGGGTTGGTAGCTAGTTTGAATTGTACCATAGAAGTGCAAGAGGGTATGATAGAGTAATGAATGTTGACTAAAAGACATGAAAAACCAGGAGTCCTCACAGCCACATCATATGGGGCCTAATATATTATAAACTCTGCTCTTTATATTGTGAGGTTTTGGATAATCTGAAGAGAATTTGACCACATTGTTTTAGCCAGACCTGAACAAAATCATGAGTGTTTAAATGAGGAATTATAGCGTAATTGGTGCTAAAGTGTCACACATACACTTTTATTAAATAAGATAAACACTGGCTTTGACCCTGCCTTTTCTAAGTTTTCAACTTTATGAATTTGGACCAGCATAAAAGTACTTCTTTTACTCCATGAAAGCTCCAGAGGGCGCATAATGTGGATTTTAAAAGTCATGTGGCTGCCACCAGCTACTTGATTTGAATTCTACATTTACAAAACTGAGATGCACACAGAAAAAGGAATATTTTGAACTCATTTCTCAGTGTTTAATAATGCTTTCCAAGTAAGTCCCGGCAATCAAAATATAAATAACACCCTCAGTCTACTCACAACCAAAGATAGATAGGGCAATGTATCTCAGGGCTATTGAATGTTATCTTACTCCAGTGCTTCGCTCTGCTTTCATCCAAAACAGCTCAGACAGCTCTGGAGATTTAACAAATTGAAGTGTTACACACTGTTTTGGTGTAATTTACTGTAATTGATGTTTCTATCTAGTGCCGAAGCCTTCTAAGCAATTGCTTGTGTTTGTAGGAAGACATGAAGCCCAGTGGGGTGTATTGAGTTAGGCTGTTGACTAATACAGCTCTATTGGCATGTTTTAATGCTCTCCCATTGTTTGACTAACCAACTCCTCTGTGTAGCTTAAAGCACACCTTGTACATTGCTTAAGATGGGGATCGGTTCTCTTCTTTATTCCATAGTGTGGCACAGAACTGCAAATAAAGAAGTTTTCTTTAGGGTGGAAAGGTTCAGCTTGTGTTGTCTGACCTTGTTCTGTATCCTTATACGATTTGAGTTTAAGGCCAATGGATCATAGACCGTATATAGATCAGCGGTTTTCCTCCTTTCTCTTGTTAATCTCAGCAATGATTGTAGTTTTTATAACAAGGAAATACTGTCAAAATTACATTGTCTGGTAGATTGTACATATTGGCTACAAAATGCAGTAACCTTAATAATCCTTGTCTTTTCAGACATGATGGTAGACATGTTTTTTGTGTTTTGTTAGCTGATGCCATATTTCCACTTAAAGAAACTTTTGTCTGGTTATGAAACAGTCTCAATTTAAAACCGCCACCTCTTTAATACCTTTTCCTTCAAATTAACTCAGGCTCTTTATCTGGTTTTATAAAGGGATTTTTAGAACCTTCCCGTTATCTGCAACTTACTGGATTAATCTGTGTTTTAACTAGTTTTGAGTTAAACCATAATAACCAAGGTTTTATCATCAATGGGAGGCATTGCACAATGTACAAAGCAGTGAATAAGATGGTGAATTGCATTGATTACCTGCAAGCTTTTACTCCGTTATTACAGATATTTGTTTTTATCCAAAAAAACAAACAAGTTGGCACTTTAGTTCTCCATTCTTGTTTTTCAACTATAGACCAAAAAAAAACTCATCTTTTTTTAAATTCTAGCAGAGAACCAACTTCCTGACTTTAACCAATTTATTTTGGTTTGAATGCTTCAAACATTTCAATATTAGGTGCACAAATGAAAACAAAGCAAGGTCCACATTGGTGGATAAAGGTGTATGTCTGACCTACATATGCAAACGAGACCATGAGAGAAGGCCGGCTATTTTAACATAGTCATTCTTAATTTGTAACACCACATCAGATTCCAAAAATTAAAACTATATTTTATGGCCGAGTGTGAGGAGGATGAGTTACGTTGTCGCACAGCCTGAGGAAAGAAGCTGCTCTGTGGTCTGCTGGTACAGCAGCAGATACTTCTGCGCAGCTGGCTTATAATCTAACATTTAATGTTCACCTTGCTACCAGTTTGATCTTACTGTTGGCTTTGTGTTACATGATCTGATATTGTATATAACTCAGCTTTATGTTAACAAAGTTCCTGTTGTTAAGTAACTACATCTGCAGTCAGATCTACATTACAGGCTTGACTGCTGCTCATCAGGAACCATTAGGTTCACCTGATGTTCTTCCTCACCTGATGGCAATCAGCCTGAGAGGAGGTTAAATAAAGAGGCTGGCGTTTCCCTGCTCAGTTCGTTGTGTGTGTCCAGAGAGTCGACACCATCAGTTGACTCTCTGTGTCTCTGTGTGATTGTGTGTTTGGGTAAAGTGTGTGTTTCACCCAGCTTCGACTCCATATCATCTCAGGACCTTCGTTCCCAGGATCTCATAACTTTGATTTCTTTTAGTTTGGGTCTAATTCTAATTCTTTTGATGGTCTGTCATTTAGATGATTAAATTCCCAGAACTAGCTCTCCACAACTAAAGGGGCCCAGTTTTTCCATTGAGGGTTTGTTTTGTGTGTGTGAGTGTGTTTTCTGTTGTTTGTTTCTCAAACAGCAACCCCCATCTTTCCGGGGGGAAACGTAACAATAGCCACAAGATAAATGACCTTTTTAATATGCATCTGACAAACAGCTGTGCCTAACAGAGAAAAGAAAAATATTAAAAGTACTATGTGTTTTTCTTTCACTCTTTTCTAAACCAAACATATGTGCTAGCCAAATCATGATCTTTGCAACAGAAAGTGGTTTTGTTTTTTCATACCATTTTTTGTCCACCAGGGTCTCTAGAAACAACAAAACAATCAAGTTTCATGACACTGCTTTAAGTAGAAGTGGTAATACCACCAAAAATACTCCATTATATGCTCTTATCAAGTCCTTGTGTTAATTTACTCAGTTTTTTTACCACTTCATCATCTTGTAGGCCTGCATCAAGGTTATCTGCCATAATGGTGAAAAAATTGGACAATAAATAAAAATATGTTAATGGAGCTTTAAAAAAATCAGCAGGCAGTATCAGAATGAAACAACAAAGAAAATCAAGTTAACTTTAACAAATATATCAGGGGAAAAAAATAAAATTAAATATTACTTTCTGACTGAATGCTTAGATGCCTTTCACAATTCTGGGAAAAGCCAATAAGATAATCTTGAGTCATGATTATTTTGTAAACGTGTTGTTTTTAAGATCAAAAATAAAACTTCATATATTTTATAGTAAACATAAAATGTCCCGTACACTGTTCCCTCTCAGAGCTGCTTGGCTTTGCTGTTCCTGCTTGTAAACACTTGCTAACTCTACTAGCAACTATGTCACATTTCTGTGAAGGTACATTCAAACATAAACACTGCAATTAATGAAAATACTGCAAATCATTTTACATGACAGTGTTTTGGTAGAGTATTCTGTTTTCTGTCTTTTGTTTTTAAGCTCTCTTTGAAAAAAAAGCAACATATTTTATCTGTTAAACTGATGCTTGTTTGTGAGAAACTCTCGATCTAGCAGGCTCCTGTTTTGGTTTGTCAAAGAAAAGCTGCAGAGGAGTGTTTTTGTTTTTTTTTTTTAACTTTCCCCCATGATCCTTTTAGGGAAGAGACTATGGTTTGGGTTGTTACATGTGAAAGAACCGTGAAAAAACAGGTCCCACCTCTGTCTTCAACCCCCTGTATCCTCCCCTGCATACACTTGACACACTGAGAAGTCTTACATTCATTACCTCGCAATATTCAATGCTATGTTGTCGCATTGCTCAGCAAGCTTGTGATCTACTACAGAGAAACTGAAGTGCTCAGAGAGGCAGACCCTTACCTTTCAGCAGACTTGTGACCTGGAAAGGCCAAGAAAGGTTGCTTTTACCTCTCACCTTCAAGAACTCTTTTCTAACTAAAAGGGGGCTCCTGGGAAGAAAAAGAGAAACATTTGAAGCATTTTTTTTTTCCCCTTGCAAAAACCCATTGGAACACATTTTAGCATATTATTTATAGCATGTTTCTGATTCAGAATCCTGCACAAAAAGACTGTTATAGCATCAAGAATCATCACATTACCCCTGACAAAAAATAAAGCATGTCTTCATGCTTGTCTGCAACGAACCCCACGCAGAGTTTTACCCCTCTGATAATAGCATGTGCCATCTGACTCTGACTACATTGTTGGGGTGGAGGATGTATTAATATCCTGAGCTCTAAGCATGCACATTTACTGTCACCTTAATTCATCATTGTATGTGCTCAACACAGTTTACTTACAAGACCCTCTGTCAAGAGGTTATTTATGTGAATGAGAACTGACATATCTGACTGATTTTGGATGTACAGAGCCTTTTTATGAAACTGGAAGTGGTCTGTGATTATGTAAGTTGAGTTGGGGTGATGTGTGGTGTATCTATGCAACAAAGTTATTACTTTAAGAAGGAAATCCATTATAGTAGATGGTGCATAGTTACTGTAAGGTGCATAGCTCTGTTACATTTCACTTACTGCTGACTTTTGTTGCTTTAAATTACAGAGCTTCATAACGACGTCCTTATGTCTGCAATTGAAGACATAAGGAGAGACCACATTCCTCAATAGTTTACATTTGCTACAACATTTCTGTTTCAATGTAACGTTCAGCACCAGTAGCAGCACTGAGGGCAGTGCTATAGAGCAGCTCACTGACCAAAGATATTATTTAAGAATATCAGATTTTACAACTACCACTTAATACACCTGCACGATATTTTCAAATTTGTATTTCCACCAGATTTTTTCTTCCAGGCTTAAATCGTTATGAACATGTTGTTGTTTTTAGTCAAGTGCCTCCTTCACTCTGGACAAAAAAACACCACTAACATCTGCCAACATCTTGCTTTTTTCAGCAGTGGGGGAAACTGGCATTCATCCCCGGGGATCAGGGGTATTGATTGACTCTAATTCTGATCAGCAGTGACGTAAACATGGCATCTAGATAAAAAAGCTAATTTTTGCCCCCTTTGTGCTTTTTACAGTTTGGGAGCAACAAACAACAGCAAATTGTTCCTCATATTGTGCAAGATACAAAACTGGCAGCACAGTAAGGTGAGGAGAGCTTCTCCTGATTCGATGGAAAGAGGAAATGAGGAGCCTTGTCACTGGCACTGTGAGAGACGCTGCTATATACAACAATATTCTCCATCCATCTCCAGCAGCACTCGAACATCTTTCATTCAGCTTCAGTTTGACAGAGACGGAAGTCAGAGCTATAAAAACATAACCTCTGTAACACTGTCACTGGCCCTCATGCTACTTTCTACTTTTTCCTGTTGTCTGATGTGTTTGTGAAGTCAAATGTGAAACGCCAGAAAAAAATGGAAAGGCGAATTCTATCCTGTGAAAGGAGTCAACCATTTATTTTTAGCAGGTTTACCCACCTTAAAAAACCTGCATATATGTGCTAAGTTCGGTATAAAATGATATAAGACACTTCTTGAGCTCCAGTTGCTTCCAAAATGGAAGGACAAACATGGCACCACAATGTTAACAGTGAGCTCCTGATTCAGTGCTAGTCTCTTTAAATTTACTTTTAATAACTGATTTAAGTAAATTGAAATGAATTGACTTGTTTTTTTATTTGTTTCCAGTGGGGCCATGAGTTTTAATTATATTCAGTCAGGTTTTAAAATATTCTGGTAACACTCTGATATTGCAGCCTGTTTACAAAATAATGAAGTTGAATGTAATATAATAAATATTTTTAAAAAATCAACAGCAACGTCTCCGTCCAGAAACATTAAAACATCATTAAAACCACTTTTTCTTGAAGAAAAAAACTGTTCAGGGTGGAGACAGGAGTCTTAAAGATGACAAATGAAACCAGGCCAACAAATGCTAGTTGTTGGGGATTATTTTGTAATATGGGTGAACTGATGCTTTTAACTCAAAAGTCACTCAATTCTTTATAATTTGTTGTTTTCTGTCATCTAAGTTTACTTTGACCTGGGTAGATAAATCTCAGTCTTTACATGAAATATTTATCTTTCTTTTAATGGACCACTTTTTGCTTATTTGACAAGCAGGACCCATCTACATTTTTACAGTTCATTAAAATTAGTGTAGATTGTTTCTTGCATATTGCATTTAAACCTTTGAAATGGCTTGTCCTCCACATAAAATTCTGAAGCACTCCAACATGCTAAATTCAAGTTGTGCATGTTGCATGACATGAATTTTAAGAGATTCTCTTCAAAGTGCTGCGGGAAAAAAATGCATCTGTGGATTTACTCAACTGGCACCAATCAGCATTTTTTAAAGCATGCATTTAACATATGATCTGTTGGCTGTTGCTGTTACCATCTGAGGGGCTCTAATATGCTACTTATTCATGCAGTTTTCTGCATTTCTGGAGGTTTCTGAAATGCAGGCTGCTACACCTACACAAAAAACGGGCGTACTATAGATTTTCACACATCACTGAGGTCTGCAGTAATTTGAACCTTTGAATATTTTTTTCTCACCTCCGGAGCACTGCGTCTCAGTGCGCTGGAATCTCTGGCTACATTAAGAATGAGTAAAGCCCGCATGGCTATTTAGAGTAATGCAAAGACATGTTACACCATCTCAATCTGTGTCAGCCTATATGCTATGTACACTTGGAAGAAGTCCGGGTCTGTTTGTGCCATATAGATTTATCACCTCTTAAGTTTATGACATTTCTGGAGAGCAAAAACAATCGTGGCACAGACGGAGTGGGGGTGGGGTGGCATTTGTCAGTGCTCTCATTGGGGTTCAAAAGTAGAATGCAAAATGTCTGTCTTTGTCTAATCCAACACATTTTATTTTTATAACTGAGAAATCTGTTCATAGACCCCAACATTTTTTTTTCCAACTGTCAGGGTGTCATTTGTCAGAAAAAAAAAAAAAGTGAAACTGAGTTCCCACCCCCAGTCCTTCTGTATGTTGTGAGGTTATAGCTGTTTCAGATACACAAGGTGGGGGTGTGGAGGGGGCGCACACGTTGACGTGGCGACCTGTTGCCTCCGACACACACTCACTTCTTGGTCATTTTGCCCTGCAGAGAGCTCTTTGGCTGATCTCCTGACTCTGTCGCTGGCACTGTTATGCCCCACAGCCTCGTCCTCCATTAATGAACGATGTCTTTTTAAGGAGCTGTTGGACTCGAGAGTATTGTCCCTCATGATGGAGATGTTAACCTCCAGTGCAGCCCTTTTGCTCTTCGGCGTCTAATTCTCTCTTCCCTCTTGTCCCTGTTCTCCTCCTCCTTGCTTCTTCTTCCTCTTGTCATTTCCCCTTGGTTTGTCTCTGCCAGCAGCCTGCGCAGTGAGGCTGTCGAGCCATTAGTGTGTCCCAGCACTGATAATGAAGCCACAGAGGTGGTCTGAGCCAGTGTGGCACAGGAGCTGGAGCACAGGAGGAAGGTAGATTAGGGTAATTACCTGGCCACGGGGGGAACGATGAGAAAGATGTCTGGCTTCCTGCGGGCCTCGAAGAGGACCAAGTGCAATGTAATCAGGTACAACACCCTCTACTCAGAGAGAAAAGAGAAAATTAGTTCCAATCGTTCCTAATGATCAAAAATGTGAAATAATACATTTCTGATTGTGCTTTGAAAGCGATTGCTCACTCTCTTTTCTTTTTTCGCAGGTGTCCTGAACAGCCCTCACATGTTTGTATGTATTTATTTGTTGTTTTCTTAGCCCTGGTTTAGGTCTCTCTCACAAACTGTACGTGTGTCCTAAATATCCACACTCACGGAGACTTTGAAGAGCCTATGAGGTCAGGTTTTAAATTATGGTCTGCACCCACACCAGGCTTTCTCTCCCTACTCCTGTAAATCCATTTTCCACACAATGCATTTCAAATCAAAGCAGCGTCACCATAACACGCCTTAGGAAACATTAAGCCATAGTGCATTACTTTCATGTATGATAGCATAGCCCCTGTATGCTTTGATGTGCTCACTTTTTTTTAATGCTTTATTAATAATAACACACTGACTGCTTCTCACACCAACATCAGCTTCTGGTGCTCCTTTCTCTCCTCCTGAACTACATCCCTCACTCCTTCCATGCATCAGCTCCTTCATCCCTCCCCAGCCCTTGAAGCCTTGTCCCAGGATTGGCCTGTTTGTGTTTAGGAGGGGTGGGGGGGGGATTAGAGGGAATGACATGGGCCTCGAGATGGAGAGAGTGACAAAGACCTATCAGAGGGCAGAGAGTGCGGAGCGCTGCATCATCATTGGTTGCTTTGGAAATCAGACACGTCTTCATTTCTTCCAGCCATCCTCTCCAAGTGCCCAGCTTTCATTTCCATGCCCGGGGAGGGAAGTAGGGAGAGGTGGAGAGAGAGGGAGAGGGAGAGAGAGGGGGGATGTGTGTGTGTGTGTGTGTGTGTGTGTGTCAGGATTAGAGTTTCTGTTTGCACATTTAAGAGAGTGTGTGCGAATGTGTGTTTGCTTGCATGTTGTGTGCAGCAAACATCTTAGAGATACAGAGGGATAAGCGCGTAGACACTGATAGCACTTACCTCCTCCAAAGCTGGCCAAAATACAAATACTGGAGCAGATTTGTGTCATTCTGGCTCAACACGTTTCCTATGAATGGGATGTCTGATTCATAGGCATATAAAACCTACTTTAGGTTACAGAATTTACACTGATTTCTCTCTTTATCATCAGATATTTTGCATTAATGTTTCAGATAGAGGTACACCAAAGCGCACAATGAATGTTCAGTGTTTGCTGAAATTTTCTTTCTGACAATTTTAAAGCAGCGTTGGCAATTTACTGAATCACATTGCTGCTTCCCACATTCACCTGCTGATTTGATTTTCTGCTTTTGTATTTTCTTTCTGTTCAGGGTTCCTTTTTTGATGTTTCTTTCCTCTTGCTGTTATGTAGCATTATTGAATCTCGATTTGTGTTGTATTATTGTTGTGTTGTAATTTAAGTCCGCAACTACTGCAGCAGTTCCTCAAGTCATTTAAATGCAATTTGTTGTTCTATTTGGTAAAAAAATAAATACATTAAAGTACAAAGTAACTCATTTCTTTTAAAATGCGCTCCATGCAGCTACATTTTCAGAGGCTCTTTATTGACCTACATGTGGTTAATTTATCACATCGATCTTTCTAGCATCAATACACTTGCACCAGCTGTACAGTGTTATGCAATATTTTATGCACAGACTCGACAGCATTCTGCAGTGGTAACCCTTCCTAAAGTTTTCATATGTAGACCGAGCCTTTTGAGATTGTTGTGCACCAGACTGTTGTCAATATTTGCCTGCTTGTTAGGATGCAGCCAGTTGACTCTGGCTGTCTGAACAGCGATATGATGGGAGCAGGGGGGCTGGGTCCCAGCCGACTTCGTTCTCCTCCTCGCCCATAATAGATCTGCGTGGTCTGCAGGCCCTCTGGGGGCACCTGGCTGCGCTCCCTGCCATCTCTGGTGGGATCGATCACCGAGGCCATCCCGGCGTCAAGACCGGGGGTCAGCTTCAAAGGCCTCCTGCCCACTTCCTGCCACCTGGTGTTCCATTTCGGACAAAGGGTACATTTCCTTTCCGCTCCCTCCACCCTCGGTTGCCCTTCTATGAACAGGTTAAGGACATGGAGCTGGTACAGCTCCTCCCTGTGATCCCCCTCAGCCTCCTCCCCAGTCGCCCACACACAGAGAGCGGGTGAGAGATCAGCCCCATCCAGACACCACATAACCACATTCAATGTGAAAATCTGCTTTAGGTTTAATTATAGACCAAGAATGCATATGTCTTTATGTGGAGGCGATTTGATTACATTTGGTTACATTTGTAGTGAGATTACATGTGTTCTGTGAACTTAAATCTCTTATCTAGATTTAAATTTCAAATAGTACATCTGTAAAATTTTCCTAATTCAATGACAGAGACTCAGAGAATTCTTATTCATCTTTAGAACAGATTTTTATCAGATATTGTTCACATCATAATACAGTGTGGTGCAAAAGTGAACTGAGGTATAGCTTGTTTATAATGATGCTTTAAATAAAGAGAACTTTTTGGCTCTCACTTGAAACATGTTTCATTTTTAACTGATGACAGATTTGCTATGGTATGAATATCTCTATCTCTCCTTCCCTGTTGGTCAAGTAACAAATGGCAGGGCTATCGAACACACATTTTATCTCCATGAGGGCTGTCGGACAATTAGCTCCAAGAATACATATTAATCAATCGAGAATTTTGAATCTGCTTATTAAGCCCAGCCATTTTTTTCCCTCCAATACATTAGCAGATCTCAGTATGTCCGCTACTCTTGTGAACAGGGATGAGAAGGAGATAGAGGGAGAGGAAATAAAGGTCTGATGAGTTTGGCAAAGAGAGGATGGAGGCTGAGACAGATGGCATGAAGTCTGCAGCACTCTGGCGTGGCTCGCCTGGTGCTAAAATCCTCCTCTCTCACATTCCAACAAATCCAACCAGGAGGCTGGGGAGTCTGTCACACCACTCCAAGGATCCACACGGCCCCCCCACCATCACCACCGCCGCCGCCACCACCACCGCCCCATCTCCTGCTTCTCCTCTGTCGCCCCGGCCCAACCAAGCCTCTGACCAGTCTGTGTATCCCATCCCTGCTACTTTATCCTCACATATGTATACATTCACACATTAACACATTATGTATAGAGGAGGGTCATTCAGACCTCGACAGGCCTGGTGAGATAAGAAACACCAGGAGGTGCAGATATGAAGAAACGCCGTCTGACTGCTCTTATGGAAAAGGAGCCAGGGGGGCTTCATTGAGGGGTGGTGGCCTTTACTGTCACTTCAGTGTAAAAAATCTTATTCAGTGAACACTGGACCAACTCATGGGAGAAAGACTGTACAATCCATTTATATCAGAGGAATAGGACCTAAGAAGCTTTTTTGATTCGTTTCACCACAGCCCACATCAGGCCCTGGTCTTCAGCTGAAACACTGTAGCTCCATCTCAGGCCAAACATACGCTGCTCAGACCCATTTTTTAAGGGTCTCTGTGGGCCTTCAAATCCAAAGTGGACAGTGTAACTACTGTGATTACACACAAACATAACACAAAACCAACGACCGGATCACAGAACTCCAAGCGACTTCTTCATCTCCAAACACGATGCTGCTGCACATCCTTTGAATGCTTTTCCTTCACCATCTCAAACTGCTTCATCAAGAATCATCTGGTTCATAATAACAATCTAATTTATTTTACACCACACTCTCTCCACATGGCTCTTTCTCGCTGTCTTTCTGCCTGCCTTCTGGTTGCTCTAATGAATGACTTCTGAGATGAGGTGCTGCTGTGAGGAGGTCACAGGGGGCTTCAGAATCACATTACTGTTAATGATAATAAAAAGAACAATCTGTGCTAAACCTCCTGGATGTCCCTTTTTCTCTCTCCATATGGAAAGATGTTTTATCTGCCATTGTTTTGAATATATGTAAATGTTTTTTTGCTGAATTGAAGTCTACGCAATTAAAATGCACAGCAAATATTGTTTTGTGTTTCTATGCAAGCCTACTGCCTACTGACAAAAGGCTGCTCTGATAAAAGGCATACAGTGGTGCACCATCTGGGTTACAAAGTACACCACCAAGAACAACATCAGGCACATCTTAGCAACATGGTGCTGCATGAGGAAATATATTCCCTGCGGTATCATTCCAAGTGCACAACAAATGCTAAGAAGAATCAAAATGCAAACACAACTTCTACAATTTGACAAGGGTTATGCAGGAGTCGGGCTTATGACTTCAGCTCTTTTAGTGGCCAAGGGTTACAAGAGTTTTCAGCTTATGGTCCAACTCGGTTCAACTGAAATTAATACAATCAAGCTGTTAAAGAGTGCATTTATTATATGACAGACTTCCTTCTGTTTACATGACGAGTGTTTACACCAACCTCTAATAAGCACTAGTCTTTAATACTTAAGATAACAAGAGTGGAAGAACAAATATTAAAAAAGCTTGAGAAAAAGTTTTCAGCTAAAAACACAAACATACTTTTCACCAATCATAAAACAATACACCTAGCAGCTCAGGGCAGGTGTCACCTTGCTGTGCAGGTTTTCAGCACCAGCGCAGGCCGTCATAACATCCACTCAGCACCAAAGTGTTTGCTGTGGTTGTTTATACGGACCTGACATTCACAGGCAGATCATCAGTAACTTTCCCTCCCACCACCGCAGAGATGGAGTTGCTGGCCGTCCTTCCTGCGTGGCAGGGCAGCGTGGCGTCTCCAGGCTCATTGGCACTGCAGCTGTCACCCACAGGATGGGAAAGTAGCAGGGTCGATGGCTCCACGGCGTGGCTTCTGGCAGCAACCCTCCCTCCCTGGCCCGGTGAAAGGGCAGGGATGGGGAGCCCAGTCTCTCAGTGCATTGATCGAGGGCCAGCCCTCCATTAGCCACCGTCAGAGCTAAAGGTCAGCTAAGGCCAACGGATGGGTCCTGTGCGCACATCCTATGGAGTGGCTCATTCTCACACCCAGGGAGTGAGTCCTTGTCACTTTGGTCTGTGCTGCCCCCCCCCCCCACTCATAGTGGCCACATGATGATGGCCGCTCCTCTCAGAATAGTGTACCCCCTCCCTGATGGGTTGATGCGTGCAAAATTTCACTCAGATATCCCCTTTTTTTGTTTGATGTCAGCCACATTATGCATTATTGCTGCTTTTAGAGATATTACGATCTCCTGCCAAATTAAAAGCGCCTTCCTTCTAATTTTCTCCAGCAGAAATTGCTTAATAAATGAGCAGGATTTGCACTGATGATCACACAGCAACACAATTGCATCAAATTGCTCACCCAGAAATGGTGCACCACATCGTGCTTATCAATGAGTGGCAACTACTGCCTGGTGTGGTTTACATTAATGCAGCCAGACTGTGAAAAGGGGATAATTGTGGTGCTAAATGCTGTAGAGGCTGACAGGATCCATTTCTTGACTTGTCAAGGGCAGCAGTGATAGAGAGGGCTGTGCCGAGGTCTGTGTGCGCACAGAGGCAGAGGAGCTTATTTACACCAACACATGTGCACACATGTGGGCACATGAGCACACACACACACACACACACACACACACACTCACTCACATGCATAGGCAGACAAAATCAGCAACACTCCACATAGTGATGATTGTCTCTTTCCTCTGTCAGGTTGTGCTTTTTTTCTCCAGCCATGGAGACCTCATCCTGGGAAATTGAGCAATTTCTGATTGAAAACAGTGCCGGTAATTAGAGCACTCACTATTTGTAACCACTTGGCATTGCATTAGTATGCAAAGCTGGCAGCCAGCTTATCTTGGGGAAAACGTTTGTTTCCTTAATTGCCCTCTTAGGACAAAAGTGAAGGGGGTGGGTGGAGAGGGAAGAGAGTAAAATGTTAACGTGCTGCAGTAAGAATGGAGACTGGTGTGTTGAGGGGATGTGACTCCCTGAACACAGGGGTTAAACTCCACTAATAGGCTGCATACAACACACATAGGCACACACATAGGCACAGAGTAACAGAGGAGCACTCATACACCCACATATGGGCACACACTTGTGTTGGCACATGGGCACACGGAGGCACAGACAAAAAGACAACTATGATGAGCGCACACATTCCAGGACACACACACACAATTAAGCACAATGAACTCTATAGACAAACTGCATGCTGCAAAATTAGACATGGAAAAATTACTGTTGACAACACTGGTGAATTAAATGAAATTGTCTTTAAATTAAGAATCCATCAAGATGTATAAAAGGAAATGAGCTTTTTTCAGTTTACTCAAGCAGTCAAATATATTCTGCTGTTTAAACATACAGAACATTGGGTAAATCTAATGATATCAAAGCTATAAGTACTTGTCATATATTGAATGTTAGGTTTTTGCTGTTAAGTTTAAATGTTCATTCTGCAAACAGGTCATGTCCTCTTTCATATGACTCATGATACTTCTCTTACCACCACTCCTGGAGGGCGGAGATGAATCTCTCATGTCACATTCTTCATTATTTTACTTGTCATTGTCTCCTTGTCACATTTGTTTCACTCAGGGATGGACACGGAAATCTTCCCCAGACCCTAGGGGATGTAAACAAAAACATTTCTGGTTTGAAATTTCACTGTATGCAGTTAAAAAACAGAAATCAGATTGCAAAGACAAACTGTTTATTGACTCAGTGACTCATGGAGTGCTTAACAAACAGGCCTATGTATATCTCAGAGAATCTGATAGAAAGAGACATTCTGTCTTTCACAAAAAAAGGGGAAATGTATAATTAAAATGTTCTATTACATGCGAAGACATGAGGCAGATTTAAACAACCATCTGTTCACATATGAAATTACTCAATTAGAGAGAGGACACATGGTTTTAGAATATGGATATTTTCTGTTCAGCAATTGCTATATTCAGAAAAACAAATGCGTTTTCATAACAACTCATGTTTCTCCATGAAAAGGACAAACTTCAGAGCTTTTTTCCTTTTGAAAAATAACGCAGATTTAAAGTGTGTGGCTTTTATGTCTGTCTGAAACCCTTCAGTCAGTTCAAACCTTATTGATGTGAAAAGGAGCTGATATTCGTTATGTTTGCTGTGTAAAAAAAACCCCATTATTATAAATAATAATGACAAATGAGAAACTGTGATGACCCGTGGAAATATTCTCCTCTTTAGAAAGGTCATCACCACTTGAACTCAACCTCAGAGTGTAATCTGTTTACTCACAAATAGACACAAAAAGAGCAAAATCATTTGACCGAATCAAAGTCAATCAGCGCGGGATTTTAGGCGATAAAGGTTTTTTTTTTACCCCGCTAATATTAAGGTGATAGGCCTGAGAAATAAAATCTGATTATAACTTTATTACCAATAGTTTCAAAATAGAGATATGACAAATACGGTTTGTTGAAGATGAAGCTAATTTACATTAATAGATGTTTCCCATGTGGCTCAAATCAAAAGACATAAAAACACAACAAGTTCAACAAAGGATTTCGATGTCAGAACTGAGCATCTGAATAAATGTTTGTAGCCTTAAGGTTATTTATTCAAAATGCACATGTCGTCAGCCATGATGAGAAAAAAAAGCCAGCAGCCCGGGTTCAATAACAGGCAGAAAATTATTATCAAAATAACAATAAAAATGCTGAAACGAATAAGCTGACAGAAGTGAGATGGCATTTCGCAAAAAAAAAAACAAAAAACACTTCTATATTTGAAAACTAAAGTTTTCATCTCCACATTTCAGTGAGAGCGAAAGCAACAGAAGCCTGGATGCTACAGGTGGATGAATAATGATGAAAAAATCCCCCAGAGTGAGGGCCCACGGGCCTTTTCATGTGCTGTGGTTACTCAGCTTCTGGTTTAAAAATACGCATTTAAACTATTTTCCAATCAGCTTCATTTTACTCACTAAAATGATAAAAGGGTCTTGATGTGAAATATAGGCCAATTTGTGTGTCCGATGAAATGATGTTTCCTCTTTCTTCTCAGAAATCTGTCGCGTTTCGTATCCTCAACGAGGCAATGAAAGGTAAAGAGTGTAAATTAAAGTTTTTTCAGCGAGAAACAGGTTGTTTTTGATAAAGAGATTATACCGCATTTCTCTCAAATCCGCCAAAAAAGGAGCAAACATTAAAATATAATTCCCTCAAAACCTCCACGAGGGACAATAAATAACCGCGACCCATCCGTTTTTAAACGATTTGGACGAATTGTTTTATGATGATGAACATAAAGATAAAACACTTTCAGGGGACGATTTAATTAGCCGCAGCTAATAAACGAGCCGTAAAAATTATCTGGCTTAATTGGTCCAAATACTGAAATTATTAAGAAATATGTGCAAATGTTTATATTTACACCTCCAAATGCAGCATACACGCGCTCACGTGCACACGCGGCGGGTGGGCTCCTGCAGTGTGTGTGCGAGAGCATAGGTGTGTGTGTGTGTTCCTGTGTCTGTGTGTATGTGTTTGTGTGTGAGTGTGTGCTGTGCAGGGGGGGGGGCTTTGCCACATTTCCTGATAAATTTCATGTCACTTAAATCAATCGTTCGTGCGCTCGTTAATTAATTTGGACTCACTAATCAAAGGTCCTCTGCTCTTTCTGTGGTTCAGGAGTTTAATAAATGATTTCCAGAGTTTAACTGGTGAGTTTAAAACATCAACAGGATGTTTTTTTTCCCCCCTCTATTCTTCTTTGTGAAACTCTGAAGGCTGTGACTGACTCGAGTGTTTTTGCAGCAAACAAAACCTGAAGCAACACAATGCTAAACGCTGTGTTGTTTGAAAAGGCGCCCCCACCCCCCCCCCCCTCGCTTTAGATCATCTCCGGCTGAAGGTTTGAGAGTGTAAGACTTCCTTAAAAGTTGTGAGGGCCAAACTGGCTTTAAGAGAGCTGAATCGGTGTCCGTGTGTACACACCATGTCCAACAAAAGCAGGGGCTAATCCACCTAATTTACACAATGCACAGGGCCCTGTTTACATGGGATATACCCACACAGGGCCTCTGTCTCGTCTTCCCTTCATTTCAGACCGGACAGAGGTAGCCTGCACTTTTTTTCCTCTTCTCTGATGAAAAGCAGAGTGAATGAGCATCAGTTCAATCTGCAATAAAATCAAAGTGATAATGTGGAGCTGTGTAGGCGATGAAGTAATTAATTAAAAAAGAGGCATAATTTTTTACATGTTTACGGCACTTTCATTAAGTCACCGCTTTTCTAAATAAATCATTTTTTATCCACTCACCTCGGAACTTTGATAAAACTGTGTAACAAATTAATTAATCTGCACTCATTAAGGACGACAAGACTGAACAGTATCGAATATTGAAGGGAATTATTGTGTTCAAGCCTTTTTTACCAAAAAAAATTTTAAAAAAAGTTGATGGTACCAACTTTCGCCTTAGCACTTGAACGCATCACACAGGCGAATAAAGTTAGGATAAACTTGCAGTGTTAAGTTTTATTCAGGTGCGCTTGTTGTTTGTTGTGATCAGACTTATTTCAAAGCGACGTAATGACGTTGCATTTTGAGAGACCGCACCGACTTTAAATGCAGCAGCAATTAAAATTTAAACCCTTTAAAATCTAGAGCCTCAAGTCTAGTTTGTTGCATGTAAATACAATGTCTTTGGTCTCTACTATTTTTCTTCTTTATGTGATTTACCCCGAACTATTCTGTCAATCAATTTCCGCAATTATTCCTCCGCATGTATTTTACTGGACTTTACAATAGCCTCTAGAGGCCTTTCAAAAATATAAACTGTGTTTTTATATTCAGTTTTCTCATATCAAACCTCACTTTTATGACAGACCTACTTGATAAAGCAAACAATCAAACAAAAAACTAAATGCTGTACAATAACCTGCGATTTAAAATATGCATATGTAAGATGGATAATTCAGATTCAAATTCCTTTTTGTTTACCATCCGAAAATCAATTAGCCGAAATGTGGGGCCATAATGTGTCTTTAAAAACAAGACAAATGTTTCTAAATTAATTCTTTTTCTCCTTTTCGTTTTGCAGCTCACAGCCTCAAACAGCCTTTTCAGCAGACTCTGCGCTGAGCACTGAATGGATCATTGTCTTATTTTATGTCTTTTCAGCTCAATCACCTTTTGACTATTTGGGCGATAAATTAAGAGTCCTGGCTGCCGCGACGATTTTTAAATTGCCTTCATTACAGTCCTGGATTTCCTGTTTATTCCTCTCGGAGCTCTTTGTGTCTTCCCTGTCTGTAGGTGTGTTTTACTGTTTCCGTAATTGCTTTTTTTCAGCAGGGGTAGGTAATTACTTTGGCACAGCCAGGTAAATTCCGGCGCTAAATTGAAATATTCTGCTTTAATCCTCCCTAAATCCCAATTGTCAGGACACGGAGATGTGAGCAGCGGTGGAGTCATGCGGAGCTGCGGTCGCTTCTTCAGGTGAGCGCCGCGTCGCAGGGGGGCGGAGGATCTCCTCTCGCCGTCATAAGCATAAAACAAGATTACTAGATCTTTATCACCGAGCTCTCCACCCCTCCTCATGCAACAAGCAACTTCCCAATGTCAAATTCAAATAGGTGATGTTGCATAATAAGCAAGAAAATGAATTGTAGGTTGTTTAAGGGGTAAATATTCCTTTAAAAAATGTTTAAAAAAATGAACTTTCCTGCATGTTTCATTCTTTAACTAAAAAGCAGATGAGCTTGTTCATGTAAATATATCATGACATGCTTTAGCAGACTCATACTGGGCTTTTTTTTTTTTTTTGCATGCTGCAAGGTCTGAACATTCATTTAAATAACCCCTTTTCACGGTATAACCAAAAAAAATATATATGCTAGATCACATCTAAAATCTACATTTCAGTATTTTAAGCTCAGTCTCTCTTGCAGGAGGAAATGTTGGCAGAAGTTCGTACATTCTGCTTGTCATGGTGCTGCTTGAATTTACCTTCCCCATATCTTTAATTTGTAGTCACTAGGAATAAAAGGCTGAGTCTCAGCTCTGGCAGCTCCCATGTCAGTCTTCGCAGGAGTGGGTGACAGAGAACAGCAGAGGCAGATAGCATGCTAAAATCGCATCACTAGAGACCCCACATCAAAGTAGACCAAACCTCATATTGAGTGAACTTTTAAGCCAGAAAAGACGGTGTGACATCAGAGCACCTAAAATGTGACTGTCATGTTTTTCAAACTTGGCTGAACACAGGCTCAAAGACTTGAGAGGCATTCAATGGCAAGTACTGTTCAAACACACACACTAAGATTAGCAGTCTTTGTCTTACCGGAACTTCAAAGACCAATTAGATTGAGAGATGGGTGTGACGAATTTGTCAAAAATAAGATGATAGATATCACTTTGGCAGTGAGCAAACATGGCTGGGGATTTCACTCAAGCACAGTCATTGACAAGGCACTGTCAGAAAATGTGTCATCTTTAGCAGACCTGCCAGTTGACAAGGATGCAGCTTGGGATTGAGACTGATCAATTCCCAAACTGCCAGCAAGACATGGCTCTGATAGCAGCACTTTATTTTGTGAAGTTTCAAAAAAAAAAAAAAAAAAGTAGCTCACTTGGATATATTGTCAACTTTTTTTTTATTTGCATCACAAGTCTGCACCATCCCAGGATACAGAAGTAAGAGGAAAGTATGCAGCAAATTTCAGATTAAAAAAAAAAAAAAAGTCAGATTTATGTGCAGTTTAAAAACTTTAACAGCAGTTGTTTTTTTTTCGGGGGCTCTTTTTTTTCTGTTTGCATTTTTTCTCACGGATGTGGAGCAAAGTGCACATGTCTGGTTTTGTTGTTTAATGTACACCAATTCAACACGTCTAATGCTTGAGCTCGTCTTCGGCCACTATTCCGAAAGTGAAATCCGATACTCAAAGCACTTTCCTCTTCAAAGTAGTTTCCTGTTGTGCTTTGTGACCACAATAGTGTCAATCTCGTACTTTCAAAGCCTCATCTCCGTGTCAGCTTTGAGTAGATGTCTATACATGTCTCCGAATAGAGTTGAGGCTTTGATGGCTGGTCTGAAAACAGTTGGGAGCATTATGGCAAAATCTAAAGTGAAAAAACTATTTCTATTGATTTGGCTGCACATGAAATTTGACCTGAGATTTGTGAAATTGCTTTCATAAGCCAAAAAATGTGTTTGATGGTTACAGCAACCCGGAAACATCAGTTAGTGCAGTGAGAAGCATTGGGAGCTATAGGAAGGAAATCACACATCAGAACCAGAAGTGCAGAACATCTGCAGCATAAGAAGATTTCAAAAGGTTGCCTCTAAATCCTGCAGGGCTCAAACTGCATATGAAGCTACAAAGAATGAACAGCATGAAGCGTCATGTTTGCAACCGACATATTGATTTGCAGAGTTAATAAAATAGTTGACTAAGAAAAAAATTATTGACAATGTTGTTAATCTAATAATAATTTAAGGTGGCTGAAAACCAAATATCCCCTGTGGCCAGATGTTCATATATGTTTTTTTTCTGCTTTTCTTTGTTCATATAATCTAAAATTAAATATATATTAAAGTTTTGGATGATTGGTCAGACAAAACAAGCAATCTGTACACGATAAATTGGCTTAAACAAACTAGTTTTCAAAAGAATTCTATTTTTTATAGACTAAAACAACCAGTTAATAAAAAGAAATCAAGAGATGAAACAAAGAGAACAAATAGTTTCAGCCCTGCCTTTTAATCATGATGCATAATACTGTATTTCTGTTGGACATGAATGCAATTGTACCACGTCTCCCAACATAAATCAAGCATTTTTGTTTTCCCTCATTTAATAGTCAAAGATATGAGGTTTGTGGGCATGTTAGCAAAAAAGAAATAAGCTCTCAGTGTTGTCCCAAACAATGGCCATTTGAAAAGCTGCGTTTGAAGCCATGCCAAGTGATTGGGAATAATCAAATGACAATAATCAGATGAAAAGAGAGGCAATCTCAATAAACTTTGTCATTCAACTATTCAAGGTTCAATCATATCAGAGGTGTTTTGCATAACTATGAGACCCTGGTTCTAATCCTCAAAGGGTTTTGGGGCTACTTGGCTTTGCACTGTAGTCATTCAAGGTCTCAACCCGGTAGGAAATATGGGCTGCCATAGCAACACAAAGATGGCCTCTGAAGGCTTAGCATAATTCTTCCCTAATAGAAAAATAACAGCGGCAAATCCCGTCCTTAGTGAACTGGCTTATTTGACAGAGGCAGACTCCCACCTGTGAAGCACATAGTCACCACACCAACGCGCTAAGACTACGATAAGATGAAAAAGAGCCCATCTCTGGATGGGGATGGGCGGCCTAAGCTCAAGCCAAATTCTTTCTCTTCTCTGAAGCTGAAAACAGCCCACAGTGTGTCTCTGGCTAGCTTTAGGTTTTTTGAAGCTGGACAATATGAGCTGCCAAATGATTCATACTCTCTATATAGTACTTAACTTTGAAGTGCCTAAGCCACACTCTGAGAAAAAACTTTTGGCAGGAGGCGATGGTTTATATAGGATCAAATCGTAGCCAGTGAATTGTTTTTACCTCCTCACTCCTCGTTTTATTTATTTTTTTTGGTGTGTTCAAGGGGGTTTCAATGTGGCCTTAGGATGTTCTAAACCTGCCTAGTAACCGTCCTCTCCCCTCTGATTGTGATCACAAAAAAATATGTGATCCCCCTTTACCCCTCCTCCCACTTTGTTGCCAGGTACCACGGAGATGGATTTTTGTCACTGTGTGAGTTGCATCAGGATGATGAGCACCGGGGAGAGAATAAATTACCAGCACGCTTTAGAGCCATGTAAGTATCAGCCGCAACAGCAGTGCATCGCTCTCTGCTTATGGAATCACTAATGAGGAGCGATACCCGCCGATGTTGCAGCCATGGTGATCGAGCTAAAATCAAAGGCTTTTTGAAATCATTACTGTCAAAGCTCGCTATGAAAATCAAATGAGTGCCCAACACGGATTTCTGTGAAAGGTATATGATGCTGTTTTGTCACATGCAAATGCAGAGGGAGGAGGAGAAAGAGACGTGGTCGAGAGACGGGATGCTTCCTCTGCGTGCACCTGAGTCAGCCATTTTTAGCTCGACTGGATTTCTGTTTATTCACTACATTCAGCCGCTCGAGCCTCATTGTCGCCGCGTCTTCCTGTCAGCATCCCACTGTAGATGCCAGCCACTTGTCTTATTCAGCTGCCTGTGAAGGGTATTTCAGCCCGCCGGGATGAGTCCTGCTACCTCATTCCTGACTGTGTATAATCTCATCATTGTCAGCGACGGTTCTCTGTTTCATGGCGTCAAGATGACAGGGCAGAACTGAAGGGAAGATTATCATTATATCATAATGTCCTTTGAGCTCAGGGCTGAGAAAACTACATGTTTTTATGGGTTGATGTTACTTAACTGCAATATCAATATGGAACAAATTCTTAAAGCAAAAGATTTGTGGTGTAATTTCTCTCAATCAAAACAATGAAAAGAATGACGTTGTTTGATGACGTCGTGAAGAAGCGTGGGATTATGGGAGTTGCTGTCTTCATTGTTGAACAGCCTCCTTTGCAGTTGAAAATCTATCTGACTGACTCAAATGTGCAAAGACGAGGTGACGTAATAAAGATTTAATCACATTACTTTAATTCAGGTATGTCAACTTTCTTCCTCACTCGCTGACTGAACTTCTTGTCCTTCCCATTTCACCACTGACATACAACCAATGAAATGCACTGCTAGTTAGTGATGGTTAGAGCATGTAAGCATATTTAAGTAAAAGTATAATTACCACCATTAAAAAATGTATCTCTTCATAAATTACTCGAAGTACATGTCACTTTCCATTGGATCAATAATCTGATCCAATGGAAAGTGACATGTAAAAGCACAGCAGAACACTAAACTTACAAGTTAATGTCAAAATGTCAGATAAAAGATGAACATATATATAAAAAAATAAAAGTGAATGTCAGCCAGCTAACTACATTTTCACTCACATTTTGTGCTCCTTTTGAGATGCTTGCGGAGGTTAGATGAGTTTTTAAAAGCATAATCTCAGGACTTCGCCAAGTAACTGTCTTTTTTAGATCTTGGAATAACAAGTGTTGCCAGATATTGGCCAGGTGTTGTCACTTGAAACTGCCTCTTGTTCTGAATTAAACTACATCTGCAAGGCCTGGTTTTTAAAACAAGCTAGTTGTAACAAATATAATTTTGAAATGTAATGAAGTAAAAAACTGCACTACCGGCTCAGAAAAGGTACTTGAAGAGGAGTAGAAGTACAGTTTTTCAAAAAATGAACATGAAAAGTACTTATTCCTTTATAAAAACTACTTTCTTACTCATGTGGGTTACTTATATTGCATCACCTCCCCTGCTGCTAGCTTGGAATAAAATAACATATTTTTCTGGGCTTAAAGATTGTTGGAAACATTTGAAATATAGCGAGTGCACAACTCAACAAGCCGTATAACATAAGTCTTATTATTTTTTAGCCATTTTAAAGCGAAATTGTTACATATTATACATTTAATCTTAATTTAATTGAGGATAAAATCTCCCTATCTTAAAATCTTGTACTTGAAGTTCTGATAACCATAACTATGATGTTTTAATACTCTGAAGGGACTTTTTTGTCATGCAAATTCACCAGCTTTCTATTCTTATCAATTCATCTCCTTGCTGTTGGGCAATTATGCAAAATTGATATATTAATATTCTATTCCTCCCATTATACTAAGAGTTATTCAATATATTATCATTAAAACAATATCTTTTTCTTTGCCCTTTACACCTTGAATTTCTGTGACTGTTTCCTCTGAATCCAGAAATGAAACCTCCTCTCTGGACCCCCTACATTCCTGCCGCTTGCCTGTATTATGGAATGACTCCTAGTCTACACATTAAACAGCTAAGGACAGTCATAATGGCCATACCTGGGACTGAATCTGTTTTATAGTGCAGCCTCAGTTGCCAGCTGAACAGCAGAATAAATTAAGTCAACACTACATGGACTACTGTCCAACGCGAGGCCGGCCTCTCCTCCCTGAAGGGAATCCCACTGAACGTCGGCCTGTAAGCCTCCTGTTTCAGTCCTACACCGAGCACCTTTCTACATCAAAGCACATGCAGCACCATGTCTCAAAGATTCACATCTCCAGGAAAGAATGGCCTCTGCTGAGATGTGGACACCTCTGGCCTCATTTAACGTGCATGGTCCCCTCCCCCCTCTCCAGGCCCAAATCTGAGGATAGAGTGGCTATCTGACGAGATCACACAGAGAGGTGCGGGAGCTTAAAGGCAAAGAGTTAGTGTGCATCCTACCAAGAGTCTCAAAAGAGTTCTATTAAAACACGTTCAATATGCCGGTCAGGGCTTTCAAAGTGTTGCACACCCTCTAGCCCCGGCAAACTCAAAGGGCATCAGTGCACATTCAGTACGGGGAATCTGGCCCCCATTAATTTAATGAGTCCAGGGTATTAGTATGCCATAGCCAGCTGTGAAGTCTCCCTTTTTTCATCTCTGGTGCAGTTTTAAGAAAAGATCCACCAACTTGGGAGTGACAAAGGAGAGCAGGGAACGAGGTGCGCTCATCTAATCTGAGATCAATTTCTAGCTGTCAGTCCTCAGAGGGCAATTTCCAGTGGCTGAGGTGTCTTTGTGCGAGCTGGAAATCCAGATAAAGAATGCAGAGTGGCACTTTTACTGTCACCAGGAGAACTTCGCTGTCTCCTTTATCGTGATTGCATCCTCAGAAAACAGACATGAAACTTGTAAAAAACAATGGGCAGGGGATTGGCGCTCGGAGACATATTTGCATAACATATTTGGAAACATGCTGTGGTCATTATAGCACTGTGAGCTGTTTTTTTTTTTCAATTTAAATCTTGTCTACAGTCACTTCACAGTTAATTAGCTTGGTAAACAGCCATGTTGCTTTCCAAAGCTCTAACCTGACTCACAGAAGAACATGCAGCCTGTCGCTACCCGACGAGCTGACATGCAACTGACAGTCACCTGTAAGAGATTACAGAGACAGTGGAGTTTGCCAGGGCCTGTCAACCAGGAAGTAGCAGCTGCTGGAGCTAATTAAAGGCGTAGTAACATGGTAACATAGCCCAGCTCAGGGCCACATCAAACACTCCTCTTCATGCCAGTCTGGAGTCTCATCTCTGGGATGTTGAGGCCCTCTGTGACCTGTGCTGGGAGCCTGCTGGGCCCCGCGCCTGACCCGAGAGCTGCGAGGTGAATCAGAATGGGTCAGCATCACTGTGGGGTGCACCTGGACCGGCCTTACCTGTGTCTGTGTATCTGCATACCAAAACGCGTCCATGCGGCTGTGTGGGCGCGGGTGCACGGACTCTGACCTGCACAACAAAGCAAGAAAGAGAGAGGCAGGGTGAGAGGTCAGGAGGAGAGAGGAGGCTTAGGGAAAACACACGTAGGACTCATTGGCTAAACATGATCAGAAGGACTCATGTGGCTCTGCTGAGGCAGAACCAGATGCCCTTTAGAAGTCCTGATGAAACATAAACTCAATGTAAACACATCGCCGGTTGCATATAATTTCAGCAAAAGCTTCAATTAAGAGTCGATAACACTGTTTATCTGGTGATTTCCAGATAAAAAAAAATACAAAAATTTGCCCATTAAAAAATTAAAAAGCTCTCTCAAATTTGCCGTCTCTCAAAATAACACAGAGCTCAATCGTAATGAGCACTCTCGCTGAACAAAAGTACCTGAAGCCCACTGAGGAAAGGTTGTTCCAGCCAATATTTATAGACAAGTGATAAAAGAAAAGAGATAAAAGCACAGATAGTTGACTCTCACCGGTCCGTCTGTTTTCTTCCCTGAATCTGTGTGTCAGTTGTAGAGCCTGTGTGTGACTAACCAGAGGAACAAATCCAAACAAATCTCTCATGAAACCTTTGCTCAAATGCAGTTGCAGCAATAATTCATCAGATAAATCTGTGGAAATTTCTTTTATCACATTACAGAGAATATTTTACACCCAACCCAAATTCCTTCCCTTAATATTGAGTGAATCTTAACTGCTTCTGTGTGAATGAGCTACAATTTTACGTTTAAATATTGCACTCTTTCCACCATCTTTTTTTCTTCAAATTTTCATCACTCTCTGAGCTAAATGTTGTCTGTTTTTTAACTCTGAAGTCAACTTTGATTCAAAGCGGCACAATGGATTGAGAAGCGGTACCACATAGGTGGCAGCTGCAGTTCTGATTCAAAATCGGATCTAAACGGAGTGTGGCAGAAGGCAGTGGGCGTTGTTTAAGTCCGGTAATCTGGCCCTGTTAGGTGGAAAGGCTCTGGGTGTCGTGTTGTGGCTTCTCAGGCGGGTCCTGCTGCCGTGTCTAGGAACACATATGCAGCACGTCACCCCGGGGGTCCACGCTGCCACATGTGGGCCCTACCTGACGCAGGTCTCTGTCTCCACCTGCCACACAGGGCGCAGACACAATGTCACACCGGGATGCATGTAGGCAGACCTGTCTGCAGGCATGTCACTGTCAGCCGAGACAGACACCAATTTGCCACCATGTTGGGGAGGCGAACACATCAGATGTATGCAGAGAGTGTGTTCCGAACTGCACCATCAAAATAGAGGATTTTTTTTTTTCTTGTCTGCTAACACTTCACAATAGCAGCGAAAAATTCAATCCGACCCATGTTGGATATTTAGTGTGCCCGTCGAGTCGTGGGCCTGAACAAAATGAGAAAGCCCTTGACTGGATTTCAGGGGCCTAATATTATTCTGCCACCCTGGGCAGCCCAGGTTCTCTTGTTGTGTAAAATAGAGTGAAGACAACTTTCCGCTTCACGTCTTTATGGCTTCATGCTCAGAGTGACTGGCTGTGAGGGTCTGAGTGCTGTGTTCTTTCAGCAGTCATCGTGTGGTCTCAATCTCTTTACACGTTTCACTGGCGGGCTCCTCTCCACCAGGCCTCCCCAACCTGAGTAATCAGCAGATGTCTTTATCGAGCTGCCCGCTGCCACGTGCACACCCTGCATTCTTTATTACTCTCATTTTGGCAATAGATATATGAACCCTTTTTTTTTATTTTTGATTATTATTATTCATTCAAGCCCAGCAGCCATGTTGATTTGGTTCTTAATGTGGCCTGAGGTTGCAATTACACTGCTTCACTCAGCACTTTGAATTCATATGCCTGAATGGTGCATCCTGAGTGTAGTACAGTCTATTGTACTGCAGAGCTGCTGATTTTAACAAACTGGTGTAAAGTAATTCAATAGAGTCATTTGACCTTCATAAAGACAAAGTCAAACCAACTAAGCTGGTTTTAAGGATCATCGTCCCTGAATAGTTTCACTTATATAATATTATAAGCATTGCTGAAATTGCTTCACACAGCAGCATGAAAATTGTAAAAGAAATTCAAATTATGGTGAACTCTCTGTCAGCAAATATCCACTGTAGAATCATGAACAGGAGCTTTACAACTTTCACATTTCCAGTGCGACACATTAAATGTTTTGGTTTCGTTTTAATCTGTGAACATCCTCGATACATTGCAGTGCTGAAGTGCTATGATCAAAACATACAGTGATGTGAAATTTATTTGCAGTAAAATTTGTGTTATTGCACTAAAATAATAGAAATGCTAGATTCTGCAGCGGCTTGTTTACACTGATGAAATGAAAATTAGAACTACACACGCACGTGGTAGTAATCATAATAGTGCAGAAACTGAGTAAAATTTTGATGCAATTTGCTGTTGCATTTTCATTTTCATATTCCTTTTCTTTTTTTTACTTCTACTGCACTTCAATTCAGAGAAAAATATCGTATGTTTTACTTCACTGCGTTGATATGAAAGCTACGGTTGTTTCGTTTCAGATTACCTAATAATGACTTAATAAAGTCACACACTGTTAAGTAAAAAACTAGGGCCGCTACTACTTTCACTTTCAATTAGTCTTCTAATTATCACATTATTTCATCAATTAATGAATGGTTTTAGTCTATGAGGCATCAAAAAGTAGCAAAAACTGCCCATCACAATTTCCCAAAGCTAAAAATGAGGTCCCGAAATAGCTTGTTTTATCCAACTAACAGTCCAAAACCAAAAAAAAATGTATTTGCTTTCAAACCTGATTAAAACAAACAGACATCCAGGTAGCTGGAAGCAGCTTTTTGCTGGAAAAAACTTCTGACAAGATGAATCAATAATCTGATTAGTTTCCAGTTAATTTTCTTTTGATCGACCAATCACAGCAGCCCTAGATTTAACTACATGGCAGTGTAAACAGAAGGTTGACATAGTTTTGCATCGGCTGCTATACAATTTAAATGCTGTTCATTAGTAAGAATCTTATAATACAAAAATGTTACAGAAATATAAACCTGATGCAAACGCTTCTGTATATTCAGTACAAGTAGAATTTTGAAAACAAGACTTCTATCTATAAAAAAATATTTCTTAAAGGTTGAACTGCTGCTATTACTTAAGTAAAGGATCTGAACACCTTTCATAAAACTGTTCACATGTGTACAAATATAAATACGTCTGAAACAGTTTGCAAAAATGAACTTTTCTGGCTTGAACATGGCAGCATTCATTCATCCCTTATGGACATGTGGCAGCGTGCATTTTCAGGACCATGAGCACCACCTGGGAACCATGAGGGCACCAACATGCCAGGGTCTCTGTCTGTCACCGATTTTTGCTGCAGAGGGTGGCAGACTTGTTAAGGGTTGGGTACTCGTGAATTGAGCTGTCAAAATTAGCAACGTTTCTGGTTTGTTTAAAAGGCAAAGTGGGTCACGCGCTGAGGCAACAACTAAGACCCAAGAGGGATGCCATCATGTTCGTCGCGGAGAAATTATTCACTGCTGTACGTTGTCACATCAAGAAAATATTTTCAGTTTTTTTTTTTTTTCTCGTGACCATCTGAACAGACCTGGCAGTTATGGGAATAATTATTTCACATAATTGACCCATAATAAGTCACAGGATAGTGTTGATACTTCTGTCACTTACTCCTTAATGTCTGTCCTGACCTCTGAGAGCGATCGTGTTAATGACAACTCCATGAACTCACTTTTTTAATAATTGGCGATTTCACTGGTGTAATGACATAGAAATAGGGAGGTGTATATGTGTGTGTGTACTTGCGTGTGTGGTTTGTTTTTGTGTGTGTGTGTGTGTCTCTTAGTGGTGATGTTAGATTTGTGCTCTTGGCAAGCGTTTTTTTTTTCGCTCCATTTGGTGACAGATTGGGTTTAAATAACATGACATCTTCACAGTTGTGACTCACAAGCCTCAGTGTTACAAAGTCAGGGTGAGGTTTAGCACTTCAGATGAGGATGAAGGAGGACCAGGTCGCCTCACTTCGTCTTTTAGTTTATCACTTTCTGCTCGACCTAATCTTGGACTCAATGAAACAAGCCCTTAACACTGTTTTACCACGGCCATTTTAGTCACTCCTCCATTGCAAAACTCATCCTTTATCCACCTGTCGTCAAGCACATACATCCACTGATATCACCTGAAACTATCATTCTGCTTACGACACTTTGGTGGAATCTCCGAAGGTAACCGGTTGACAATATAGCTGAGAAAAGGGTTTGCAAGTTGTGACATGGAGTCGGTTCGACAGCACAGGTGACCAGTGTTTACATGCCTGCTTCACTAGAGCAAAGACACAGCTCCACATTGATTATAGCATGTAGCATCGTGGGGCGCTAAGCATGAATGTTTCTTGGCTACCTTGCTAACAACATTGCTGCAGTTTTCAACATGACTTTGGATTTTTCAAGCAGGGTGCATCTCCTCTCCGAACCCCAGGTAGAAGGGCACACGGGGGGGAATCTTTTTTTATATCAATGCTCCAGGCATGTAACACTCCTCCAGCGTAAATGTTGCTTAGCTCTCTGAGCGGCTATACGTTACTGTGGGCCCTGCCCCTGCTCGTCAGCCATGTTTGTTTTTGCTGGTTTCAAGCTATCAAAGGCAAACTGCTTTACAGCACCTCCTGGTGCTCCTCAGGAGGAAACTTTTCGTTTTGGCATAAAGAATTCAGCCCACAGATGTAAAGGTAATAAAAAACAGTCTGTCTCAGTATGTGTGAATTTTCAACTATTCTGTTTTTTCATAAGTTAACAAAATGTTGGGAACTTGCACTGATATTCCTGAACAGATTCAACATATGTCGTTATAGTATTGTTCGTCCAAAGATCGACCTCACATGCTCAAAAGACAACTTCCTGCTTACAACTGTTTGCCCTTAAACTTTTTTTTTTTTTGGCTCAATCCATCTTGTATGGCAGTAAAAGCATTAACTGTGTCATGTTTTTTTCTGCAGTAAATGTGGTGTACTTGTTGTCTGAGAAAGATACACTGGAATGTGGCCTTATGCTCTAAAGCTTTGCTTACGTTGTGCTTTGGCGCACTTGTTCTGTCCTGAGCTGCCTGTCCTTCAAATCCAGGGCTTAGTATGAGGTGGGGCACAGAGGAGGGATCAGGGCTGTCACTGCTGCTGCCGGGGTGTCCACGCCAGCAGAGCATGGAAACTAATAAAGATGCACACTGGTAGGACCCCGCCGCCCAAGCAATGAGATGTCACCATAAACAAGCTGCAGGACTTTGGCAGTCAACTTCCTGGTTATATAATGCTGACCCAGTTTAGTGAAAGGAAGATTGAAGGTCCCTCTCAAGTGTGTTCTGCACAAATCTAACCTCTAAAAAAACAAGTGTTGATTGTTATTCCAACATTAGTAACGTATTATGTCCTCCTTTTGCATTTTCGGCTCCCTTTGCAGTAGTAAGAGTACAGATGTTGAAGCATCGATTACTGCAATCACGTGTTTTTATAAAGCTTTCAATGAGCTAAAGGTTACTAAATCTCTCCACTTTGTCAGTTGTACTTGCTCCTTCAAACTTGCGTGTCAGAGTCCTTCAAATAAGCATCAGCCAACATGTGCACAGGTCACATATCCTGTATGTCATCTTTGCAAACACTGAGTGACATATAGCAGATGTTCTGAGAACAAAAAGTGACGCGTGGCAGCACTCAGCTAAGACAAGTGTCGCAGTGTGATGTGCCTCCTGATGGCAGGACAGGTAACGCCATAGGTAACGCCAAATATACATCAGCAGTCAAAATAGAGTGCTGATAGATAACAAAACGACTCCATTGTAGCCCAGATATGACAAATGTGACTGTGGATATTGTAAGGTGCAGCACAGCAGAGACCGGAAAGTGTCAATCCATCACTATTACAGAAAAAAGGCTAAAATGACATACATTTTTTAAAATTCTAACAATCTCTTAACAGTAAAATTAATTATTTACTTTACAAATATATATAATTTGGATTATCTTAACTCCAAAATATCATATCTTAGATTGCCAAAATTATATGTCTGTCAAAGAAAAAAAGCCCGAAGACCAAACAGCACGAATATCACTCAGAACTTAAAAAATAAGGGTGCTTTAATTTGACGGTGTGAAATTGGAGCGCCTTTGAAGACATCCACAAAAACCTAATGCCTATTTATTTCTCGCCAATGGTGTGACTCTGACACGTCACTTTTGTACACTAGAATTATGGTCGGGCTCATTTAAGGTACATTTACAGAAAAATGTGACCGGAACCTCCAGGTGAATCAGTTTAACCCGACAAAATGAGAGAGGGGCCTCTGTGATATAAGCAGGCCTCCCACCTCTTTGAATGCATATAGTGTTCACAATACACGCCGTCATCTTTATCATCATCATCATCATCATCATCATCATCATCATCATCATCATCA
>JAPZDY010000026.1:15682334-15692536 GCA_029783645.1 Ctenochaetus hawaiiensis | reverse complement strand
TATAGTGTTCACAATACACGCCGTCATCTTTATCATCATCATCATCATCATCATCATCATCATCATCATCATCATCAACTCTTTCTCTTATTTTCTGTGTTCTGCTCATGAAACATTTTTTAGAAATTAATAAAATATAAAACTTTAATTTTATCGCTGCCTTTAACTGATGGACTGATGATGTGTAAATGTTTATTTTGAAACTTCAAAATTTAAAGTATTTCTTTAATAACAAAAACAGTAAAATAAAACTGAAGCTTATTAAATGAAAGGTCAAATGTTTTTTACGATGTTGAACTTTAAAATTTTTCTGAATAAAGTTTTTCTTCATGATGGATTATTTTATTATATATGTGAAATTAAAATAATAATAATAGTAATAATAATTAATCTAATACTGTTACCATTACTCAGTGAAAGTTGTTGAAAAAGTGGAACTTTAAAATTTATCAAATCGTGAATAAACCTTATTCAATATGTCCATAAAAATACAAGACTTAATTAAAAATAAAAGCATTAATAAAATGGGAGATATTTCTACTTGTTTTTTATTTTTAATTTTAAGACTATTAAAAAAGTAAAATTAGCATATTATTAATATAAGCAACAGGGCTTGATTTTAAAGAGATTTCAATAACTATCGCTAAATTTAAATTAAATTTGACAATCTCGATGTAAAAAAAAAAGTGTCATTAAATTTAAAAAATTAATTTTTATAACATTTTCACGCAGGGTGCATTAACTTCATTTGACCCAAATACTTTTTCCTTTTAGAAAAACAGTTAAACATGAACATTATAGTTTCATCCTGACTACAGCAGATGGGGAAAAGAAAGTTTTTTGAACACTGTTAAAGTTTTCCAGCTTATGTCAGACGAAAACTCACTGAAAGAACAATCAGAAAGTGATTATTCATTTGTGTCTGTTTAGCTGTTTGTTGAAGAAGCCATCTGTTTGTAAGTTTCTTTGTTATTTCCTTTTAATTGTTTCTACATTTGCGAAACTTCACGCGCAGCAATCAAAAGACAATGAAATTCATTAGCTCTCTTTTTCAAGGTGGTATCTCACAGGCGGAAGATTCTTTCATTTCAACTCTTTTCAATTCTTCAAGGGGACATTGTTTAGAAAGGCAGGCTCTCATCATAACCTAATAATATGCAACGATAAATAAGAACCAGAGTTTTTGATCAAAAACTGTGAGTCAAATCAGATGTTTCTCTAAGATTGAATTGTGAAACTTCTCTCAGTTTGCAGAATGAAAGGCCACCATCTGTTTTTCGTATGTTCATGTAAAGAGGATGTTGAACTGTCAGCAGAGTCCCTCCTACTTATCAGGACACTCACGCATCCCCCAACACAAACCTTCAATTCTTTACATCATAGAACAATAAACAATTTGTTAATAAATGGAGACGGTGCTGATCACAATCATCTTATTTAAGCTGCGATGCCACTAAGTTTTTTTCTAAAGGTAAAAAATGAGATCAAGATTGATGTAAAATAGTGATTTAAACATAAAAAACTCATCTTAATTTGAATTTTATTTTAAAGCTTTTTTTCTTTACTTTTCTTCTGTTAGGAGAAACTGTCAAAGTAACTTTTGACAATGCAGCATATTATAACCCCCCCCTCCCCCCAAAAAAAATATATTCACCTCCATAATCTGCACTTTAAAATGTGACATCAGTGAGAAAGTATACTGTGAGAGAAAGTTAGCAGTCTTATCTATCTCTCACATGAGTTATCGCATAGGGAGAAAAAAAAAGGATAAAAAATTTGAAGGCTTTCCTTGTGTCATACCATGAAGGCTTTCAACTGCAAAGACTCAAACAGACTTTCATATGAAGCTGTCACTTTTTACTCCACTCATAACTTATAATTCTGGATGAAAATATTTACGCAGTCACTCATTCTATTACTGAAATGAAGTATGCGCTATTATTTTATTTACACTTTTTTTTTCCCAAAAAAATCATTTCAATTGTAAACAATGTCATGCTAAGAAAATGAAATCACACATTTTGATAGTCAGCCTGAAGCTGTGATGTCAGGAAACCTTTGCTAGAATGAATCTCTAATACAACACATTGTGTGTATGTGAATTAAAGGGAAGCGAACCGCGTATTTAATTTCTCAAAGGAGCTGGACGAAATAAAAAAAAAGTCCTGCGTTTTGTGTTTTGTGCGCTTTAATATTGAAAAATGAGCGAACTGCTTTTCAAACAGCATTCAAAGAGCATCAACTCCATCTTCCTCCTCCCCTGTTAGCTTAGCAACAGCAGCCATTTTGTCTGCATATGCATTGGTCCAAATGTCTTTCTCTGTTCGTGCCGCATTATTTGAAATTCTGCTCGGGAGATGATAACGCCAACTTCAAGACTTTCTGCAGGACGGAGATCTCTTAATTTGTGCTTTTAACCAAAACTAATTGTGGAAAATGTGACTTGCATCAGGCATGCGTTCTGCATGTTCGCACAAGTAATGCTCAGATCCTGCTCAGGACGCACCAGACTGTCTTCAGTATCAATCACATGGCTTTCACACATATATACATAACACATATGTGTGTGCATGCATGCAGTACATGGGCACGCACTCACACACACGCCATACGCGCACACACGCATACACGCAAGCACACACACACATAAAATAGGATAAGCTGATCCCTTCTTTAGAGTCTGCGTCAACCACCCGCTGCTCCCACCGCCACACTACGTAGACAACCAACCACAGGATGTATGTATATACTCAGCTGTCCAGAGGTCACCTTGGCTTGTTTACTTGACTGCAAAGGGTGCACGGTGGCAGAATGGACCACCGCCAATGACAGCAGATCACCTACCAACATGTGTTCAGCTCTCACTTCTTGCTGGATCCTTAGTCATGCTGTATGGGTGAGTAGCACTATCTGAATCTTTTACCCACGTCAGCTGCACCATAGAGAAAAGCTGTGATGGACAGACCTGCTAAAGACCGCTCTCCCTAATGTCTTTCAACTCGATGAAAATCTGCAATTTACACACAAGTCATCAATTAGTTATAGTTTTACCAATTAGCGTCTTCCTTTTCAACTTTATCAGAATAATTCACTGGAAATCGGTACATTTTTAATGTAGTGTTTCACAGAAGTTGACTTGAGCGACCAGCAGACTTGTGTGAACACTTTCCTCCAACACTTCTCTGAGCCTTTAAAAGAAATTACCACACTGTATATGATGGAGATGGTCAATTTCATGCACAAGATCGTCTTCAAATCGCTGCGTGCTTCTGAAAATAGTGCACAAATATCAAGGAAATATATGCAATTTTATCAAGTAAAACACGCTAAGGTGTTAACTGTCTCTTGATTTCAGAGGTTTGTGGGCCCGTTGTCACTTAACAGGCCGAGCCACCAGTCCTGAACGCTATGACACGCTAATACGTACCAGGTACTAACTCGGCTACTGTATGCTGTCGCAGACAGCTCACCCACACACGCCCACACAGACACTCACCTCTGCACTGCTGAAACACACCACTATTGAAACACTGGAGCCTCCTCTGATTCTGGTAAGGTCCAAAATGTCCACGTTATTGGCACAGAGGGGTATAAAGACTGTCTGGGAGTGAGGCCCACTCTGTGTTTTCAGAGAGCTGGCCTGACCACCCTGGTAAATATAAGAGAGCAAATCCTTTTCAGGTTGAGAGTATGACACGGGACTGCCACATAAATCAGTGCAGGCCCAGCCCGGCACAGGCTGGGAACGCCATGGGAGTGGTAGGCGGCTCTACGGTGAGGTTTTTGGGGAAGGATTATGGATTGAGACGTACAGCTGGGAGGCTAAAGTTACACTTTTCATTACCACTTCGAGGGGGTCTTGGCTGCCTGGAAGCCAGTCAGATTTGTGAAGACCTCTTTCTCCCCCTGGAATGGTTGTAATTCTGCAGGCGCATTCTTCACCTGAGGACAATTGTTTTTGATATGGCAAAAACAATTTGGCGAAACGCGATGGGAAATACAGTTTTTTTTTCTTTTTTTTCTAGTTTTCTTTTTTTTTTTGCCAATGGAAGAATGAAAAAATAAAGAAAAAGGAGAGGGCATTGTGAAAAGTCCTCATTCACCAAAAGACCAGAGTAAAGAGAGAGCAGTATGCCCCCTTCTGGTTCTTTTCTTCTCTCCCTCTTTTCTTCTCCTTTTTTCCCTGGCGTCTGGAGATGTGAAGAAATGTCTTTTGATCAGCTCTGACAGAGCCTGGGCCATGTGAGAGGGTGGCTAGTGGGACTCTGCCAATCCATGCAAGGCAAAAATGTTCCTAATAAGAGAGTAATAAGCTAACGAGTGCTGTGTGTCTGTCTGATCCACATTCTGGGTACTGTTTGTGCCAGCACACCCAGTGCCTTCTGACGTGTACCCGACTCTCATCAGTCTTTGGACTGTTTGCCAGGTCACTGCGTTTCACCTGGCCTGTCCCATATGCTCTCACCAATGGTGCAATAGTCTGAAATTTAAAAGCCTCATGGGCAAACAAAATTGAAATTGGGCGTGTTTCTATTTCTGATTTTACACACATTGCAGGGGTTGTCAATGTTCGGAATTACAATATGTTTTGTATTTGCTTTGCCAAAAAAATATATATATATGGGGGGTGAAAAAATAAGTGTAGGGTTGGTTTTGAGCAGAGCAAATTTTGTCTCACCTTGCCCACACAACATCAACTTGGGCTATTTCCACAACTGACTGCTTCCAATGTATATGTGTGGGTTTGAAGTGGTCACCTATCAAAGGGCTCTGTCTCTGCAGGGTGGATTCTCTGGTTCTCTGTGCAGCACAACAAGGAGATAGTTACCTCTCACAGCTTCTCACTGCAGCATCCCAGCCCAAATAAACACATCACCTCCACTGCAGGGGGAGGAGGACAACAGCACAGCTGCCAACCCCCTCTCTTTTTCCCTACCCAGCAGCGGCACCAGCCAAGTCCACAGTGCTGCGGGGCATCCCAGGCATGAACAGGTGCTCTGTTGGTGGAGCTGGGCCTGGTTTTAGGCCTGTTTCTGGGCCTGCTAAGTCCTGGATGTGTGAGGGTTGGTGAGGACTGGCTGGCCAGACTTTAATGGCGTGTTGGTGAGCCATGGGCTCAACGCTGGTAATTATGGTGGGGAGAAGGCGATTAGGCAGCGCTGAGCAGCCCAGCGAGGGGGACAGGCCCACGCCCAGCAGGGAGGGGAGTCCTGCAACGAGAGGGACCAATCAAGTGTAAAGCAGAGCACAGACCCTGGGCCTTGGTTCAGTGGGAAAAGGCTTGGCCACTGGTTCAGAGCGCCGCAACTTTCACGGATTAGCAGAGACACTATTCTGAAGACTGAAAGGGGGAACACAGCACGGAGGCAGCATCAATGCATGCGTGCACGCACACAAACACACACTCACACAGCCTCTCTCTCTCTCTCTCTCTTTCTTTTTCTCTCTCTCTCTCACACACAAAACCCACCAACAGCTGGGAGGAGGGCTATAGCCATTGCCATATTACCATAGCAACGGCATATCTCGCATTTGAGCCTAAATGAAGACACTTTGGGCTGCAACCGGGATATTTATTCTTCCAGTTAATGGAAGTATTTTAATAGTTTCCCTGTGTGCTTGTAGAAAGCTTCCCCCTGACTTAGTTAATGAGCTGCAATTGGAGGTGCTTGGTGCATCAGACAAGCATCTTGTCATTTTGCAAATTACAGGATATCTACACTGTGAATTTAACTTGTGTATTTATGTGGCAAAGAGGCTTCCACATCTGCTGTGAAGGCTTTTATTTTTTTGTTTTTGCTTTCTTAGGTCCACTGTGGAATTTTGCACCAACAAATCACATTTGAAAGACGAAGCACATTCAAGTAAAGTGACTGCTTAAATTAAATAATTTCCACTGTTCGGTGCTGTTAGCAGGTCCATCAAGTCTGAGGAAGCTTTCATTGAGCTCTTTGTGCATTAGATTCTTTTATTCATTTGGTTTGAAATGTAATTTTCGAAAAGCAGATAAGAAACTGGAGGCCTTTTAAATGAGGGGGTTGGGTGCTGTGTGAAAAAAAGAGCCTCGGTCATGATGAAGTAACTAAAAGCACAAAAAAATACTTAAAGACGAGTTTTAAGAAACTTTTTGTGCTGTGAAAAAGTTTCAAAGTGGTGCAAATGGATTCAGATGCAGCACTATCAAAGAACATGGGGCTTATTGAGGAACTTTCTTATAACACTGATAATACAACAGACAAATTACGGTACAAAGACCATTTCAAAATCACTGCGTTGAAAGTCTTTTAAATTGCACCGTCACACTGCACCTGAGTTGGTTAAGCAGTGAGACACAGAGTGTAACTATCACAGTAAACATCTGGCCTCGGCTGCTTTTGCTGAAGGATACGTCGGAGGCTTTTATCGAGCGTGACAAAATCTCTGGTTTTTCTTAGTGTGCTTATTTTCAAGCACTGTTTTGGTTCAGTTTTGTCCTCATTTTGGAAAGAGAGCAAACACGTAAATGGTGATGCTGATTTGTTTCTAGATGGGTTTAGAGTACAAGAGCTCAAGTGCTATTCTATTCTATTTAATGGCATCTCTTCCCCAGACAGACAGCATGTGTGTGTGTGCATGTGTGCGTGTGTGTGTGTGCGTGCGTGATTGAGCATTCTTTGAGATGAGGAGAGTACGCCTGTATCGAGGGGCCTACCCCCCCCCCCATCTCGTGCTTGCTTTAGGTACTATCATCCTGCAAGAGCTTTCTCTCTCATACACACTCACACACACACTTCCTGTCTGTCTCTTAGTTTCTCTCTCCCTCTCTCTGTGCATTGCTCATCATGCTTCCACTTTGAAGTCACAGCTTTCTTTTTTCCTTTTTTTTTGTCTCTGTGTGGCTTTGATGCACTAACATTCTGTGCATAGTTCCTCTAATGCCTGGATCCCTGTGCCTTATTCTTCCTCCTCTGCCAGTGTAGGAACGGTGAGTCTCCTGCCTCCATAAATTACAACTTGTCAAGTGTCATTTTCCTTGTTTACAGCCATTTTGGGCTCCCACTCCCCCATGTTCCCCTCTTGTGTTTCACATTTAATTGCACCAATAATGTTGGTGGTGCTCACCATCTCTGCACATGCAGCTTGTTGCCGCTAAGGGGGTGCGGAAACTATTAAAATATTTTCCAGGCTTTACGAGTTTTATGTGTGTAATTTGTGTGGATATATCCCACTGTGTTACCACCAACTAGGAGAACAGAATGAGATTGTGCTGTGGCCTGTGTTACAATAGTGAGAGGCAGTCAGGAAGAGACGGAGGGAACGGGCTCGAGGGTAAGAGGAGGAGTTAGAAAGGAATAGTGGGAGAAGGAGAGAAGGAGAAAGGAGAGCCTGTACAGGAAATCTGCACTAAGTGTTCCTAAAGAGCTCGTGTTTTTCCTCCCCTGCACAAACAGCTTAATTTATTGCATGTCTGCTGAAGTCAACAGCCCTTTATAACCCCACAATAATTTCCCATATGTTCCATATATCACCACAGAGAGAGAGGGCAGAGGAGAGAGGGAGAGCGGAGAGAAAAAAAAGACTGAGGCAGCAAATGTGTTCAAGGCCTTACTGTACACACATACACACACACACATGTACATGCATACACACACACACACACACACACACACACACACACACACACACACACACACACAGGAGATCTGGCCAATTGCAGCAGGGACACTACCCTCGTCTTAATCAGATCCGCATTGGTATGTGTGGATGTATGTGTTATTCCCCGCACACTGCTGCACCTGTGGGTGGGCCATGAAATATTAAACACTCTTGTTCATGTTGTTTACTTTCATCATTAAGGGAGAGTCCTTGATAATAGAAAACTTCTCTCCTCTGGATCTGCAGCAGGGAGTACCTTGTAAGGGTCTGGCACAACCTCCACTTCTCCAGCAGGACCGGTTTGTTCCTGACAAAAACCCCATGTGCCGCAAGGAGGCTAACGAGGTGTAGGAGTTCTAAAATAAGAGGGATTTGAGTTAGCAGCCTTCCAAATCCCCTCCTTAGCTTCCGTGTTTGGAATGAACAAGGATGGGCAGAGTGAACTTGTGCTCACTTGATAGCCTATAGAAGTGAGTAATAATGTTGGTGTGTGACTGAGTGGGTCTGCATGAGCAATTACGTGCCCTAATATACATATTTATGCACATGTGTATGCAGATGTGCTTTTATTAAAATAAATTTTGATTTAATTTAACTTGATTTTGCTCGTATAATAAACGGGAAAACTTTTGAAGGGATAAGGACATTTTTATATATAAATGTATCATGTCTGTCAAGTCCTCCCCCTATATATTTCATATTATTTTAACTGTGTTTTAATAATGTCATTTATTATCTAGAAGGACTTATTCATAAGTTTAAAGACTGATATTTCTCCCTACAGCTATAAATTGTGTTATAAGCTATTAATGTTTTTATATACCTTTTATGTTCTTGACAGAGTGATGTAAAGTGTTAGTAATAAAAGCAGGAAACAAATAAATAAATACATGATTTGAATACAGGAATAATAAAACATTAGTTGAAACACTTGTTCATAAATAAATAAATGTGATAAAAAAACAAAATAACAATAATTGGACATAAAATTTTGGAAAAATTCAACATTTTACTTCCTGTCAACAACTCCCACATTGTTCTACATGACCTATTGTATCTGTACATACAGTTGCTTTGATAAAACGCTGGTTTATGATTTTAATGTCAACTAACGATGATAATAGTGTCCTCTGCAGCCATGATATTGTACGGATGCGAATTGAAGAAACAAGCAGCCTCTTGTTGCTCTGGTTGATACAGCTGGGGATGGGAGGGGATTCTGGAGGTGGGGGCCTGGTTTAGGGCGGGGGGTTGCCAGAGAGCTGATCGATCCCCAGCTGCAGGTGGCCGAGCTGGAGAGCAGCGCTGAATACTCTGAACCTGTCCTGACTACCAAGCAAACTGCACACAAACACAAACACAAACATCACATGGAGGGTTGAGACGCTGCAACAATCATCAGATCAGGCGAGCAAAGCGACTCGAGAAAATAGTTTAGATACTGCGAGTTGTTTGATTCAACAGCCCAGCTCTATGATCCTCATAGAGAATGATTCATAATTTGGTGATTTCACATGATAACAGAGCAATAGTTCAAAAAACAATCATGTAGAAAATAAAAGAATGGGATTCATGACATTTCATTAATAACATTTTTCAGATTGCCCCAAAATTCCCTATGAATTCATTAAACAATGGTCTCTGGCTGAGCTTGTGATTCATTATGTATAACAAAGCTCTATTCTATTTGTTAATGTGTAATTAAAAGCGCAGAAAATACCCCTTTTTCTCATAACGGATGAACGTTGCTTTTGAAGACTGAACTTTCCCTTTTAAAGGCCAAACTACAGCATTCTCATTCATATGAGACATTGTGACTGATCATACACAGAAGATACTCATCGAGGTAACTAAACAGTTAAAGCTATTTCTCTCGTCTTCACGTATCCACAAACGAGTGAATCATCAAGTTATACGGTGCGAGCAGCCCCATCCCCTGCAACTCCTTATTCATAAAGAAATAGGTTAAGCCTTGATGTTTAAATCACAGGCAGAGTGTAAATCTCCTTAAATCCTATCATGCTTGTTAAGACAAAAGGTTCTTGTTTGGGAACATGTCTTTAAGATCATAGTTTATAGTGGCAGACGCTTCGTTTGAATCAATATAAGGTGCAGTGGATGAAGAGACGGATGCAAAGCTGAAGATAGAACACAAGAGAAAGAGTCAGACAGGAAGAATGAGAGTGTTTTACTTTAAAGTTTGTCTACCCTGAGAGCTTCGGCAGCTCTGCAGACATACAAGTTAGCTTAAAATGAGAGAATGATTTAGTGTTTGGGTCCCTAGGGATGGAAACTGTCTGGACACAGTGTGCACTCAATAGCAGATCAATATCTCCACAATATCAACCAGGCCCGACCTGGCTCCCTCCTCCCACAAACAACATGAAATGAAATCTTATTTGATGTTGCTCTGTGGGCAGATGATTGAAGGTTGCCTTAGGCTAAAGAAGATTTGGTAGGAAAAGAAAACTTAGATACATCACCGGTACTTAATTACATACTGTACTAACAGGTACTGCAGTAAAATAACGACACGTTTACCACAAGTATTGTCTTTATATTTATTC
>JAPZDY010000026.1:15667355-15682234 GCA_029783645.1 Ctenochaetus hawaiiensis | reverse complement strand
AGTAAAATAACGACACATGTGTTTACCACAAGTATTGTCTTTATATTTATTCAGGTTTATCGCTGTTCAGCTTCAACACAATACATTACCTTGTTATGGTAAGTCTGTCTGCTCAAGGGCCAGGAGGCGAAGGGGAGTTTTACTGCCTCTCCAAAATATAACAAACAGGCTTTATTTGGCCTTTCCTACACACACACACACACACACACAGGGAAATTATTTTCCCCGACTTGCAGCAGTAAAGAACTGATGTTTAGACGGTGATGAATCCAGTATGTTACAGCTGAGGCTACCAGTCTGGCTCATGACTCCTTACAAAGCAGTTGTTAGAATAGAGGGAGGAGAAAATTAGATCCTGCTTGAAACTCTCACCACTCACTTGAAGCCTGATGAAAGCCATATCCTCAGAAATGTGTAGCAATGTCCTTCCAACATTATAGAAAGATTAGGGGGAGATATGCAGATATCACAGGCTGCAGCTGCCACTCGTCAGATAAGAGATTCTTCTTTTTTTACTGCTTTAGATGAAATCCTGTGACATGAGACAAACAGAGACACAGAAAAACACAGAAATCATGCAGAAGATTAGAGGAAATGAGTGAAAATGTCAAGGACTTCTCTTCATTACCAGAATGGCCTTCTCCAAACTCCCCTCAGTGAATGAGCGCCAGTGAATAGACTGCAGCATTCACCCACTATCCTATGCAAACAAGTTGTTCAAGAACCACATTGTTTCAAAAGACCTTGTGACACACAAAAAAAAGCGGGCAATGTCTTGGACACACATGCTATCCCAGACTCTTTCACGCCCAGGCTAAACGTTTAGCCACCCTGGCTAATTAACCGCTGTGAAAGAGCGTGCATCAAAGGGAGGCGGTATTTGGAGTCTCTATGACCAACCCTCAGGTCCAGAGGTCAGCCATCTCCAAGACAGAAGTTAGGACGTCCTGGCCCTGGACCTCTGGACGCTAACCCTTAACCCCTGCTGGAGCATATCAAAGCTCCAGCAGCAGAGGGTTGCCCAGACGTCCCCCAACAATAACAGGAGGACATCAAAGAGCTGCTTGGAAAAAGACGAGAGGAAAAAAAAAATAAAAGCGAGCCAATATCAAATTCCCTCTTATTCTGCAGATATTCCAAAAGATGAATATAATTAATCTCTCCAAGTTGTCATGGGTCTAAAGGGCCCTTGCTGTGCTGCAGCCTCCTTGGGGCACTTGAGGAGAATTATGTGATTAAACAGACCTGTGAATTCTGGACACAGGCAGAGAGAAGAAAGCTTCAGTCCTCTTCATAATGCCCCTAATGAAGTGGCTGGTGGCTCCGTCATCCCTGGCTGGGCCTTGTGCAGCCTGTTCACAATCTGTCTAATGACAGAGCGGGGGCTGCCGAGCGCACCAGTGCTTCCCAATGAGCCACAAAGGGAGATCACAGGCTCCATTGTGGCTAGGCACAGGAGCTTAGCACTCATCAGGCGCAATAAACCTGTCTCTAGTCAGGGTAGGACACACCCCTCCGCCGCCAGCCAAGAGCCCCACACAGCACACTCCTTCAGTCGCTCACTCTGTCATTATGACATCAGGGTGACACGGCCTTATCACCCACTCAAATACAACTTACACTCTCGCTCGCTGCTGTTTATATTTACACGCTGACACTGGAATAACAAACCTTTTCTCTCTCTCTTGGCCACTGCTGTCGTGTGCGCTGTAGTGCAGATAATGTATGGGTATGTATCTGCATACACTGGGTGTCTACTTGCCCGCCCTTTCGCCTCCATTTAAAAACAGGGCCGCTCCTCTTGGCCTGTGCTGCCTCCCGGAGCTCCTGCCAAACGTATGCAAATGAGCATGTCCACAATGGTGCCCACAGCTGCACGCAGTCGGCCAAAGACAGAGGACAAGGCGGCCGTCCCTTTCATCCTTAACCCCTGATCCCCTCTCAGTGACACGTCATGTTCACCCCAGCGCTGGTCCCCGCCAAAGAACCATGTCGCCTCCCAGCTCAGATACCCACTCCAGGCAGTTTTTTCACCAGACACACAGATGAGCCTTTGGCCTGGCTGTTAGGACACAGTGTCCAGAGTCTGCTCAGACATTCTGCGTCTGTGATTCACATACCTCCACCCCGTCGATGGCTCTCGAACCTTTGTTAGACCAAAGTGAAAAAGGAAATGCGGGGAAAAGTAAAAAACTTGTGCCCTTTTTTTCAACAGGCTTTTTCCTCTTGTGGTCATTATTTGGGGCTAAAATTACTGTGCCGAGCGGACGAGGACAGAGGGGAGGGAGGAGGGAGTAGGAGGAGGAGGAGGAGGGTTATCCAAAAGGAGTGGGGGTAAAGAACCTGATTGCTTTAATCTCGCTGCTCGCGGCGCACCCCTTTTCATAAAGCTCTTTGGCCGTGTGATTCAGACCCAGGCCCCAGTGTTCTGCGCCCCACTATTGTTCTCACATGAAAATCAATTCCCTTGAAGACCCTCCTTAATCCCGTTTTTGGCGTCAACAATGGCCACTTGTGCACGGCCTGATAGACTAAGAGCTGGGATGATGCGGCTGTCTGCTCTGATTCCAGCCCATTCAGGTAACGGCGGCCCGCATCACTTTGTAGTGCCAAGTGCAGGACTCGACAGGAAGACGTTTGCGATCATAATTTCCTGCAGAGCAGAGGCCCGGGCACCCTACACACCCACAAGACTTTTAATTAGGACAGACAACCACAGAGATTAGAGATCAGCCTGTAACAATGACTGTCCCTTTGAACGGGCCTCAGCCTCTGTCCCCACTGAGCCCATATGGAGAGCAGAGTGCCGTGATCACGCTAATAACGATCACCTCAGCAATGGCACACAGCAGTGGTCCCTCCACACATGTTCTGTAGGTCTGGACGCCCCCCCCCCGTATGCAAATGTGAATCATGAAAAATGTGATGTCGGCAGTTGAACTTAAATCTCACTTAACTAAACTTTTATTTCAGTAGGATCAAGTCAACTGTGGTGGAGTTCGGCTGATTGAGTTCTTCTTATCTGGCTATATTTTCAAAGGAGGATCAAAGCGTCTGCTGAGGTGTCTTCAAGACAACCCAGAGAGGTTTCCTGCAGGTGTCTGTTTATAATTCAGTTTTTGGTCTCAGGTAGATGTTCAGATGCTCAGCTGCCTGTCTGCGTCTTAAAGACAAAAACAGTCATGTCTTGTCCTGTCAGGTGCCGTTTTTTTCACAAGTTCTGACGTCCGCTGATCTTTTTATTGGCTCCACCACATCAAAACAGCGCAGTATCCATGATTGCTGGACTCCAGATATAAGCTTTGATGCAGCCTTCCTCCAACCCTCCAAAGACCAACAGGAAAGGCAACGGAGAGCAGCATCACAGCAACAATCCCCCTTAATTACAGTCAGAGCTATATCTAAAAATCCTGATGAGGGATACAAAGGCCTAAGTCTACAGAAGAGATTTCATTACTCGTTCCTCTCCTTACCTTTTCTGTGTTGGCAAAGAAAAGGAACAAAGGAGGAACCCTACTGACTGAAAACTAGCAGAACAGTGAAACAACAGGACACAACTGATCGCTCATGCATGGCTGGGATTAGGATAAAAGTAGAAAGAGCATGGAGAAGAAAGCACACAACAAAAGGAACAGGGGACTGACAAACTTTTTTCTTTTTCTTTTGTGGTGAAAAAAGGATGGAATGAAAGGTCTGGTCATATGAAAAGATAGAGAGAGAACGATTACCAAACAGAGGCGGTCCTTTTTTAGCCTCTGTACGCCTCCACTCTCGTTCCTTTTAACCAGCTACATGAAAGATGGAGCTCGGGGTCTCTGGTGACCAATATGAGACAAACATACCAGATAAAAATGAATTGTTTATCATGATATTAGTATTAATTCATTCATTATTTGTTTAAAGGCACGTCGGTTACGTGCCAGCCATCTTCAATGTGAATTTCTAAGAGCGCAAGAATGGAACATTGTGATTCCCATTGACCAACTGGCTTGTGAAAGTTGTTCATTACACACTAACTAACAAGACAGCACTCTTTTCAGCCCCTGCCTCCGCTAAGTGGAGATCATCCAACAATACTTTGAGTGCCTCCCCTGCCTTTGGCCTCAGTTCAAATTGTACTCTATTCTTTATTTATCTCCCTCGACAAAACAGGAGGGGAAGGCAAGTGATTAGAATTTCTGTCTTTGACTTCTCCTCATTTAAGGGGGTATTTGTGAATGTGGGGAGGTGATGGCTACGCCTCTATTTCGGACGGCTTGTTTTAAGTGGTGCGCCGCTCCATCCTCCCTCGGTTTGGTCCAAGGGCGAGCGGGGGGACGTGGTTAACTCGTCTGGAGGTGAACGAGGTCACGGTGTGAGTGTGAAGAGGAGCAGAGAGTTTACAGCTTTTGTGTGGACAAAAGAAAAGACTTAGCTCACAACCGAGCACCTCAGAGTGTTTGTGTTTCATTCAGGGAAATGTTTGAATGCAAAATAATTGGGGTGAAATGTATTATAACGTACACAAACTGCATCAGAGATCTCTCCTTTAATGTTAGAGGGTTAGAAAAGTGTTGTACCATCTACGTAATGAATTTGACTTTTATAAGAATAAACTCACTTTTATCTCTTATTTTGATACATTAGAGAAAAAATCAAAACCCTGAAGTGTTTCCCCAGGTGACATGGCAGAAATGTTAAATGATGAAAAAAAACATCCTCAAAGTTTCTGAAAAGTGCTAATGAGGCAGATAACCCTTGTGTTTGAACATTGGCTTTACCTCCTCATTGTTTGTGGTCCCACAGACTCCGCTGTTGCATGTGTAAAAATAATAACAATAACCACAATTTTTTTCCCAATTTTCTCTGCCAATTTTTTTTTCCTTTTCTTTTGACTCTACTAAAACCCAATATGTAGAAAAGTATTGCAGTGGTAACCCTTCCCTTTGAAACAAACTGGACTTGCACATTTGATGAAGGTGAGAAAATACAGAAATAACCATAAAGCTTTGTTATTACATCAAATAAGAAATATTTTATGCTTTAAAATGTACAGTGTGCTATCATACACAGTGATGGTACTTATACTTGATATCAATTACCTCCCTACTTTAGCTTTTAAGAAGAAAGTGTTAGAAAAATCCAACAACCTAAATCCTAATAGATTTACCTGGGAAGATGCAGAAGTGATGCATAAAAGTTCAACAACAATCACAGCTATGAGGCAAATGGATATTTACATAGATTTAAATGTGTTACACAAATTATAGAACAATTTCTGCATCAAGGTCAAAATAAAACTGTGTACTGTTGCAGGGTTGATGTTGATTTTTGACTGGAAGACATGAAATTTTTCTGTAACAGATAATAACTGAGGCTGACTGGTTGGAAACCAGGAATCCAAACCACATCCACACAAACATTATAAACACTGCATTTCATACTGGGACCCATCAGTTAAGATCGGGCCAAACCATTTAAAGCGGATCTTGACTCCATTTTTTTAGCACTACTTGAACAAAAAACGCTAAATTTGACTCAAAATGTTTTCAAAGAACAGCTTTAACCATTTTTTTTGCTGTTTGGGCCTGAAACAGAAGTAATGTATCATTTTTCTGTAGGAGACTTGCAAAACATTTCATCAGTCCAAAATCAGATTTGTAAGCAATTCTTTTATAATTAGGATATGACATGAAGTATTAAGCTGAATGGTAATGTTATTTCATTTCATTTCATTTCATTTTGCTCATTTATTGAGCTGTGGCAGACGGCCTGGCACCCTAAATAGAACAAAACATGACAGGAAATGTAGAATGTAATTCACAGTAAGAAAGATTGTGCTAAAATGGACATGGTTTGCATTAGGGTTATTGATAAGGTAAGTGTAAGCATTTGGTGTCTATCACAAACTTCAGGATCTTGCATCATGTTGAGTCAGCTGTAAAATTATCTGGACTGTTCCTCCCTTTTAAATTTATTGATGTGCTCCTCAGCTGATCAATCAGAATTATGGTAACAACAAGGAAAACAAGGCCCAGGCTAAAAACTGTCCTTTAGTTTCATAAGTCTAGTGTTATAAGTATGGTAGTATTGAGCGTTGATGTTTGTAGAACAAGGCAAAAACAGCGGAAAACTAAAACTGAGAGATTTTGTGTGCAGCACTTGGAGTGCATAGAAATCTCAGAATAACAGTTCAGCAAAAATGAGAGAGATGAGTTTTTAAGTGGCTGCTGAGAGACAACAGTCCGTCTCATGGACCAGCTGTGCATGCACCGACATAAAATACACACAGCAGTATGAAAGGTGTGATGTTACAGACTCACACATTTACAAACATTAAAATTGTCCAGGTTCTTTGTATAACTTCTGCAGCTATGAAATAAAAACCAGAATTACACAAAAAACGAATCCATTTGAATAGCATTTTCTGGATTATTTGCAAATAAAGAAGCAGACAATCTCTACTAAAGAAGATTTCATTCCTCAGACTTGAGGGGGGGTGGAGGGGCTGTCTTGACAGTTCAGTATGCTGATGATGGAGAGGAGGAGAGTCATACAGTATCAAGGTGGTAATCAACCCCAGTGGGACTGAAACAGAACATCATTTGCATCTCAGGTCTTATGCAACAAGAAGGAAAAATATCACATTAACTGTAAGCAGGAGAGTCACTGACTTCTTGAAGCAAATAAAATCGAACAAGGAACCAGACATACATGCATTTATAAGCAAAAAGCACCTGTGTGCACACACACACAGACACAGACATATGCACATGCACACCCACACGAACACACAAACAACAATAAAATAACTCAAGCCTCCGAGTCAGCAAACCAGACACTGTCACATGTTATTCATATGTTTGCTTAAGTGCTTCTTTCTCTTTGAGGAAGTTCTTGCTATTATCCTGAAATTTAAACCGAGCATGTCGTCAGAGTGGCTTTTTGGAAAACAATAGTGTCTGTCCTGGAAAGCAGGGGTCCATGAGGGATTTTTTTCTGTGCCACCCCCGATTCTCTCGCATCTTGTAGATGGCTCCTCTAATCGCCATGACTGGCTGACCTTTAGGCCGGTCCCCTTCTGGGATTTACAGCTTTCACTGGCTTGACCTTTGCCACCCAACACTCCTACAGACACTCCCTTCACGTGAATCCGGCCCCAAAGCTGGACAAGAGCTCCTGCCGGCCGGCCGATGTGTAGGCTGCCGCTGCTACCTCAGCATGTCAAAACCTCTCTAGGTGGTATGATTCAGTCGCTGCTTCATTAACCCCCACCTCCAACCACCCCTCCTCCAACCCCCCTCAAACCTCCATAAAGAAAGTTTCCCCTTTGGCCTGGAGCAAGGTAGACCTGCTTAAAGCTCAGCCTAATGACGTGTGCCATGGCAGAGGAGGAGGCTAAATGCCACCACCACATGTGGGGATGATTACAGGAAGTGGTGCAGAGTTGCAGGGGACCTCGGGACTTTTGGGGGTGGATGTGTGGGGTTGGAGGGGGGGCGCTCAGTTGGGGCACAGAGGCAGAGAATTCCCAGCGGCCATTGTATGGGGCAACTCAGCAAAAAGCCCCATCTTGGCCAGGTCACGCAAATTTAGGACCCAATGAAATTTGGCTCTGACGGGGGTCGTGCTCTCTTAATCTTTAATTAAACAGCCATCTCACTCTGCTGCAGCGGATTCAAGACAAAAAATTTTTTAAAAATCAGATGATCTTGTTTTGACAGTGAATAAATAAAAACGTGGGTCAGAACTGCAAATTTGGGGCTTTACAAAAACATTTTTTTTGGGGCTCAGCCTCAGTCTCATCTCGAACTTTTTAGTCCACAGCGCTACTCAGCAAAATACTCCCCTCTCGGAAACACAGTAGCTAAAATAATACAGCATTTCCTCTTTGGGGGGCAGTTAATCACCTCTGAGCAAACGTGTGCACTGGAGCGTAGAGGCACCATTTCTCGCACACTTCACAATGAACCTTGTTTAACTCCACCGCTCCATCCGGACACACTGTCCAACACAGCCGAACCAAAGATTGCTTTTCAGCGATTGCCTGCAATCACCGGAGGAGAAAAAAAAAACAACCAGGGTTAGATTAAAATCAACTGAAAGGAATAACAGGTTTTCTTTTTGCTCTGAAGACAGTTTCAACTGGCTAGCACAGTGTTGGCTTTAATTCAGACTCACCAGAGTGAAGATCTTTCTACCCACATCTCAGTCTGTAGGACTTCAAAGGTCACAAGTTATTATTTATTGCCTTGTTTGACTGTGGCTAATGAAATCCCCAGTGCCTTAATGGAGCAAGTTGGTAACCTCCTACCCAATGAAGTGGTCTTTTCTCTCTTTTCTCACAGACAAACGAAAACAAAACAACAAAGAGAGGCGGTACATAAAAGAGCTTTGGTCAGATGGGTCACATGCTGTCCATTGAGTCGCGGGTCCATCAAGACCATTCAGCGGGCTCTATAAAACCGGCTGGCTGCTTAAATACCTGACAGTAAGAAAAGAAACAAAAACAAAGAGAAAGAGGGGGAACAACAGATAAAATAAATAAGACAGCCCCTGTGACTGATGTGTATGGATGGTGCCAGAGAGTCACTGACAATTCAAGAAATGTGGCTGTGGCCACAAAAGGCGGCTGGAAAATACTGAAGGAGCTTGCTGGGCACATTTTTTAGGCCTTTCCCACTTGGACCCCCTTTTGAGTCTTTGTCTGTGCTCTGAGTCCATGAGAAAAGTCAATCACAGACACTTGGCTGAAGATTCTTGCTTTTTCTTTCTCTCCCAGCAGTTAGTTCCCCACTATTAAGCCAAAACCAAGACACTCTCTGTTTTCTGTAACTAATTAAAGATAGTGAATTCTATTCCCGTGAAACAACAATTAAAGGAAATAGTAGAAATACAGTGCTTTTCCTGTCATGGGCTGATTAAGATGTTACTCATATTTCAGCTTGAAAATGTGGCAACATCAAAAGATGAGTGGAGAAGAAAGATAAATATTGGGCAGTGATTAAAATCCATATTTATGCAGCCCAATTTTCCTTGCGAGGGAATTCAATGTGTTGGTTAGATGCCCCCATTTGATCTGTGCTGAGAAAAGAGATGTCTGAACCTCGGGGGCCTGTGATCCCAGGCTAATGCATGGGCAAAAACAGTCAATTATATTGTAAATTACAGGGAGAGGGGCGTCAAATGTTCGAACAGCACAAGTTTTTTTTTCTTTATATAGATTGAAAAAGTCTGTACAACACACACACAAAAAAAAGAAACAGTGAAAACAAACAGGTCAGATCAGTGAGCGTTCGGTGAATCAGATTTATCGGCGGTGACTTTTAATCATAGCGAGGTAATGACACCGTTTGTGTCACAGTGCGGCTCTGCTCAAGCAGACAAACAGTGGGGGAAAAAAAATGACATGACCTTAAAATACCTCCTAAACCTCACATGGCACACAGGAATGACACAGGAATTCTTTCAGAGACAACAAAGAAGGAAAGTTTACATCAGTGTCTCTACAACCTACTTCTGTGTCTCTCTTTCTGTCACAGAGAATAGGCTAAACAGTAAGATGCTGTTTAGATCTTTTAGCTCCCGATTCCAGTCAAGTAATCCACTGTAGCACCGACCCCCCCCACCCCTCTTCTTTTTTAACAGAGCCCCGGAAGAATTCAAGCTCCTCCACAACTCTGAGCAAAAGATTTCACAGCCTGCAAAATAACAATAGTTGCAAAGTTTACTTGTTATTTGAATAGGAAGTTATTTAATGTTCAAGCCAAGATATAAGTGAGTGTTTCTTCAATGGCCCCCTTTTTTCCTTCAGCGTAGGTGCCCAGAGGCTATAGAGAGAGCGTCTACGCTGTGCTTTTAGACTGAGATCCTGCTCAACCCACATCTGTAACCTCATGTTCATTCTGACCCTCCAGATATTCTGTAAATTATAAATATGAGTCAGTGATGCTGTGAAACAGTCTGCAGGCCTTCAAACAGGTTTGATCTGCATCCTCTGACCCTCCAGACTGAGGCATCTTTGCACAGCAATACAGGGACATAAACCACAAGACCTCATGAAGACTGACAGGCATGTTGGATGAATGATTGACAGACAAATGTATGATAATACAAATATATTTTTGATGTTTTGTTCATTCTTTTTGTAGACAGAGAAATCTAATTGAGACATGAGGGCCTCATTTTCTGGTCGAGACAACAGCAGCAATACAACACAGAGTTACAGACAGGACATTCAACACAGACGCATAATAGAACACAAATTGAATGAAAAATCAATCTATCTCAGCATTTATTGACGATTATTGTAAATTAAATAGTCAGTATCTGTCATGTCAAGTCAAGCTTCACATTCAAAGCTCACAAGTTACAGAGAACCACGTCTGGTTAAGATTAGGATAATCACTGTGATGCATAATGATGCATCACTGAATGCAAACAAATGAAACCCAATGAAACAAAACAAAGCACAAGACGCAAGTCAGCATGGTGAAAAGAGAAATTGCATGAGGGCCGTCTATCCCATCAAGATTAGCCCCGGTGAAGACAAATGGTGTGTTCACACCTCCACTGAGCTGTTTTGATTCCCTCGTCCTGGCGTGCTTTCGGAAATTGAAATTCCACTTTGTCACCGTGACCAGTGGGCAAAAAAACTAAACACCAGTTAATTCTCTGCTTGAAATGGCATGGACATGAGTAATCATCTGTTGTAATCTTGGCAATGTTTTCCAGTGATGGAATAGATATTATGCTATTTCTTGCATGATGCGATGTGGTCTGCTGCCTCTTTGATCTTGTGCACTCACCAGGAAGAGGCAGATTAAAAGGTTCATAAAATCAAAATAAAACTTGAATTAGATTTTTAGAAGAGAGCTTAAATACAAACAAAAAAAAAAATTTGCATTGTGCAAAACATCAGGGGCATGTGCAGCAGCCGTCTCATATTCATATATACTGGTATGTTTATGATGTCCTCATTTGAAATGCAGTGGCAGCCAGCCGGGTGCAGTTTTTTTTTTCTTAAAGGGATCACGTGTAACCTGAAAATCCACACTCTTAGGTTATGCTTTTACATGTGCTCTGAGATCACAGTCTATAAAATAATAAGCATGTCTCTGGTCATATTGCTGTGTGGTCAGAGGAAAGATGAGGGCTCCTTTTAGTGCAAGGCTGAAGTCAGGGGGGTGGCTATTTGAAGTGAGCACAGAGAGCTTGGTTTGATTGGATAAATCTAGGGCTTCACAGAGGAGCTGCCCCTGGTACAGGAGGGGGGGAGAGTAGATATATATTTTTTTCCTGTGGCATTTTTCCCCATACAAGAAAAAAAAAAAAGATGGGCACTGGAGCTTGGCTGGAACGTGATCATAGGGCCAGCACCAGACCAGAGAGCTCCCCATTAAGGTTTTGGGTTATAAACAGCATCTGTTTCAAATAGCGCTAAGACTAGAGGAGCACTCGCTCCCTCTCTCCCTCTGCCTGCACCACAGATCTGGCACAAACCATCAAGTCTCTCTTCTATCCCCTTGCTTCTACCATCTCATCTCATTGCGTCTCTATTCTCCCTCCTCTTTAGAGTTTTATACGCCTCCTGCTCATTATGGCCCTGAAAGAAAAGGATTTATTTAGTGCAAAAAAAAAAAAAAAACCTCAGCACAGCATAGGCGTGCATGCTAGTTTGTGTTTGGTGCCATACTGTTCAAGGGCAGTGCTGCCTGCAGCTAACAGAGCCACAGAAGTGACAACAGAAAACCACAAAATCACCAGTTTTCTCAAATGGTTTTCGTAACCTTGTCCTTATTATCCCCGTGAGCACAAAACAAGAATGACAAGAGTATTTTGAGCAGAAATGGAAATGACATGTAACCCACAGAGAAAAAAAAGTCTAAACAGATTCTTTTCAATTTTAGGTAGATAGTCTGATATTACAGCATAAGCAGCTTTTTGAATTGTCTCAAACTGAAGTAAGTCTGCCAGCTGAGGCTGCTTCTCTCAGGGAGATTCTCAATGAGGCTGTGTGCCGCCCTCTGCTGGACGATATATGAAAGTATGTTCACCGCTCATGAGAGATTTCACTTCATATGACAGATGGCTCTGCCGTTCAGTAGAGTGATTCATATGAAGACATCAAAGTTTTTCTGTAATTTATGTTTGATTGATTAAATTTAAATCTAATTCAAATGTGCCTCATAAAGAGCAGCTCAGTGTGACATTTAGTTTCAAATGAAAGAACAGCATCTCCGAGACACTATAAAAGCTTGAGACAGGATCAAGTAGCTTCTGCTCAGAATAAACAGGAAGTGTGTTATATTTACACCAAAACCCTACTAATCCCTTCTCTGCAGACTGGTATCATTAGGGACTAGCACGAGAGGGTTCTTGGCAAGTTGCTTCTTCCAATGACAGCTATTAGGGGGCTTCAACTTGTTTTTTTATCCAACACCAGTGGACATTTGATGCTAAGGCTGCTCCACGAGCCATTTCAATTATTTTGACATTCAGATTCGCCAGGAAAAAAAAGTGGAAAAACAGACTCTTCCTTTAAATCGCTGTGCTTTTGTTGGTAAGTGATAAGGTGGCTGATTTTCAAGTTGAAAGGCTGCAGAGAGGGTGGAGGTACGTCTTTGTTCCTGGCTTGCTGAGTGTGTGTGCAGAGCTCTAAGCTGCACCTATTTGAACACCACGTATTAAAGTTTACAGCAGCTTGAGGCCCCTGGAGTGAGAGAGACAGAAGAGAGGGAGGTGGAAGAGAGAGAAATAAAGAATTTCCAAAAAAAAAAAAAAAAAAGTCACTGCTTTGTCTACTCAGAAATGACATGACGCAAAGCTGCTGCTTTGTTCCTTGCCTTTTACGGTGTGACAGCTGAGCTGTGATAAGAAATTTGTATGGGGGAGTTCGTATATATACACTCAGCCACTTTCTTTCTGACACCCGTGTCAAAATAAGCCCTTGCGAAACACACTTTTACCCCCTTGGTTTCCTTTAGATCAGCCAAAGGAGAGAGAGAAGAATGAAGACGTGTCAAACAGTCCACACCGTGATTTAAAGGACTCTCTGACAGGACAGGTCTGCTATAGTGTAATAGATTAGCCATGATGCTTGGCAGGAAGGGTTGAGTGAGGAGTGGCTATCACTGGACGCTATCTTGGATGAGACTGGGCAACAGATGGTCACCTGGATTAATTGAGTAAATTAATTCATCCCATTATGTAATTAAGGATGGAGTCTGATGAGCAGAGAGGGCCAGGCGAGGCCTCCTAAGATGTTAAGCATCTGATTTATCTCCTAAAAAAAGCAAACTGGCACTGGTTATCTATCAAACAGCATGGCAGTGTGGAAAACAGTCAGTGAAAACATGAGCAAAAGCACAAGTCAGAGGAGGCCATGCAACAGTTTTTAAAAGTTAATTTTTAACTTTATTTTCACCCTCACACTCTGCCTGAATCACTCACTTGGCCTGAGACGGAGGCTCCAAGGGAGTTTTGTTTTGTCAGCTTTGTTTAAATACACTAATAAAAAATCAAGATAACTTTAATCCTCATAGAGGAGTACTGTCCACCTTGCTACCACTCTGGACCCTGTTTTTAAACGATGCCTCATTCTAGATGCGTTTAAAACAATGTGTTTTCTGAACCCCTTTGGTGTAATAATGACAAAAAAGGAGAAAATTAGATCATTTGCTATGCTTTTACAAAAAAACACACCCAATTCAATGCACTACTAAACACCAAACTGTTCAGAACAAACAAGGATTAATTATACTCACACCTGCCACTTTGCATTATTGATCCACTAGAGGGAGCTCCAGTGTAAGAGCAGCAACTCCCCTGCAACTCTCTGATGTGCTCCCCTGCATGCACCGGCTGTGTGTGAGCTGCGGAGTGGATCTGAGGTTTAAAACCATGTTTTGAGGGCACAGCTGATGAAATGTTGGGTCACAGTGAGAAAGGGGTGACATGAAAGTGTTGACGTCCTACTGTTCACGTCCTGCCTTCCTTCCCCGAAATCTGCCAGCACATCCATCACATCTGGATTCAGACAGAATCAAGTCGTCTTAATTGTGAAGCTTCCTGTGTCACTGCAATTGCTTTTTCAAGTGCGTGCAAGTCTTTCCATGTGTTTCCATTTCCATTATTGTATAATAAATGCTGTGTTTACTCACCTGGAAAGGATTTATGCTAAGTATCAGCTTTGAAATACTCATGTAATAGTATAATGTAATAACAAGAATGATCTCTTGTCAGGATCAATACATTTGATCTTAAACTGTCAACACTTTTCTCGTGTTTCAGTTTAAAACCTGCTAAAGAGAGCTTTCAAACAACACATGTTCTGAAATAAAGGATGAAAGCTAAAGAAGAAGGCAATATTCATGGAGATAAAAGCTTATCTGCCGTCGCTTTATGTCACTTATTAACAGTAAATTTCAAACAGGACAAAATGTTTGACAAGCATGAACATGCGTGTTCTTGGATTAGAATTTAATCCTGCAGTTTTGTATCTGGTTATCGACATAAGTGACATCGTGTTAATTTGACTAAAGGGGCAAAGATTCAGAATAGCAGGAACCCTCTCAAATAGAGACTTTGGCGAGACATTTCCCAGTGGGGAGCACGGTCAGTGGGGGGTAGGTCCGGCTGAGGACCTCCTGTGAGCTTGGGGGTCACACACACACACATACACACACATACACTTGCATGCATACACGCACACACAAAGATACAAGCATTTTGTAATCTCAGCTACTCCTATTAATTACCACTGTGTAATCTCCCAGGGTTTTCACACATATAAAGAGCTGGCCCTGTGCTCATTTAATTTAATGTAGGTTAGTAAGAGAGGATAAGAGGCAGGACAGTTAAGCTGAGCTCTCTTGGGGGGGGGGGGGGGGGGGGCGGGG
>JAPZDY010000026.1:15631241-15662644 GCA_029783645.1 Ctenochaetus hawaiiensis | reverse complement strand
TGTGAGCAGAATATTTGTGTAGCTGCCTCTCTGTCAACATGGTCAACTGTAACCAATGGCAACCTTGTTCAAATTGCTACTCTGCACAAGAGTAAAAACAGCTAAAAACATAAAGATGACAAAACTGCACCATCACACTGTCACTGACAAATAGTATTTAGTAAAAAATAACATCTAAAATATAATATTCATCACTTTGTTTAAAAAAACAAAGTAATATTTTTATGCTTTGTAATTGTTTTCTCTTCTATTTGTAAAAAAAACATGCAATTCTGTCTGCAAAATCCCTGTCTGCTTCAGTGTCAAGTGAAAAAATATCAAACCACTGATAAAATATGCAGATATGGAGAGAAAGAGCTTCTTCAATTTGCCACAGAACATTAGACCTGTTATTAGAGATTCAGCGAACCGAAGATGAGCAGAACAAAAGGTTTCAGGTCATCACATGATGTCATGTTATTCTGCCGCACTGACTTGTTTTGACAGTTTGATGAATCTATAAAAGGAAGAAGAATAACTTTCAAAATGATAGTTTTTTTTCACCAGATATCAGTAAATAGTGTCATTGTGTCTTTCTGGCTCTGTGGCTGTCGTAGCATTTCACTGTGTGACCACGCCCAAGCCTCAAACTCCCCCCTTCTCCCCTCCATCCCTGCATCCTCTGAGCCGCCTCACCCTCCCACAGGATCAGCCTCCTTCTCAGTGTCTCCCACGGTGGCTCCTCAGCTCCTGTGCATGTTGTCCTGGGTGACATGAATTAATGATAGCAGCAGAGGCTTCACAGACCAAGCTCATCCATTACATAACCCAGGCAGGTTTGCTGCAGATCCTCACGGTTTTTGACACTTAATGCACGGTACCGCACCTTCCACAGCTGACCCTTTTTACCCTCCTTTCTCATCCCCTCTGTCTTTGCTGCTGCACAAAAACATATGGCGCAGTGGGTATGCAGCCATATGGCACGCGTCACAAGTATTTATCCATAAGCTGCGCGGTGAAAGTTATATTTTTGAACATGAAACTTGGCAAGTGGAGCACTGCAGTACGGGAAAAAAAAAGATAACCCGATTTGATGGTGGGTATTTAAGATTTCAGCCTTACTTCCCACCACCGACTTTCCCTGAAAGTAATAAGCAAAACTTCTACAATTAGTCACAAAGACAGGGAGATACTATTTTGCAGTTACAGAGAGGGAGGCTCAATTTTGCTACCAATTAGAGGGGTGGCAATCTGCAGCTCATCTCTCCAGTGCCATTAGGCAGCAGAGGGCCGTTGTGTGTTATCATTAATAGAAATTCATCTGCTTCAGCACTCCAGGGAGACCTGGATGCCACGGGTCCCCTCTGCACCTGGATGCAACTCATTATGTATATTTTCTGCAAAACCACACAGGAGATAACTAGACACTCAGCTCTTTTGTTAGAAACAACCTTTAACGGACCATCAAGTGATCTGGCAGTTCCTGATAATATCCGCCCTCATGTTTTCAGATGTGTTTAATGCAGGAGACAGAATTTTCAGCATAGAAATTGGAAACTGAGCCCTCAGAACTTTGCTCAATAATAATATTCTAATTTTAACTTCTCACAGTGTACTTAATAAGATCCCTGATATGATGAACTAATATTCCCCACTGAAAAAAATGATTTCCGCAGTGCTGAATATGAGATATGACAGCCTTTGTTCAAGTGTTTGGTCTAAAAATAAAAAATACAGTGTGTTATTTATTTGACCAGGCATGTTGTATTTCAATGTTATATACACTTATATATTACATATATAATATATATATATATGAGAATCTAATGACAGTGTAACAGTGCAGTCTTGTTTTTTTAATGTTTACACCTTGCATTTTTGCTTTTTATTTGAAAAACTTTGGCAGTGGTTACAGTTGAACATGTCATGGAGATGCAACTTCACAAATATTCTTCCCACAAACACATGTAAGTGCATGCTGAGACACATACAAAATTTAATAGCTAAATATAAAGGGAAACACTTTACAGTCCACTGGATAAAAGGCAGGTTTGTGAATTGCAACCAACATCAGTTACAGTCACCATAGATGTGAAAATTCATTCATTTCTGCACCTTTATTTCCACAGGCGTTGCATCTGTTTCATAAAGGCAAACTACTATTTTTTAACAATATTTACGTACAGTTTCAGGTGTGATGGCTTGGATTTACACCAACAGCATATAATTTCTGCCAGTAGGGGTCTCTAAATCAAAACAACAACAGAGGAGGGTTGTTGAGGTTCAGGGATTGTTGCCTGCAATGCCAATAGAAAATAAATGACATGAAAAGGTACCATGAACTGTTTTAAACATATTTTAATCATATGTTTTTTTTAAGTATTTCATCAAACGTTGGCAACTTGAAGTTACAAAGTGGATATGGCAGGTCACCAAATTAAACACACCATTCATAGTTTTTGAAAACATTTGAAATAATGTAAGAACACAACCAAATATTTGTTTTGGATCTAGTTCTTTTAAGATTTTTTTTAATGTGAAACTGTTACATGCTGTGTCTTTAAATTAAGTTGTGTTTCAAGGCAGATTTTTCCGCATAATGTTGGAGTTTCTGTTCATTCCACTTGGACAATCTGCACAACAACCTCATTAAAAATTGAGAAGCTCCTTGCAGAACAACAAAACCTGCGTGGTTCCTGCTGTTGTGTTGTTGCACTTTTTTTGCTTGTTCCTCACATGTTTGACAAAGTTGGTGCACAGATATGGAACAAAATCAGTGCAGTCCAACGCCGGAGATTAAAAAAAGTAGACTGGATGTAATGCACTTCCCTATGGGAAGGTTTAATGAACAGAATGGTAATTAGATGCCTCACTGATGATCCTTCAGGAAAATGTGTTTTCTGCCAAGAGATTTAAAGTTTCAACACGCTCCTTAAAAAAACAGTTTTTCCTTCAGTGCATTGACTGTTAAAATTAGTCATTTTTTGCATGATTTTATGTGCAATTATGTTGGGTGAACACTGGACTCAAATATCTTTAATTGTATAGAGAAGAGCGTAGCGGCTTCCTCAAATACAGCTTCAAAGAGCGCTGTTTTTACAGTGCTGTGTCATTTCTGTCTGGTGTCTTTGTTTCTTTGTTTGCAAAAATGTCACTTACATCATGACTCCCTTGTCTCTCTTTCTTGGTTCTGCGTTTTTGACACAGTCATATGTTTTGTTTCCCTCCAGCTTAATCTCCTCCCTCTCTCCCTCTCTCTTTCTTTCTCTCATTCCCTTTCATCCTTCCTCTTATCCAGCTTCACGGTTAAAAAGTGCCATTAAAGCTGTGAAAAACCTGTGATAGGCCATTAGCAATGGATTAGCCGTAACAATTCCATTTCCTCTCTGCCTGTGTGTAGTTATCACACAGTCAAATGCTCCAAACCTCTAATTATAGGTTGTTATAAATCATTGTCTCAAGACAAAGGGCTGGACTGAATCACCTGAATTCAATTTACAACTTAAGAGGTTTGTGCCAATTAGAATTGCATACTCAGTTTACAAGGAAAATGCCATGTGGAGCGCAAGTAAGTACTGACACAATATTTAAGTACTGACATTTAATAGTGTTTCTTGTTTTTTTTTTGTTCTTTCTTTATGTTGATATTCGCCAGGACTCTGCGGTACACAGGTAATCTGAAATCAAGAGGGCGTAGCTCTGAGCACACACACACATACACACACACACCCGCACACACTTATGTCAAAAAATGATCTTAATCACTTCTGACCTCTCCCATGATTGCAAGTTTGCACAGCTGTTAAAAAAGAAGGAAAGGCACGGAGGAACATTGTGGCTGTAATGGAAGTGTCATAAATAGTTCATAGCAGTTTTCCTGCAGGCAGCAGCACACCTTGCAGCTCCTGAATTGCTGCTTGGCTCTACTGTGGGAACTCCTCCAGAATTACATAATGCACCAGAAGTGTGTTTTGTTTGCCAATATGCCGGCACACATTGAGAGCTGCACTCGCATTACATTGGATTTGTGATGTCTCTCCCTGCTTTTACTCACTTACTCAAACAAGCACAGTTCATATAAAATGTCTATACATGTATACAGGGAGAAGCCACCTTTATGTCTAAATCTTTGAATTTTGCCAACCTAAGTTGTCAAGGATGTTGTCTTTGCAGCAATAAAGCCGATCAATCCTTCTGTCTGCGCTTTTCAAAATACAAATGTTTATGTTTGCAAGACAGTATGAAAAGGTTATGTGGTCGTATCTGTCTGGTAAATCTTGATTTGTGAAATAGATATGATTCATATGTGGTCCCAGCTGAAGTGCCCCCTGCACTGTAACTTCCATTTTTCTGCATTCTGGGAAAACATTATATGATCCAAGTCGATTTTTATGCTGCAGACAACAAACCTGAAATGTGGCAGGAAACCTACATGGATCCTGAACAAGAACATGAGTATGCATGTTACCCTAAATCCCTTTTTGTAAACATTTCCATCAAACAATCACTTATTTAGAAGTCAGTTGGGGAGGTGCCTGTGAATGTTTGCCTGAATGCTTATTGTAGAGCTGAATCACAGCTGAGAGTGAAAGAAGTTAATTGAAAAGAAGAGGGTTGTTAGAAAACAGACCACATTGCCTCTGTCACAACTCACTGCTCCCTCCTCTTGTTGTCACTGCCAACTCTGAATGGTCATAAACAGCCGCTGAGTAGCTGCCGAGATGCTGGAAAAGGAGGAGAGTAACATGAAACTGGCACAGTCGAGGCAAATCAGATTTGATTTACAGTGACCAATAACAAAGATGTGCTTTTGCAGTGTTCCTCAATCTGTGACCTCAGACGCAGATGTTGCACCAGTCTGACAAAGATGGAGAAAAGGAGATGAAGATGGACCAAAATAATGCAGGTCACCAAAATAGAAATCCTCTATAAGGAAGTGGACTCATCCTGAGGGACTTGGGAAGGAACCTCAAGCAGACTGGATGCTCCTTGACATTAAAAGTTGAGGAGGTCTGACTGTGATGCCTCCTGGATGCTGCCCTGTGGAGGCATTCATGGCGTGTCCAACTGGGAGGAGCCCCCCGGGGCAAACCCGGAACATGTTGGAGGGATTATCTATCCCATCTGGCCCTGCAAATTATTTGGGATCTGAAAGGAATTACAAGAAATAACATGGCTTTTTTTCTGCTGTCAGTTCATTTAAGATACAAATAAGCATCATAGACAGTTTCTGTCATGAAGGGATGAAGGTCAACATATCAAAATTAATTCTAGTGCAGACATGTGACACAAAACAAATCTTAATTATGCAAACATGTGATTTCCACAGTTGTTTCCAACATCTTTCAAACTGAGGTACTGGAAAAATCAGTGTATCAAAACCACACTAACACTGGATTTGGATCCATCTTTGAAAAAAAAGCTCCAACAAAACACTATAAACTCTGCTGTGGTTATATGACACCAAAAAGCAATAAGCACATTTGTTCTCAGGCTGAAATTTGATTTCACAGGGCGGTGTTTGTCACGTGCGCAGCTGCTGAGGCCAGAAACGGAGGAACATGTCGCCTGATAAATGAAAGCAAAAAGAAGTTAAAAAGAAATTGACCATTTCCATGTCAGCACTTTCCCCGAAACACTCTGGCCATTGATTTCCACATTAAGAGGACCTTTACACTAACATTGTTCCCAGACGCCTCTCAGAGAGCTTATTGATTGCGGTGGACAGCCAGACACCACAGACGCATCCTCAATCACCAATAGCAAAATTAAATGTGTCCTTATGATAGCTAGGTATCTAATTCTAGTCAAGTTTGGAGAAGGAGAAGCAAACAAAGAGAGACAGATAAACCCTCCAGCGACACACAGCCAGATAACGAGATGAGTTACTCCTGCATGTAGATGGAAAGATGGTCTTGAACGGTTCGAAGTGTTAAATGTCATGATGGTGTAAAATAACTGTTGAGAATTATTATGCTCTGTGTTTTTTTAGTCATTTGCAGAGTTCCTGCACAACCTGGTTACTCTCCTCTGGGAACAGCAAAAATGAGGACAAGTATGTTTCTTTAAAAACTTCAATTCAGTCGTCTTTTACATTGCAGCTCAGTCTTTAATCTCCTCCAGGTAAGGATACTGGATTTAATTCGAAGGTGCCCTTTGAATGTGTTTACAGTACACCTTACATTAATCAATCTCATAAGCTAAGCACTTAAGTCAAGGTTAACTTTTTTGTGTGATTTTAGGGGTGGGGGTGTGATAATTAGGATGAACCTCTTCAAACACAAGCACACATCCGACTCACATGGTGCAAAATGCACCTTTGTTGTATCACCAACGCTGATATCCATCCGACATACGCGTTATTCTCAAGATACAGTATCTAAAGACTGAAAAAAGAAATGTGAGGAGTCAACCACAGTCTCCATGACAGCAAGATCCGAAGGTGGGTGTTGAACTATTCACCAGGGACCGGCCCCCGCAGTGTGACCCTGATCAGTGAAATCAGAGGAACCAAGCTACTCGCCTCCGTTGCCTTGGACCTGAAGCCCGGCTCTGGGATGCCTGCTCTTTTGCTCTGGGCTACAGCCTTCTCAAAGGCATATTAAGTCTTGGGTTGCTTTATTAAGGAACGCAGTCAACTTACAATTATAGCCTCATGCATGGTGTTTGGTGTGGAAAGCAAATGCCAGTGGGCAGAATGTGTGGGATTGGATCTGCATACTGTACTCGGATTTTTCTGTGAGCGAGCATGATGTGGTTGAAATTGCTTGACGTATAAAATATGCATTTGTTTATAAGTAGGTCATGAAATGAGAGAAGATTTAAGAAGCTTGCAGATGTATTTACTGTATACATGTGCTATGTGAATGTATAAGTGTGTGTATCTGTATCTATGTATCTGCCTATCTTGTTAATTTTGCACCGTCATAAAAAAATACTAAAACACAGGTGAAGTTTTGTATATGTGACAGTGTTTATGCATGTGTTTTATCAACAGACTACTATTTATTTTTGCAGTCCAGATGTCCAGATGTGTTTATTTTAAGAGGATTTATATGTTAGATATATTTGCATGCATGCACTGCAGTGAGAACTTTAGTTGTGTGTGACAGTCATGCACACACTCTTGTTTGGGCAAAGTGGCGGAGCATGCTGGCTGGACTCTGCGGTCAGTGTGTTGTTCTACTGGAGTGCGGTGATCGACAGGGGTGCGTTTCAGCCCCCTGTTGAGGCGCAGCAGGGGGGTATGTAAAGGTGAAGTGCTGGGTCTCAAGGCCCACAATACGGACCCCCCGGGGAGGGTAATCACCATGAGGCCAGCAACAGTCAGCACAGCAGTGGCCCCTTGTCACAAAGACACTCCTCTCTAGAGACATGGCTGCGCCTTTGTGCTCCCCCACACTCTGAGTGTGTCCCACTCCAGGGGGCTCGAGAGGCACCACAGGGTGCCCATTAAACCATTAGGAGTGGAGGACAGCCTTGACAGCCTGATACACAAACACGCGAACACACACTCACATACAAATGCACACAAGCATTTGAAACCTACAGATGTACTGTAAGTACACAAACGCCCTGATGTGACAAAAGCAAGGTATTGTTGACTTAACATCCCTGTTAGCCATTTAGAGCTTGAATGAAAGAACAATCTGTCATTTTTTGTTTGCTCACTCACTTGCCGGCTAATCACTCATTGACTCAGTCACTCAATAACCGACTGACTCACTGACGCACCCGTTCAGGTTTTATGGTTTATTGTCATGTCACTCAAATTGATTGAGATTTTTATTTGTGCAACTTATCAAACCAGGGCAGGATTACAGTCAAGATCAATAAAAGAGACCATGTTAAACAGGCTATACATCGATAATGATTGTTAATACTTGGATAAGTGTTAAATTTAAGTGCCTCCTGGCTTTCATTAAGGATCTGTGTCTGCTGTCTCTGCAGCATGAAGTCCAATCTTTCATGCTTCTTTGTAATGCAACAGTCTGGTTGTTTTTTTGCCTCCTTATTAAATCTTGTAATGTGAGCAATAAATGCTAAACAACTACATGTCCATCAATTTTGAACATCAATTTTGAAACTTTTTTCCTTTTGGACCAGAAGTTCAGGATGCAATGACTCAGACAACAACAACAACAACAACAACAACAACATCTACTGATTACAGTGTGTGGAGGCAGCTAACAAGAAAAATGATGTTAATCTCTGAACTTTAGTCAACAAAGAGATGCTGAGCGTATGTGGGCTTCATTTTGTAAAAGAGTGTTATGTTTTACCCACCAGGCTAGTTGCCCTCATATAAACTGACCCCAGGAGAGCTGGCTACTGTACTGACCAACAACTCTGTAGTCATTAAGACTGGTGATGTTTTTCCTCAGGCTCTCGAATAACAACCCATACTTAAAGCAAGCGGGAGCCTTGGAGGGTTGTAATGACCAGCTGAAAATGGCAGTGAGAGCAAGCTTAAGTTCATCGGCACAGAGCTCAAAGGTGGTAGCAGCACACTGTTGTTATAGCAATTTGGCAGAGCAGGTTTTCCATGTTTTGAGATGGCAAAAGTTAGGTCACCATTAACAAGAGACAGGAGAGGGTTGGTGGTTTACATCAGGTCAAAATCTGCAGCAGAATCTGTTAAAACTGTGCAAGAACGAAATATCACAGTTCAAACTGGAGAAAGTATTACAGGTACTGTTTGACACCATCGAAATCTTTGCCCTGTAGCTTAGTCTCTCGTTTGATTTCGAAGCAAACTCAAGGTTTTTTTTAAAGCCTTTTGAAATTCATAGTTCAGATGTTTGTGGTTCAGCTTAAAGCCGCTCTGAGCAGCCTCGTGTTTCTTTCTGCATAGACCGACTTCCCCTGAAGCAGGGCTTGTTCTCGCTTAAAGCAGCTTTGGTTAGAACATGAACACTTTCTGAGAACTTAAAGGGAACTAGTCAATATTATCAATGTCCTCTTCATTAGTCTTAAAAATCCTCCGCTCTTTGCTGTCTTTCAGCATGTCAGCAGAGCTGTCGGCTTGTCAACACACTTCACAGGAAGCTCCATCCCTCGCTCGCTCGCTCACTATGTGTCAACAAAAATGCTTGACTAAATAAAGCGCGTGTGCTATAGGTGCAGCATTTAAACAAACAGTCAAATTTCAACCTATATGATCACCTTAAACATCAGTTTCACTGCATATAAAATGATTTCAGTAAATTACAGTAAATAATATTTTTATCAAGTGCCATTGATCCCTCATGTAAATAAGCTGTGGTCATTCAAACTAATTTTTTTTCATGGCTGTTGCAATACAGATGGGGGGGCGGGGGGGGGGGTTCCTTAAATAAGCCTCATATTTAGTCTAATCCCTGTAATAATTTTACAGGATTAAAGGCATTCACATTGTGAAGCAGGTTACACATTGTAAGTATCGAAAACACTGGATCATAATTTAAGAACAGAAAATCCAGAACAAATGTTACATGCCTGTTTGAATCTTAAACAACTGGCTATAACACAATCACATTTAACTACACTGAGATATGGTTTACACTGTGGTGAGGGTGAGGGCTGATGGGAAATGACAGAAGACACGTGCACGTGCTGAATTGATTACCTGCGCACCTGTGGAAAATAACACCGACGTTTTTTAGCAAACACATACCGTAAGACACTGTTCAGTCATAGGGACTTTTACAATATTAATCCAGTCTAAAATGACTTAAATTGAACCCATCTTTTGTTTCAATTTAGTATTTTTTTTAATTTCCAAAGAGGACTTTTTGCTGCTAAAAAGGAATTAAAACCGAAAGTGATGCGAAATGCCGCAAATTGGCCCAGTTCAGGTTTGCCTGCAGAAACGAAGGGATGTTTGTTTAGCAACCTGTCAAGGTTTTTCAATCAGTTAATTAATTCCACTCAATTCCACTTACTTTCGGATAAATATTACAGGATTGCCTGGAAATGTTTAAGTTTGCACGCCTGAACTACCTGTCTGAAGGCTCTGCTGGCTGTAAAACTAAGACAGGTGGATCTTCAAGTTGCGACATGAACTTTTCAAGAGAATATACGACGCCAGCAGATGACAAAGAAACAGAAAACACATGTTCACTTTGCTAATGAGCCTGAGGATTTTGAACATTTCTGACAGATTCATGAAGAAGGATTTACTTTGTCTAAAATACATCACATGGCGCGGATCAAGTGAGCAGGTTTTCACGAGTGTTTTCGTGACCATGAAGGTTGAGGATGACTGCGACTCCTACCTGAAGATCACCATATTAACAAATGGACCCAATCCTCATGAAGATCTACAGTAAAAAGTAAGTAAGAAAATGTCTTGAATTCGTGCATTGTTGTGGTTTGTTGGCCGCGGCGCCATCAGCTCCATCAGTGATCTTCTAGTACATTCATTATGGCCTCTGAGTTGTGTTGCCATCATTAAATTGGCTGGTTGTTGTAAATTACACAGTCTAATAGCTAATTACTTACTATGTGGATCTTTTATTATGGGATTGTCGTTTTTATTAGCATTATATTATGGAGTCTTGGACTGTTCTGTGATAACTGAACTTATATGTGACTGTATGAATGTTCTGGTGATTCATCAAACTAGTCTAAGACTGAACCGTTTGAGAGCAAAGTCAGACTTGTGGCTTTGAAAGTAAACATGGCCTGAATTGTTGCATTCAGTATTCACTCACTGTGTGTTTCACTGTCAAGGACAGTGGAATAGTGTTATTCAGCCATTGGGTTGCAGTGTTTGTGACAGTTTCTGGCTTTGAATGTGACTGTGAGTGATGCTTGTATTGTTCTACTGTTATGACTCTCCAGACTGTAAATTAGTATTAGCAAGCATATATTTCCAGTGTCGTCTTTTGTTGCAGATTACATAAACCTTTGACAGAACTGTGCGCCTGTCATCAGTATTTAGAGCAAGTGAATGTAAGATGTGTGTGCTGGTAAACATTTTTATTCCACACTAATCCATTCCTTTCAGTCATGTTTATGAAGCCAGTCAAGAATAGAAATGCACAAAACATAAGAATGAAAGCGTGAAAGGCTGCAACTGTGATTAAACTTTTATAGTTTAAAAACCTCAGAAGCCTTTCGCTGCATTTTTCAATGTCACTCAGTGTGTAGGGCCCCGCTATAAGAGCTTCCATAGTACTTTTTCTTCTCAGTGCATTACTCTCACTTTTTGTAATATACCGGAGGAAAAATGAGGGCTGGTTTGTTTAGGAGAGACTGTCTGTAGGAGGGGGTAACGAAAAGTGGCCAAGTGGCTCTGTTGAAGTCATGAATTATGAAAGGTGCTGCCGGGCTCAGGTGAGCTGGAATGACCACTTACAGCAGCATGCAATTAGTCTTTAAGGACCAAGTCTAGACACTTTAAAACTAACTCTCTCTCACACAGCAGGAAGACAAAACAATCACGTCTCCCTTATATTTCAACTCTCTTTTGTCTGAAGTCATACAGTACACATGCTTGTATTCTTAAACATACATCTGCCTGCAAGAATGTGTGCATATACACACACACATATCCAGTAGATGCTGAGAACTGCCAACATCCTTGAACAAAACACTTTTCTTTAGTCGCTGGTTTCTTATCGAGATCCCTGCTGTGAACCAACGGGTTTGCTGGAGTCAGGCAGACAGCTGTGTGACAGCTGTCATAAGAGCTGGATTCATGAAACAACAGGCGTATTCTGCTGGCTGTACGAATGCTGTGTTTGTGGTTAGCTTCACCATTTGTTTTGGGGTTTCTTTTTGCTCAATATCAAGCAGATAAGATTCTGTCCTACCAGAGCTGAACAACATGCATTTAAAACCTGCTTAATATGAGGGTGATGAGGTAGTCACATGACGCATGGCAGCTTTGGTGATATGCTGGCAGTCTTATACTGTGAGATATTGTAGATTTGGCAGAATAGTTGGCTAATTGGCAAAACCACTAGTTAAAAGTGTGGATTAATGTTGTGGATCAGTACTAAAATGCAGTGGTTTGAATGATTTATCACAGACAGAGATTTCAAGATTGACCTTTATTCTTTTTTATTGTGACAAATGATATCGGATAACTGAAAATATACGCTAGAATATTCCGTGTTTGATTATTTACACAATGTTTATGCAGATAAACACATCTGCATCATAATAACACACTTATTTTAAAACAAAACAAAACACGACAATCCATCTTTATTTGCAAGACTTTCTCAGTGTGTTACTGGAATGATTTAACATTGCTACGAATTCTGTGTGAGAGAACCAAGAAATGCATATGGCCTTGTGAGAAAATTAGGACTAGATGCTCACACAGTGTTTGGGAGGAATGATTTTCATTCCAGGAATGTGCCAAGGCTACTGAGAAAAACTATAAAAGCTGGCCAAGCTGGATAAGCCATGAAAACACAAGTCTTTTATTGATTGAGTGTCACTGTTTCACTGATGTTTTCTTTGTGCCCGAGTTAAGTGTTGTCATATCAGCGAGTGAATGAGGCTGAGTTCTTTCAGTCATCTGACATCTGAAAAGCAGTACCCGAAAATAAGGAACTAATTGCTCAAAACTGCTGCCATGTGCATGTTATTGTTGAATCTATGTGCTCTCATTTTGGCCTTTTTAATGTCAGCTAAATTAGCTATAATTAAAGAATTCCAACACTTGAATCTCCCATAATTTACTCCAGTTATGAAATTGTCGTGATCACATAGAGCAAGTGTGGCTGTGACCTTTCAGAAATGGCAGATTGTTTGTTTTGTAACAAATCCGTGCAGATGCTAACAACCACGAATGATGACATCATGTGTTGGCCACTCTCATGTTGATGTGTATTTACTGCAGGCAGAAACATCTGTCGGCCAATAAGAGTGTGCGTGCGTCTGTGACGGTGTATCTGTGTTCAGTTATGTGATGGTATGTCGTCCCTAACACACTAACACACACTAACTGGGTGAGTTCAAGCTGCACACATTATACTACACATTGTGCATTATCGTGCTTCACGCAGGCTCTCTGTGTGAGGGAACATCGACCTCTGCGAGAGTCTTGATGTGTCATTGTTTTCCTATTTTTACTGAAAAAAAATAATATCTGGTTGTATGTGCTGAGTGGACAGTCGTGAACACTATTTCTACTGCCTGTCACATAATTACAAAGGATATCAGCAGGTAAAAGCAGAAGCATGGACCACAGGGCACATTATCCATTCAGATGTGACATTTTTTTAAATAGATACAACAACAAATAGGGGCTGTTGAAATGCTGAGTGGTGATTACAAACCTGTGGTGACAAAAAAAATCATCTCTGTCCCACAAACAGAAAAACACTAGTATAAATCAATACTCATGAACATATTCTGTCATCTAGTTTTCTTAAAAGAAAATCCTGCTGTGGGCAATTACAGCCCATGATTTATAGCTGTGAGCTTAACGCATAGCACCACAGAAGTGATGAATTGCATGCTGTATCTATTAGAGAGAATCAATACATCCAGTGACGTCTGTGTCATAGTGCACTCCACATATTTGGTACAAGTGAACAAGTTTTGCATATAACAGCTCATCTCATACACTCTTCATACAATATCTTGGGACTGCTGATTGGTAAAGTGCAGTTCAGCAGAGCCCAGAAGCAGCCTGAGGCCCGCGGTGAGTTTTTCAGCTTAATTTGACCGGCCTCCTCCATCTCTGTCATTGGAGGGCTGTTTTTGGACCTGGCTGCCACATTATTAATAACACTGATACTTTCTCATTCGGCCCGCCAGGGGGAAATGAATTATTCTAATGGACATAATTCCACTGTCGCCCCAATTCTCCCCCCCTGCTTAGCATGTGGGGCAAGATGGATGAGATGTGTGATTGAGTGGAACAGTGACATGGATGCAGCGATTAAATGTTCTTAAGCTGAGCTGCGAGCATGACTGGAGGGCCTGTATGTGCTGAGAGAGAGAATCACCAGATTCATTCAAGCAGTGCGATGCGAGAGACATTTTTGGGGGGGAAGAGGGCGGGGGCTGCTTAATGAGTGATCGCGCTGTAATGTAAGTAATATTAATTAGCTGATGTTAGAGGGTCCCCTCTGGCCAAACAACCGTTCGACAACAGTTCACTCATCCATAAAAAGGTCAGCCAAGTCAGCGCTGTCCAAACACGGAGAAAGTGGTTTGTTTATTGTGGTGACTTCTCCATTTTAGCCATCACACTCTCACTCTCATTCAGCTCAACACTTTGTCCATCAATCTGTCTCGTTTTCTATATTTCTCCACGTCTCCCTCCTCGCTCTTTCCAGCCAGTGTTTTGGTCAAGAATAACTCTGCTCCTCCACACCCAACACTGACAAATGTGCTGTCCGTGATTAATAATAAAAATTCAACAACCAGTTGGCGTGGCTCAATTTGGTACAGAGCCATGCTCTAATTGGAAATAGTGCCATGGTGCTGGGCCGTAATTGCGGTTTCCATAGCAACTGCACAAAAAAGGGTTTCTGCGGTAGAGCCATGGTAGATTTGAAGGAAAAATACAAAGAGCAAGGTGTAGTTTCCTTGTTTCTTGTACTTGTAATACCTGGTGAGCTGTATTAAGGGTTCGATGCCGTCTGACCTGAGTGTGAGGAATGACCAGTCAGCATAGACTGATACAAGTTCTTCTGTGTATTTAAAATCTCATGCTGTCAAGCTATTATTAGACTTATGTTTCCCAGGCTAAGAGCACAGGTTTGAGAAGTTATTAAAGTTCAGAGTCGTGGGTTCAGCCGTCCTGCAGCTACAGTTTTCAGCTGCCTCCTCTGCTTATCTGCCTTTCTTAACTTTAAAATAACACAATATTTAAAGACACATATGTGGACGTGCACAGACATACGTTTAACCTAATCATGCATGAATGCACATTCAAATACATTTTAGGGGCAACAGCAGAAACGTACTGCTGCTAACAAACCTCAAAGCACAGCAGAAGCATCTTTTGGTCCTGTGTATGCGTGGGTGTGCACATGCCTGTGTTTTCTTTGGAAAAACTGTTTAGTGTAGTTTCAGAATACTTTGAGGGTTTTTAAGTTTGTGTTCTTTTTTGGAAACTTCATAGCTCAAGGAATAATACAGATGATTTATGATCCTGTAAAATGGTCAGATGGAGACAGAGCTTTTTAAAAGCAGCATCCAAACGTTAAAATACTGCAGATCATTTGTAACTTCACTCTTAAAGGGCTTCAAAGTTCCCTTTTAATGATATGAGTGATTGTGTTTATAATAGTTTTAATCTATTTATGTACGAGTCTGCATTTTCTGTTTGGTTTCATTAAATTTAGGCTGCTTGAGATCAGACACAGTGTTTCATGTTGATGTTGAACATCCAGCATCAGAGTTCTGAGTCTCTTCTTTAAGACAGCTGACGTCATGGTGCTTTGTTCTGTGTATTCTGGTGGTGAAGATGCTGCCACATAAAAGGCTAAAAGCCTGCTAAAGCCCAGTCATGACTCCCATGGAGTAGTCTGGTTTCTGAGTGTGTGTGTGTGTGTGTGTGTGTGTGTGAATAGGAAAATGATGACGGGAATGATTTGACACATGTAGGCGAGGGACAGAGCCTGTGTGTTCTTGGAAACCTGCGTTGCTCCATCTGCTGCTGTTAGGCAACCAGCTGCCTGCCTCCCATCGGCCCAGCAACACCAGCCACAACTACTCTGAAACCATGGCAACTGGCTCCCGTCTGTGGGGTGCCCAGAATGACTGACCCCCTCCTCTTTCTCCTTCCCATCTTTTCATCTTCTTTTTTTTTTTTTATAAATAATACAAAAGATCTTTTCTTCCTAAAATGAATTATGAACTCCCTCACTCCTCTTCTTAGAGATCTGCTCCTTCAAAGTTGCAAAGACAAATGTAATCCAGTAATTTACTACGTGCTGTACTCACATGAAACGCATGCACTGTGTCAATACGATGTGGCACTGGGAATAAACACGCACAGACCAAGCGCACCCACATTTCACACCCACATATCACAGTGTGCCGCTTGCTCACCAGCTCACTGCAGAAGCATAAACTCCAGCCGCGCACACACACACAGACACATTAACTTTGACCCAAACTGTCATCCTCTTTTCTCAGCCTGGAGCACACACAAACACAGAGGATCCCTTCCATTTAGCGATGGCCTCTTTCTTCTGCACGTCTGCCTGTCGAGAGCTTGATTATCAGCACACAGAGCAGCAGTTAACTCCACAGTCGACCGACCGACACCTCAGTCCTCATCAGAGCCTTCACATATCTGACTCTCATCAACGGGCATTCACACCAAACAAGCACACATAAAAAACATGTCAGGAAATGCTCAGAGCCAACGCAAAGTGGATACATGATGTACATTTTGATACAGTCAGTTGATGCTTCTAAAATGAAAGGAATTTTTCTACACTGTATGCCAACATATGTATAGTAGCTACGGTGACTGACTGGCTTCTTAGCACATTCAAAAAATATGAGGATTCTCTCCTGCTGAAATTCAAAAGGACGCAATAAATCAAATCTGCTATTGACAGGAAATAGTTAATATGATAAAGCTACATTGTGAACAACAAGTCCTTGATTTTAGAAGAATTTGTCAGGTCCAGTCATTTTATGATCAGTGAAAGGTGTGAATGGATTGAACAAATGTTGTATAAATGCCTGTGCGCCTGATGGACAGAGTGAGGGAGGGTTATTGTAAAGTGTCTCTGTTCTCATTTGTAATCGTGTGTATTGTATTGGTCAGCAATTTTTTCTGATGTAGTGTCCGGCACCTGTAGCCTAACAGTGATGGAGAGACAGCTGATGCTATTTGGCAGCTGGGTTTAAACACTTTTCACAAGCTGTAATTAATGTGCTCCTGCTCTAATTACAAACAACGGTTCTAAAGGTTATGGATGTTGATATTATTGTTCATTATTAATGTGACAGAACAGAGGAGTGATTAGACGTTATGACCGAGAAATACACAATACAAATGGCTTGCTTATCTAGTTAGCATTTGCTGACACAAACATCATTACGATGCATTTAATAAGGTGCATTTAAAACAAGAGCAAAGCGACTCCAGCATCTCCTTTGACAGGTTAATCATCATTCATTTTAACTGACTGCAGAGGCTTGTGGCAGTATGTTTATAGTGCATTAACCCTCTTAGCATGCAGTAAGTTACAATAGGTAATTACTAAAGCAACAACACAGTGGTCTCACACACACACACTCATCTTTTCCCACAGAAATCTCTCACTTGGCTAGTGCAGAGATATGTGTAGGCAGATATACAGTATGCACACATGCAACCACCAACGCCCACTCCGAACATACTGCCGATCTGCTCAGCACATTTTTTTAACTTGATATTTTCATGAATATTGGTGAGAAAAAGCAAGAAATAAGGAGGGATAACAGACTGGATGTAGTCGTTACAATTAGCAGACACACCTACTAATATAAATTATGTGACAAGGAATAGGCACGAAACATGCTGCGTTTTATTGCAGGAGACCAACATGCCTCTTTACAATCAGACCTACAGAAAATCATGAAAGAGAAGAAATAAATACCACAAAGTGGACCAAATATTGTGATTTAAATGACAGCAAGCCAGAAGAACTGCATCATTCAGCCATTCCAGTTTTATCAGGGTTCAGATGTATAAAATGTCTTTTTAAATTCAAGACTTAAGTTGTGTGAATGTTCAGTGTTTTTTTGCAAGGATAAAATCTAAAAAACATGAACACACAAAAGTGTTAAAAGTAAATAAAAGGATTTAAAAATGTCATCACTCATAAGTAATTAACAAAAAAAAACTATCAATAAAAATAATACTAAAAAATAATGAAATTAGCAAAAAATCCTGAAGAAGCAATGTTCTGTTATTTAGATCCTGTTTCTCACCTCAGATTTCGTCTCCTCATTTCACCCACATTTGGCACAAAAAACCTGTGTTATGCCTGTTCTGAAGTACGTGTGAGGTGCAGACGTTCTCGGTGCACATTCATGCGATATAAATAGTTCATATGTAGCTTTAGTTGGCTGTGCTAAGCAGGACCACAGCAGCGCGGCTATCCACCACTTCGAGGAAGCAGTTCAAACACATCTCATGGCCTGGCTTGGCACAGCACAGCTGAAGTGGACCGAGCCCATAGAAAATCCCACTCACATAGAGCAGAAATATCTGAAATATCCAACAGCTGCCAATAGCAAAACATGCTGTGACTTCACTGATTGGGGTGTAGCCAGAATTGCAATATGCTAAAAATGTTTACACCCTCAGCACAAACTGCAGCAGAATTTTTCTGCCATGTGTGAGTCAATGATGAACTTACTTTCAATGCATTGGCTGTGTGTGTGTGGCTGTGTGTGTGCTCCTGGAGACTCGTGTCTTTAAAGGGCTTTGCTAAATGTCATATCACTGGCGATGCTGGGCAGTCTTGTATTTCTGTGTGGGCCTGTATTTGCAAAAATTTGTGCACAAACGTACATATGTGTTGCTGATTAACAGTGGGCGGCAGAGATGCCTTCTTCTTGCCAGCTCACCCAGTGAGGCTGGCAGACAACACTGCCTCTTGGTGAAACAAGCTAAACTCTCTGCTTCCCAATGTAAACACTCGATGGCATTATGCTAACACCGAATCAGAAAATTCCACCAAACACATCTTCTCTGTCCATGTCTTGGACAAAAATCCCAACCAAAACTACTTTATCACACTGCCATCTCTGTGTTATTCAAATAAATTGTAGAGTAGCGTTTGGTGGTGAGGATGAAGCCATTTAAGTTGAAATCATTATCTGTTCAAACCCATTAATGATGGTGAAACAGGTGATACAAGGACCTTTTTGAGACTTTCACTGAATACTGATACTTTAATGCCTTACAGGTTTATAGGCACCCGTAGGCTTCTGGTTCCTGCTCTACTTTGACAGCTGATAGACAGTTGGACAGATATCGACTTCCTGGTTCATTTGAGCTCAGCTGATGACCTGTTAATGGAGCTTTAAGCCACAGAGCTCCAGGCACAGGCATCATTTGTCCTAAGCACAAATCCTGCTATTGACAATTGTAATCAACACAAAATCATCTGAAAGACGAGGGATAAAAGCATTTTCCACAATATCACGCTACGTGTGTGAAGCACCGAGTCCAAATCTCTGAGATGGAGACTAAAGATATGATATTCAACATAAAGCAGAAGAAAGCTTCAGTTCAAAGAAGAGAGAGAGAGAGCGATTGTGTGCAGGAGATAAGACCAGGAGAAAGAAGAACAGAGAGACACTGAAACTGAGAAAGGGAGTTGTAATAGTGTGGAAGAGGAAGGAAGACAGTGCGGTGATGGATTTGTGTGATAAAAGAATAGAGCGAGAGATGGAGATGAGATGAGGGTGAGAGATCTGAAAGGAAGCTCGCGGTTCGGTGTGTAAAGACGGACACACACACATTTTTATTCTCTGGCTGATTATATTCATAATCCAGGCGTCACAACTGATCGGACCATGTTGGACTGGGTTTGCTCTAGTCTGGGCTGGTTGCTAATGACAATCAACCGAATAAAGGGATAAAGTTGCACACTGTGAGAGGTGCAATTCTTTGCATGCTGATCCAATCAATCCTCTGCATTTAAATATAAAACATTTTCCCTCTGTTTTTACAACTAGAGTCAGGACTGAAAAAACAAAATTGTCTATAAAAGGTAAGCATGTCCATAACAGTTTTTACTGTCATTATTTCCAGCATTTTAAATGCAGCACAAAAACACCACATGGTGTGCCGACAGCAAACAAAACAATGATTAAAAAAAATAGCTGGAGCTTTTTTTTTTTTTTTACAACCTTCTGAAAACCAGAGCTCTATGCAATTTTTAAGACAAAAAAATCTAATAAGAAGTGGAATAAAAACAACCGCCTTCAGGAAATAATCCTTGTCTTGTCATTTAATTAAAATAATTAGATTCTCTTCCTGAAATGTATGTGAAATGGTTGGTGATCAGCAAATTTTCAGCATTTGAATGAAAAAAACACAAAACTAGTACAAAGAATAAGATGGCACTGATAGATTTTTTTTAACTTTGACACACTAGTAACCAGCTGTAAGCAGTGTCGACCTGCAATCTGATAAAGAGCTTCTCTTCCCTCGGTTTGATATTTTGCCCTATTTGTCTGTTATGTTCATTTCATAATCTGTGACCTCTTCCATCCTCTTGTGTTCTCCTGGGCTCATATATGTCTTAAATCCTTGTCTTTATCTCCTTTTCACTCACTACCCTCATCTATCCAATACCTAATGTTAAGTTAATTTATTTGTGCCGGGGTGTTACTTGTAAAAGGAAGAGGAAATAATCTCCCCAAACTGTCATGTTTCCTCAGCTGAGCAAATTTCTTTCCGCTGTCACATCGGTTAATCACGCGATTCCTTCCGATATAATAAGGACGGGAATATTGACTAATTCCCGGACCTGGACTCGTGGCAGTCAATCCAGCAGGAAATTAAAGCTGCTCTCGTTGTTGTGACAGAGACAGACATCATCGACTGCGTCTTTTACACATTCTGTTCTTCTCTTGCTGTTTACCAGTGATGCATATTCAATATAATATCAAAACATTATGACACACACTTCATTATGTGTTTTTATTTATTTATATTTTTATTCTGAAGGCATCCATGCTCACATCTGTCGGCCCACTTCTACACATATTGTCTGTTTGGACAGGCAGCGATGTGAGTTCTCATCATGTTCCCTCAGGCTCTCATGTTCCTTGTATCCCAGCAAGTAAGCGGTGCTGTTTCACCTTATTTGTGGGAAGGATGCAGGAGCGAACGATGCAGGATAGGAGGATCGGGAGGCGAAATGTTTTCAACACAGCCGTTTACCAAGTGCTGTCTGCTGTACTGTAACAGGGCAGGGGAAGAATTAACACTGCAGAGGCTTCATGAATATTGGATGTGGCCCTTTCCTCCCCGCCTGCCTGCCTTTCACTTCCTGCCTTATTGCTCGACTGCATGCTAACAGAGGTGAGTTCTTGTTGTCTGGCTCACTCACTCCCTGTTATGTAATGCCTGACCTCATCCACTGCAGTGAGGCAAGAGTTGGGATTCCCTCCTGCACATGGAAATGAGCAGTGGGGAGAAGGGAGGAGGGAGACAGAGAGAAAAGAGGGAGGGAGGGAGGGAGAGCACCATGCAGCACAAAGAGAAAAATGGGTGGTTATTATAGATGAGAGCAGGGGCAGGCAGAATGGAGGGAGAATGCTACTGTAACTGAAATGCATTTGGACTTCAGATGAATCGAATGTGATGCAAACAAAAAACAAGGATGCCAAGAAATGAGTGAGCTCAGACTCTACAATTTGTGGTGGAAACGTGATATCTTATACACCGTTTGAGTGGCTGATAATGGGAACAGATGATTCACAGTGCTGGAGATGAGGGAAATGAGTAATGGACCAAGTGTTTCCTGCAGTCCTTGGGGAACGACTTGGCTTTGCACGACTGAGATTTGAATAAGTTGAGCTTTAAAGTACTGAAGCAAATCCAGTTGGAACAGGTAAAGAAGTGGTGAGAAAAACACAGCAGTATTGAAATATACTGTAGTTGCATAACACACCATGCTGTTTGTTTGAGCATCTCTAATGAAAAAAATGCCTTGTTTTCTGGCTGAAACAAACCTCTCTCATGTCTCAAAAGGTGCAATAGTAAATGAAACGGTCTCACATTTTATACAGAAAATGACAGTTACACCTTTCGTCTTTAATAAATGATAAGAATGATTGTATGAGCTCAGACAGTGGTTGCTATTTAAACTCATAATAACAGAGTAGATGACATATTACTGATTTGATTTTCTTACACAAAATTCAAGGCCGCACAGTCCCAAACTCTGTTAATGAATAAATGTTTGTCTTTTCCAAATAAAATGGGAGGTAATACTAAATTTGCAAAACACAATCTCACTGAAAAAAGCAGAAATGAAAGGCACAGAAAGCAGCTGATCTCAAATGATTACCTCTGTGCTATGCAGCAGATTTACAGAAAATTGTCCCAGAAAATAGGCTCCCTAATGAAAGCTCTGCACCTTACACGTCCATGGAAAACCAGGCTGTCACAAATAACATGATATCACACCGGGACATTTCAGGGGAGCTACAACGTTAGCTGGCTGCTCCAAAAATTTAATCCAACATCTCTGACAGTAAACATCAAGCTTTGGTGTCAGTCCCTCGGATTCAAAGAGGAAGAACTTCTTGCCAGATAACATTTCCCACTGACATTTAATAATCCTTCAGGGAGAAATGCATCATTAATGAACCAGAGATACAAACTCTCGCCAGACTTTAAACTCGACAGAACAGAATGCAGCATAGCCACAAGGAAATATTGTAATTTGTTCAAATTAAGTTTGTTAATAAACAACTCATGGCATTTACTGATTACATATTGATCATATTTGATAGTGGGAGGTTTTCTGTTTGCTGATATTAAGTTACAAAAATCAAGAGACAATTGCAAGACACATTCTTTAAAACAATAACAATGCTATTATTATGATAACATAGTCATATAAGACCTAAATGAAAGCCTGTCACATTTCAGCATCAAATCTTTGTCACTGGAGGATCCCTGCGGATGGAGTACCTCTAAGTGGCCTTTTGTCTGTTGTTTTATGATGCTGAAACACGACAAAGTTTGTATTAACATGGTTTGTTTGCAGCACAGAAAAGTTTGGGATTTGATTTTAGTAAGTTCCAGGTCTGGAATGGTATAGAAGAATGTTTGTTGCTCCAGACAATTGCACCTCCGCACTTTTCAAAATTATAAAATTCTTAATTTCTAACAAATAAATTGATCATACGAGTGGAGTCATCATTCTATCATCTATGATATCAATTTAGTGAGCAGTCTGAGTACAACAGTCATAATTTTGGGATGTGAAGCTTTGTGTTGTAAAAGGTTCAGTAAATGATATGTAAGTAAATAAATTAATAAATAAACTTTAGCATCCATCTTGACAATTATTTTCACACACAATACCAGGGCCATTGAAATCAATGGGAAAGGGGGTGAGACCTTATTTTAAGGGTCATAAAACCGCAGGTGTAGAATCACTGATCGAAATATGACAAAACTACTTTAGAAGTTTGATGAATTTGCTCCAAGATAAGGTTTAAAACTCCTTTTTTGTTTTTTTCCCACAACTTTTCCTTCAACTGCACTACAATATTTAAATTCAGCCTTTATTTCAATCTCAAACAAACACCTATAAAATATCCTGACTGCATCTTGTGTGGCTGTAACAATATATTAAATTAAACAATACAACTACAGCTGGTGGCTTTTTTTAAACCCCAAGCCCACTAAGATCTTTTTTGGCACTAACACATAGTAAAATCTAAAACGAGGGCAGCTGCCCCACACAACGAAGAAAACAGAGCCTCCTTACATTATCCGTGATTCACATCCAAAGCCGCTCTTCCATGTTATTAACTGGGGATTACTCATTAAAGTAATGGGTTGTTCTCTTTGTCTGGATTATAATAATGTTAATCTGTCTCTCCTGGCTGTGATGGGGATATGAGATCATTGGTTGGTTGGTCAAAGCTCCCTCATGCTTTCATGATGCTGCATCAACTAATTATTTTTCTACATTCAGTCTAATTACTCACTGTGTGTTTATGTAATCTTTGACATGGTGGCTCAGAGCTGTCAGCGCATATACGATGAGTCCAGATAAAACATCCAGCAGGTCCAGATGCACAGCAGACCTGTGGCATATGACAGGTGTGCAAATTAATGTGTCATTACCGGATATGGCAGAAGTTGCTCAAGCCAGACAAAAGGCCTTTTATAATGGATTTAACAACAGCGTTTGTGTAATTTGTTAGACTCTGTTATCTGGCATGCAGAAAACACAGCATTATGCTGCAGCTAAAGCTTCTATGATGTTGATTTCCTATGTGAGCAGAGGCACTTGGACGTCCACAGTGTGTCAAACACAAACATAAGCAACTTAATTTCCTCTCATAATAAGTAATACCTTATTGAGAAGAGAGTGCATCAGTAAATCTTCGGGTATAGTCAACCTGCCCACAGCTTTTCACTCTAAAGACGAGCTTTCATTTCCAATAAAGTGTAATTATCTGCACCTATACTGATCTGTCTAAAGCTACTGTATGTGCAGCTGCGGTGGATAAAGACAGACACATTTACTGCAGTCAGAAAGCATTCGGATGGGTATTGTGATGATGATGTGTTTCTCATTGTTTTCACACTGCATTTGATTTAAAAGAAGCGACAACTGTGAGGTCAAACTGCTGATGTTTCCTTAGCAAAGCTAGCAACTTGGTAAAGCCATGCTGGTCTCTCAGAACACTTAAATAACTAAAAGAAAATACAAAAAAATGGCAAAACATTGACATACTCATACTCTGTGCTGTACTTTGTTGTAATGACATGTCAACAATCTAAGTTAAGATGCTTTTACACATGAAACATCATTTTCCATGTTACATATCAGCAGGTTAGCAGCCTGCCATTAGCAGTTAGCTCAAAGCACCTCTGAGCCTTGTACAGCCTCACAGAGAGCTGTTACCAAAGCTGTAAAGTTTTAGTCTTCTCTAAGTATTTCTGGAATATTTTGCTTCATTTTTGGGGGGAGTTTTGAGAGTAGAGAGCTGACAGGAAATGAAAGGGGATGAGGAATGACTTAACTCACCTAAAGTGCTGACTTTTAGAAAAGTTGGGAACATTCACATTTATCTGAAAAAGGTGATTTGTAAAGAACTTTCTGCAAAGTCTCAATATAGCATTCAAATTATTCAAAATGTAAAAAAGGCATTAACAGAGAGTTTAAGGAAATCAGCTGGCCTCAGTCTAACTAAGTATGACGTACACTTACGTAAGATAACATTCGGGTCAGAAAGTCTCCAAAACAACCAGGAAGTGAAAACAACTGCTGCTCAGGCAAGACAGAGAGACGCTAATGGAGATCCCAAGTGTCTACAGACGGCAATGGGTCAGAGACTTCAGTCGTAGGATTTCCAAATTGCTTTCTCTCTTAAATCATCAAAATTAGTTAAAAAAAGAATACAAACTCTTTGCTATTTTTATCTGATAAGGATGTATATACCATCAAACATAACCTCATAGTCAGATTTAACACGCCTGCTGCAGCACGGAGCCTATTTAACAAGAATCTGTGTCACCAGTTCTATGCACTGATGTATTTCCTTTCAGTTTCTTCCTCAGTAATCATAAGTGGGTCGAGCTCCCGTCTCTGACAAACAATCCACATTAAATCCAACAATAGTCTGAAGAACAAGTAGGAGGCGACACCCCAGCTGCACCGCACCTCTGATGGAACAAGCGGGGATGTGTTGTGCTATTTGTGGTGGATGTTATCAATGTGTATTTTTTGCAGGGCAGTGTGTCTTACCCATCTCTTCAGCGTCTGTCCCTGGTGCTCTGATGTGCTGGTAGTGCTGATAAGCAGAGGTGCGAGATACTCTCTGCCCAGTCTAATCTGCTGAGAGTGAAGCTGCTGCCTTTCCTGTGCCAACCAGGGGGCATATGGGGAGGATGATGGAGGCGAGGTTGTTAGAGGGACAAATAGCAGCGGACTCTATTTGGATTCTCAGCTCTCAGAGGGCACCGGGGTGTTGAGGGACTGAGAGGCCCGGTGCTTTCAAGGTCAGCAGTGGTGCATTTCATTCAATTTCATCAGTTTCTCGACCTGACAATTTTTCTTGTTCAAGCTGAAGGTCTGCAGAAAGTTAATCGGCTTGTGTTTTTGACTGCTGTCACCTGATAGGCTTATTTATTTGGGTCTGTTCTGTTTTTTTTTTGTTTGAAAAGAAACATTCCAGCTCTGTGTACTGTTTTAACACAGCAACTAAACAGAAGTTTCCCTTTTTTCTGCTATTTTCTCCCTTGGAGGAATATTACTGACTTAGTTTCCTAAAGCTTGCTAGCTGTGCTGCTTTATTTATCTCTCTGTGAAGCCTTTCTGCAATATTTTTTTCCTCCTCTATCATATTTCCTTTGTCCACACTCCTGTGATTAGTTTTGGTGTGTTTCTAGGCTTTAGAGCCTATAATTTGGCATAATTAATTGTCAGTTGGCCTCAATTTCTCCTTTCTTTGCTTTAAAATAGTTTTTCATTAATATAGACATTTTTAATAAAAAAAACTTACCTGTGAAAATGACAATAAAACTACGTTTGCGAATAGACTAACTCCTGACAACATGTTTTTTTTTTGTTGTTTTTTTTCCCCTTTGCATTTACAAACAACATGTCAATGTATGGAGTAAATGGTTTCTTAATTGCCCAAAACAAAGAGATAAAGAAGGAGATTGAGAAGAAGCAGAGGAAGAGAAGTAAATGAGAGCTGCAGCTGCTCCTTGTGGGAGGTTTTCTGCATCAGCCGGTCAATTAAATCCAGTTGTCTTTGTCTTCTTCTTCCGAAGGTTGTAAAAGCATCAATATTTCTGGGAAGCTGTGCTTAAGTCAATTTGCTGTACATTTAATTGTGTGCAAAATGCAGGGAGCCAATCACTTCAGCTTGTCTCCAGCTTGAGTAATTTCATGCATTGACTTCTTGACTGGCAGGTGGAAAATTGTTTTCTGTATAACATACCCCTTATGAAAACACTGTTGGAAAAAATAAAAGAATTAAAGGTGACGAGAAACAGTTTATGGAAGAACCGCAGTCACTACAGAATATGATAAAATATAACTTTATAAAAAATTAAAAAGAAATTTAGAAGGATATTTTTCAGATTTTCAACCAGATTTGAATCATTACAATACCTTGAAGCAAATGAACAACTTCCCTCCATGTTGCCTGTCTTAGGGCTCCTCTTTCATCTGTCATCTTCATCTGTCTTTCAGCAAAAGGACTTTTGAAAGCTCTTGATCAGTTGTTTAAAACACAGATTATACTTTTGTATTTTTATGGGCCCCTTCCTCAGATACTTTGCTCTCCAAACTCAGATTTAACTGTAAAATATCACAGTGCTAATCAAATCTAAACAAATTTTTACAAATATTAATACATTGCCTATTTCTTACCTAAAGAACATTTCAGAAACATGTTTAAGTGAGGTGTTTAGTTGTAATTCAGATGTTTTTGAACATTAAACAGCTGCCATACTGAGTCAAAACCACACATGGACCAACTTGCAGTTTGTCACCCAACAACAGAGGCTTTTTTTTTAATCCATTCTGGTTATTGTAGGCCACACCCCCCTTTTCCTATATTTTCTCTGGCCATATAGCACCAGTTAAAAAAATTGCATCCTTTTACTGCGCAGGTGGTCCAGTTTTATAAAAAAAGACCACGTTAAGAGTAGTTAAATGCTTCTATAAGACTGAATAGTCTGATTATCGATATAAATCTTCTACATACCACATTAAAATAAAGCATAGTCAGAGAGGGTTTTAAATTGTGCCGTATAACTTTAGCAGTGTTAATAAATAACTGATTTGTTAACTGTAATGTAACTTTTATTGCTGATTTTGAAAGCATTAATGAATCATTTTGTAACCATTAATACAGTCAATAACAACAAGTGTCACAGAAACTCATGCTGTGAGCCCTGCTGTTCAAGTTACCATGAGAGCAATTTGTAGAAACATCAATCTCATTTCTGTACCCATAAAAAAGTCGCGCTGAACATTACAAAGAGGCAACAGTGCAATTGTGAAGAGGATGACAAAGACAGAGAAACAAAAGGGAGACTCTGTGTGTGTGCGTGTGTGTGTGTGTGAGAGAGAGAGAGAGAGAGAGAGAGAGAAATGAAGCCACTCAGCCTGTGCTGGCAGTGATAAAGGGTAATGAGTTATAGCATTCACAGGTACACAGTGCTCACATATATCACAGCTCCATCAGCTCAGTCTGATTCGTGACAAATTATTGCAGACTGATCTCACTCAAGATCTCAAATCCCTGCACACTGTGAGGTGACAAAAGCTCTGCTTGACGTGTGTGTGTGTGTATTTGTGGCTGCGTGTGCATGAGACTTAGGATTTGCATATATGCTCTTTTTTGGGGGGCTTCATGAAGACTCATTAGTGTGGCCAAGTGAAGGGTAGAATAACTGATTGGCCAGTGAGCGGCAGAAAGTGAGAGGAAGAGGGAAAGAGAAAAGGACATATCGCAGAGTAAAAGTGACTTCTCCTCACATCACCATCTCCGAACAAGGCAGGCAGCCTCCGTTAATGAATTGAACTGCCCCATGCTAATGAATGGAGTCTAGAGATAGGCAACAGGAAACGAAGGGAGTAGTGGGATGTCAAACTACATGAACGATGAAGTAGCTCATATCAGGGCCCATATTACAGAGGCCTATTAGTCCCCCTGTCTCTCCTGGCGATGGGCGTAATGAAGCAGTCTCCAAGGACCAAATTGATGCCTTCTCTATCTCCACACTCCCAGGATGGGGCGAGAGCTTATTGCAGATTTGTACAATAAGCTGTAGTACCCAGCAAAAGTGTCTCTTCTGCTCTTACGCTCTTGTACAATGACAAGTAAAAAGACTAAGACTTTCATCCTTTGAACAGTGAAACAGTCTTTTAAGATCATTCCACCAGGCGGAGTTTGCTCTTTGTCAAATTCATCCTCTGTCGATCAATCAACAGATGTATCAGTGTAAAGTATTTATGTTACTTAAAGCAAGAATGTCTCATCATATGCTTGAGTAAGATTGCATGTTTGAAGACAAAATATTCTCATGCATTGTGAGACGCTTACTGAGCTTAAATGTTTAGAAACAATGGAAACAGAATATAGTTGGATGTTTTTTTTTTAATTTTAAAGACTTAATACAGCATAACAAAAAGCATGTAGTAATTGAAAAGTGACGCTAAATTTTTGTTGAAAGATTTAGGAAACCTTCAATATTTTTGTTGTGTTGTCTTTTGCACTAGTTGACTTTCTACCTATTTTTTTTTTGACATCCCTTCCCACAATCATTACCGACATGCACTGTGGGCGACAATCAGAGCAGAGAGATCATGAACGAAAGCCCTCGTTAAAGAAAGGGATTCTTACTGGACTGGTAGCCTGGTAGGTTAACACACAATGTCACTTCATCACTCAGATCGCTTGTTCCCAGTTTGGCTAAGCAGCGACTTCCCTGCCAGGTAATTATTACCTGGTGTTATATGTGTATAACCAAGTGTTACATAACACTGCAATGTCCTGCCTCTGCCAATCAAACGGGATTGTTTTTTTCTATTTGACTGCATTTAAACACTGGTTTGATCAATAAAGGCTAATTTCTTCTTCTGGGTTAACCCCATGCTGTAGTTTACACCATATCTTGATGTGCACCTCCCTTAAAGTTTAACTACATGATGCAGACTGCAGGAACCGTGACTGGTCTGAAATGTGTTTCCTTGTCCATGTCTCTGTCGCTGGAGGAGCCCAGAAAATTCACACTCCTGTTGTTTAAAGGTCGTAAGACACCTTCGCTCTTTGATGCAGTGCAGAAATGTCAGTAAAAGTGTTTTGTTCAACATTTATTAGCTCCAACTCCAACATGTTCTACTCACTTTCGGTCACCACTGTTTGAAGTACACATAGGAAGTACACAAAAACCGACCTTAACATAGTGGCAAGCACACCTTTTACTCTGATATCCACTGCAATATAACATTTAATCTGTGTTTGCAGTGCGAGACAGACATTCAGGTGAACAAGTAATAATGCTCACAATGCTGTGGGCTCCTTGTGGTGTTAACTCCTCTTTGATTTGATACAGAAGTATAAATTAGATTGGCCTGAATGTGTGACCTCGTGCTAGAGCTGGGAATGGATGGCCACTGATTTGATTCTGATTCTCAAGGTTTCGGTTCAATTTTATCCCTTTTTCATTTCAGCCAATAGTGGTGTGATAAGAGAGATCTCAGTGTCAATACCAAATTTTCTTGGATATGAAAGGAATTCAGAGAGAACAATTTTTTTTCCTCACTGATGAAGCAGATTTTGAGATTTACTTGACAAACTAAAAAAATCTACTAATTTGGTGCTTGGCAAATGTTCATTTAAGACCCTGTCACATCAATGAGGGAGATATACAGAAGTCAATATAAAAAGACTGATCCCTGGATTTTATGAACCAATATCAGATTATTCAAATGAAGATAATTATGAATCTTTCTTTCTTTTTTTTTTTTTACCAGCCGTGCCTCATGTAGTATCCATGAAAGAATACATTCAGTTACTGCACTGTTGAGTACACAGCAAGTATTCTCAAAAAGAAAACTGAAATAATTTTGCATTTAATAAAAAACTAATACTTTGGTGTTATTTAAAATGCATTATATATTATGGGAAAGAAAATATATGTGATAACTTTCACTTAATCTCAAGATAAACCTTAGATTAAAAACTAAAACTGATCTTTGTTACTGCAGAACTCATTGATACACAGGGGAAAGCAATTTTCCAGATGGTCCTTCAGCCTTTCTGTTCCAAAAGAGGTATTGATTTATCTGATAGAATGAGCCCTATAAGTTCGTCCACCCTGAGTCTGAGGCAATTAACGGCATATCCCACCTCCATGTGATGTGCTGGGGTCCATGGATGCAGAAAAATGCCCAGTATGAGTGTGTTCCTCATGGGAAAGGGCTGTTCAGGCAAGAATGCAACATGCATTGCTCCCAGTTCTGCACCACCAATCAATACAGATCATGTCAACTACTTTCCGATTCCCCAAACCCAATCATGTGTGAAATTGCGACTGCTGGAGGTTTGAATACATAGATTATGTTGAGCACATAAATAAGGCAATGAGGCAAACGAGGACAAAGAAGAAAGTCTGACACATTTTAAAAGTAAATCTTAATATAAACATTTTTTATTCAGTGCATTTTTGTGTATACAACAAATAATAAACAACTGGAAGTTAGCAGGCAGCCACAGTGTCTGCCTGTAAATGTTGTTTTTTATCAGATTTAGCCTGGTAGTTTGGAACACATGATCCAACATGGGTTAATACACATAGCCTACATCATGCAGCTCTAGACCAGAATTTCCCTGCTCTCTCCCATGCAACAGATAGGTTCACCCAAAACAAACCTCTGGAGGACACCAAGAAAAGAAAGCCTCCCAGAAGCATGTACCAGAAAGAAGTAATGTAGCTGAAGGGAAGAGTACCTAGCCCAAAAAAAGGGTCCTTTTTGTACATAATTGTGTTTGTACATGCCCTGTGCAAGAAAGGGAAGATGTTCATTTTTGTACGCTTTTTCGTTTTTTTTTTTTTTGCCACTTTTACAAATATGACGTGTCCTATAAAATGTTAAGCCACCTAAAAGTCCACAGTATTCTTTTTTTTTTTAAATATAGAAAATATTGTCACCACAATAAGTTACTCAAACACATAACAAGCATCATGGGGGGGGGAAAGGGAGGGGGGGGGGCTTAAACCATATTCCTAT
>JAPZDY010000026.1:15609120-15631211 GCA_029783645.1 Ctenochaetus hawaiiensis | reverse complement strand
CTGGAGGGGAGGTCAAGTATGACACAAGCACAGAGATAGGAAACAGATCACGAGGACAAGAGACATTGTGACACAGTGGTAACAGAAGGGCGTCGGGACACAGACTAGTCGTTTTTCGTACTTCGGTCTTCGAGCATATCAGCAAAAAGCAATAACATCAAGCACGCTGCCAACTTGTTTAAAATCACTTCCTTTGCCCATTGTTCTAGTTTTCCACCAAACCTTTGCATTCTTTCGTCAAAAATGTACAATGAAAAAGAAAATAATTCCAGCTTTGCCTTTATACTGGCTTGGTTTTCAGCGGCTTAAAGGGACACTCTTTCGTTCTGTCTTTGGTTTGCTGGAACCCCTTTCAATGATAAAAAACAGCAACAGAAATACAAATACTGAACAATGGTCAGGGAAGAGAACAAGAGGGGACAAAAACAAAACCAGTTATCAAATAAACAGCTGTCAGCTAATTCAGAAAATTAGCAAAAAACCAAGGTGCAGCTGTGGCATTTCTGAAAGGAAAGAAAAAAACTGCAAGAAAGCCACACTGTCCCTTTTTTTATACTTCAGGTCAGCTGAACATAGGCTTCATTTTCCCATGCTAGAGAGCTCAGTCTCTGAGCGTGTGCACTAGGACGCAGGAGAGCTACCGTCTGGCTGGCCACAGTCCCAGCAGCACCAGGCTGTGCCATAACCAGGGAGTTTATAGGCTTTGTATTCACAGAAGCATGGATGAGACAGAGATCAGGGCTTCAACTGTACCACTGCAGCCTCGCAGGCCAGCACCATCACCGGCTGCCCTGAACGCCTACACGTCTAACCTCCCGTCCCTGTCTGACAGATGCACAAGTGCTTGGTGTCTACATGACCTAATAAAGAAACTTATTGTCCACAGAAAATTAAGAAAAAAATAAAATGAGATAAAGATGAGCTAACTGGTATGTGAACAAGGTAATAGATAAATCTCAAGCCCAAAACAAAATTTTTTGTTTGTTTTTTAAGTCCAGAATGGTTTATGTGCTGCTAAGTGTTTAACTATTGATGCTGTGTTAATGATAACTGACCAGGATGGTAACTAACAGTTTATTTTCTGATGGTGTCTGGGTGTCGGTGTTTGTGGTTTGTTGTCGTAGCTAGTCCTGAACCGCTGATCGTTGAGAAAAGTCTGCTTGGATTCACGCTCTGCTGGAGGTAAGGTTTCATGGTTCGGCCCCAGGCCTGGCTTCGGCTACCGGGCTACGTCGACTCATTCTGGCTCACGGCTTTGCCTCCGTTGAGCACAGCCGAGGCACTCCTGCTCTTGGTGGGTGTGCCACTGCCGGAGCGGGAGAACTCTGTCAAGTCATGGAGGGATGGCTCTCTGTACATTGCCACTGTGGAAAAAATAAATAAGAATCAGTCCAACTCACATTATGCAAACGTTTAATGAACAAAAAACAAGATCTGTGATTTATAGCAAAAACTGTAGTTAACAGCTCTGTTTGGTTAAAAGAATAGCTCCTGTGGTGGCATTACATGAAATCTCATATATAGTCCCCCAGTAAACTGCTGAATCAAGCGATCACAGCCGACCAGGTTGGTGCTTAAGTTATACATGCACAGCATGGCATTATAAATTCAAGAGTTGCCAGTGCTTTAGCTTTGCTGTGTTTGCAGCATCGGCCTGATCTGCATCTCAGCAGTAGCTTTTCAGAAGAAATATCAGTAATCTGAGGTTCACAGTCTTTGGTTTCAGGATGTTGTCAACATCCTTTTGCCTCGGATGCTGTTTGATGTTTGTTCCTCAGGGAGTCTGTGGCTGAAAACGCAAACCCAGTCCTTCTGACACTTCACTTAGCCCAGCATTTTTTGTTACAGCAGCAATCCAGAGACCATCCTTATCCACATCAATCAATGGCAGTGTGCCACTGGGAGGCTGCTGCTGATTGGCTCAGTCTCGTTAGTGACAGCACTCTATGATTATGACTGTAGGTGACTGATCCATGGATTATTGTATAACCTCAACACCACTGTTAGTCCACTTTTTTTTTTGTGATAATTTCCGATAACAATCATCCATTTTTTTTTTTCAAATTCCTCCACAAATATTTCCCTGTATTTCTGTGAACATGCCACTCGACAGACTGCACACCTTCCTGATAAGCTCTTTGTGTCTAAAAATCTTTAGGGAGGAATTGTAAGAGGATTTTCCTATTTGTGTTTGAATGACGTGAGCTCGGCTTGCTTCATCCAGAGGAAGACAGAATGAGAGGCTGTGGGCTGAGATCCACAGACTGGAACCAGAAGAGTAGTGAGTAATGGCTGGAAGAGATGCCATTGCCAGTGCAGAGACAGCTTCTTAATTGGTGCCCTGTAACACCACTGCCTCTGAATCTTTATGAGCTGCCGGAACAAATTCTTTATTTCGCTTTCTCTCTCTTTCTTTCCCTCGCAAAGCTCTTTCCAACCCACTTGGTACATCTGAAATTTAAATTATGTAAAAGATCTAGTAAATATTGTGAATTACTGGATGATTTGAAGTTTGTGCAAAAGAAGGAGAATATCTTACATATTGAGGTATTACTTCAAATTATTTTTCTCTCTATTTTTGGATTTACTGTTGGACCCCAAAACTACTAGGCCATATTTCTTCTTGTAGATAAAACACACAAAAGGTTGCTGAGGGCAGCAGTTTGTGGAATCAGCTTGATAACTGTCCAAACCAGCCAATATCTATCCACGTTTTTCTCCTTTTCCCTTTTTCCTCCTTTTTTTTTTACTCTCAGTTCAAACCAAGGCAGCCATTCTCTGGCTACTGCTCTTAAGTGTGTTAGAGACCTCTGGATGGCCTGTTAAATGAAAGTGAAAAGCTATTACAGTGATCTCAGAGGGCAGACATAGATTTTTAATAAGAAGCTGACTGGAGGAGCTCGACCAAAAGATGCATCACACTGGCAAACATAAAACATGAAGAGTTTAACTCCAAATGGGAACATCCAGCAATCACAGCTGGATCTCTGAATGAAACCCTCTTTTACACACAGATGTTTCACATCTTACACCTGGTACAAACTGTCAAAGGTAGTTTTCTATCCAATGCCATTGCTTTTTGTTCTTTTCAAACCCACACTGTGTTAAGTAGCTGCACTCATCTGTGTGTCCATTGGTGTGTTTGTCAGTGCAGAACCTGAAGAGTTTGGAGCTTAAGTCTATGCTCATTTCTGGTCAGAGGACATTTGCAGGAACATCTGCCCTGTTGTTTTGTTTTGTTTGTTTCCACAGCTGGCTGTGAGTCAGCTTCTTTGCTTTTGGTCTGTCAAACTCCTGCACCATCACACAGAAGCTGGAACAATAAGTTCTTAAATTGAGGGAGTGATGTGGGCATTTGTGCTTGTTTTACAGTAGCTGCAGCTTTGGTCAGGATCTGATGGCAATTAATTTTCTGTCTTCTGCTCCACATCACCACATGTCAGCACAGGCTTTCACTTCTCGCACAAGCTCATATAGCAGCGATCCAGATGAAGGTGCACCTGGCTTATAAAGTAAAACAGAAGATCAGACTGCTTTAAGTAAAGTTATGCCTGAAACACTTTTTGGATTAATGGAAAGGCTAAACAACCTTATGGCTGTTTCAATTCAATTATTCCAAATTAAATATAATGGAAAATAAAATTTTGAATAAAAATGTAAACTCATACTTTGGTGTTAATTCTTCCTTTTCATAAAATATAAAAGTGCACACAAACAATATTTTACTGCATACTTAGTTTGGGTGTTCTACTCCAATTTAATAAAAGGCGCTTTTTAAATTGTGTCCACCATATGGAAAAATATTACAAGTGAAGTAGAATTTCTACTTTTCTGATAGAATCAACAAAACCTAAACATTTTTAAGCTTTGTAGAAGCAGAATCCTGATATCAAAGTACTTTTATGTAAAACTTGTTCATTAAAAACTTGTCCAAATCCCCTAAACCTTGTTAAATTTTTATGAAGAAACACTGTATTTTTTTCTTCACGAAACCTAATGGCTGAACTGGATTTATGTCTTAATTAGAGATCACAACTTAATTATCTTTTCACACAGTACGTGTGTGAAAAAATAATTACTGTACCACATTTACAAGCCACCAGTGCTGGTAGGTATGTTTATGCACACACACGCACACACTCATCTATAAAAAGAGCCACATGCGACTGATACAAACCGTGGAACTGCTCAGCAATCAACAATCTAAAGAGACTGCACTCTTTTCATCATTGTTTGAGTTTTTTGCGCTGCAAGCCTTTTATTTCTTCTTGAGAGGGAAAAAAGTGCACTTCTTTGATCCCACTGAAGTGAAAGCACACTCACTCCCTCCGTCTCCTCTCTGTTGACAGGTAAATCTGTGTCTTGTTGAAGATGAAAGGACTGTGGCCTTTTCAACAGAGAGAACAGAACCGTTTCTGCCTCTCTCCTCCCTTGTTTCTCTGCTCTCCACAGTCACACTGCCACACACACACTCATACAGTCTGCATGGGTGTGGTTCTCTGTGGCTTCACTGTACAGAAAAATAAAGTCCTGAGTGCCGCTGCTCAAAACATTTAAACATATTGTTTGTGCTGCTTCTGGTCACAGACAATGGCTCAGCCTCCTTCTGCACCGTGTGTGCAGCCGAGTGTGACGAGCTCACAACAGCACCTCTAAAAACGCTAAATGGCTGAGGGTTATGTAAGCAACTCATGTAGTCTCCTCTATAGGAATATCCACATACACTGAAAGCATGAAGAAAATGAGGACATCTAGTCAGATAAAAACCAGGAAAGGACTTCAACTTTGGAGAACAAACCCAATGACTTTTCTGAATAACCGAGCAAAGTTCTCAGTAAATTATATATAACAATAATTTCATCCCTGATGCACTTCAGCAGCCCTTATTCCACAAAAAAACACTCCCTCTGCACCTTTCCAACTTTGGATTTTGGTGATGTTTACCACTATTTCTGCAATTTTCCTCAAGTAGACAATATAACATACATACATATATTATATAAACCCAATTCAGACCCTGAAAATCAGCCATGTAGAGATTTTAAAGGGCCAGAGTCTAATTTCTCAGGACTTGTTTTGCTTTTTAGGACCATCTGAAAATGTGTGCTCTTATTTCAAGTCTTTAAACAATATCATGTCTCTCCATCTCAATGACAGCAAGTCCCCTTCAAGTGTGATTGCTTGGAACGACTATGAACACTTTTGGTACCCAATGTGGTAGAACTTTCCATTGTATGAACTTTTTCTGTTCAAGCATGACAGAAGATGTTGAGTTAGAAAATGTGAAAGAGGATCTGGGCAGACTTACCTTTTAGAGGTTTGGGAAGGAAGTGGGCTGCTGGCTTGTTCTTCTTGACATGGTTCCCCTTCATGATTTCTCCTTCCTTGTTCAGACCGAGGTACCAGCCTCTGCCCGACTGCTGCTGCCGGTATATCATGGAGGAGTATGTCACATAATAGTTCTCAAACACCGACTCCTTGAATTTGCACTCCGGCGTAAAGTGTTCCTGCGGGGAAAAACGAGAAGCAGATACAGTGTATAGTAGTTGTCGGACAGTAATTCACACAGTCTCGAGAGTCTTTGACATCCTGGTATGAAGCAGCTGAAATGCAACAGTTCATTACTTGAGAGTGCAACTTAATAACGGTACATTGCGCTGCACATCCAACACACACTTGGGCACGAAAAAAGGAGGAGGAAAGAAGATATCTCAAGACTTACGTCCCGACTTTAAAATTTTTGTCCCTAGAGAATCTTCTAAATCTATTCATTCCATTTACTGTAGTGAATAATGTAGCACTTTATACCATAGATAACAGTGATATGACAGATACAGAGGAGCATTAATAAAACATATGTGCAAGATGAAGAATATATTCTCATTTTGCTCCTAGTTGTTAATTATTTATGGGCAGTTCATTACTTTCAAAGTATTGTCTGCTGTATTTAAGGTTTTGTTGGACATTCTGCTTTAATTCTGCCGTTTGACTTATTATATAATGTATTTAGTTGTTGGTCTTTGAAACTACAAAAAATGATTTAAGTGCTTTCACAAGGTTTCTTTAATGTGTTTATATACGATGTGTGCATCTTATGTCGTGCATGCAGGGCGTGTGTTCTCCTTCTGTTGTTGTATGTTATTCAGGTTCTTCCTCATCTCAGTCATTAATAAACTGGCAGTGCAGAAACATTTTAGAGACATGAGATTTTGTCTTTTAGATTCAGTTATATGCAAGAATTCCTATTTTAAAGGCTGGTCGATATTGATTAAAAATCATATCCAAGTTACGTTTGCAATGTCACATGCACTGATCAAAATAAAAAGCAAAGAAAATTTGGAATTGCAAAACATGTCAATATTAAATTATATAACTTACTCCACATAGTAGAGCTGTGGCCCCTTCGGTTCCACTGCCTATTAGGTTTTGGCCATTAATGCTACAACAGAGTTGCTGAAGCTTATGTCCTTGGAGGCAAGATTTTGTGTGTGCAGGCACAAGTGTACGCATATGTGTGTGTGTGTCCTTAGGTGTATGAGCGTGTGTGTTTGTCCAATTTGTGGAGCTGCTTGAGCAGCGAGTCTACAAAACAGAGTCTAATCAATTAGAAGACATTTTCCCCCACGAGACATTGAGGGACAGTAGGGGAAGGAAAGGCAACTAATGACAAGTGGAGCTTGTCAGCAGTGAACCGTTTTTGCTTTGCTTTGAAATGTTCTTCTTTGGACACACAGAAGTTTACCCAGAAACAGTTTTATTTCAGTGTTTAAAAATACAAAAAAAACTGTTGGCTTTGTGTCAGTGGTGAGAGTGATGACGTGTCCTCCAGGGTCAAAGACCTACGGTGAGATCATGACAAACAACATGTCACCACCAGGCAGGGAGTCATTTATAACAGCCTCTCTGCTGTTTTTCAACAGTTCAACAGCGTCACTCTTCATGTGCAGCACTGCACATTAACAGCACACTAACCGGACTTCAAAAGACTGAATGAGGTTCATGTCTGGTGATGATTTGCTTTGCTCTGCTTTTGATGCTTTTGTTGTAGACGATGCAGCTAACACATAAAAAAAAAAAAAAAAAAAAAGCCATGTGACGTAAAAGTGAGCTGTAGTCTCGTAAAAGGTTCATCTGTTATAAGATGACAACCTACAACTATTATTCAAAAAACACTGGTATCTATATGAAAACATAATTCAGTGCTCTGCCAACAAACTGTGTATTGTGTTCTCAGCACCTGTAGTTAATATTCTGCATACAGTCTTGTTTTTACAGAGGTTTGAACCTCACCCTTTTCCTTATGAACAACTTAACATTTTAAAAGTACTCATGATGCTATAATCTGTTACCAATGAACCTGCTTATCTGTGTTTTCTTCCCAGCTTTCCCAGTCTTTTGTTGCCCCAACTTGAAATGAGTATTAAACTAATGAATGGGCAAATATTTACAAAACTCAATGAGCTTGATGAGGTGAAACTTTAATTACATTGTCTGATACAACTTTTAAATAGGTATAAATCAAAAAGGTTCAGCAAATGGTGGCAATTATTTTTCTTATGTTTCCAACAACATCAGACTCAAACGCAAAACCCACTGACAACCACACTCACTCCATTCATCATCCTCTCTTGCTGATCTGGCCTTCACAGACGCCACACCAGACAAAAATCTCAGAAAAAAACTTTTCAGAAACAAAGTTGAGGTCACAGGAAGCTTGTGACTTATCACCTCAATGGGATGCATCCTGTTAGATCAGCCCTGGTTCTCAGTTAAGCTGCAACATGACAAGGGTACCAAACTCTCTGTTTGTATAAATGTTAAGTCCACCAGGAGGGCTGCAGAACCAGCTGGGAGCTTAAAGAGTTACGGTTCAAAAAGAAAGTAGACTTAAGTTCTTATTTTCACATCAGAAAATGTTTAAACAATTAAGTCAAAAACAGAGAAGAAAGTTGACAACATGTACGTTTACAGCTTTGTTTCTGCAGACAGAGACATGATGTCCTCAGTTCATTTTTTTCACAGAGATTAATCATTATAAGAGAAATGTGCTTTAGACAACATTCAATTCATCTATATACAACATTCATTTTAATCACCAACAGATCAATCAGTGAAAGCCTACAGAGACCATAAACAACTTAGTTTAAAAAACGATTTTTAAGGTTACAAATATCTGTACTGTCTATATTATGAAATATAAAGAAATTTTCAAAAATCCCAAAAGCCATCAGCTCTAGTTTGACTCAAACTGCACATATGTAGGATTAAACTTGGTTCTCAGTAGTTGAGGTTCTTATGTGATGCTGCAGAAATCAGCCATGTCTGCATTTCTGTTCCCTTTGATCACAGCTGTAGTCCAAGACAAGATGGGGATCTACAGTTGATTGCATTTGTATCTGGACTATTTCTTCCACATGCTGCCTGCTGCCTTCAAGGACAGGCTCTAATTTTTGAATAAATCTATTACTGAAAAATTTCTGTTGTATTACGACTAGATCTTGGAGGAGATGCGAGACAGTTTCCATAACAGACCTGCTGTCTATCATGGAATAAGTCTATTTGCACAGCTTCCTTCTCGTCTAACTGTTAACTGCTCCAGAGTATTTTCTGATCAGAGTGTTCAGTTTGTTTGCATCACCAGTTTTGTTGTTTTTGTCCCAGCAGATTATAGCAATATTGCACTCACGAAAACAGAGTGGAACAGGATTTGCAGAGACTTTTTGAACATTTTAAAGGAACTAACCTTCCTTTAAAAAATGAAGATGGCTTCAACCCTGTTCATAGGCAACTCTGTCACGTTCTTTCCATTCATTATGTTGTCAAAGTAAAGATTAACCATTTAGTGAAGAGCTGCAGTATAGCTGTACTCCTCAAGTAACGCATGGATTATCTTGACTTTGTATGTATTTTGCAATTAATTTGTGCAAATAATGACCACAGACTAGAAAGCATAAGCAGGAGCAAGGATTGTAAATAATTATCAAATGTATTTTATGTGCTATGCTTTATTTCTTTGGTCACACATTAAATTTGGTATTGGTCTGAGTTTTTTTTTCTACACTGTTCTAGTTGTCAGACCTTTTCTCTCTTCTATCCTCTCTTCATATAAGTCAGATATGTTTTTTTTTCCTATTGCCTTCCTAATTTTTCTTGTTATTTTTTTCTCTGTTCCTCATTGTCTTCTTTCTTTCTTGCCGCCTGACTCTGATTAGCAGCAGCAGTCTTACAAAGGCTTGGCAGCGCACGTCTCAGTTATGCACGAGCGGCAACTGAAAGCTAAACAACGGGCTGCTCAGCTCTTGAGCCAGGAGTTCTGTTCTACCTCTAATAATGAGCTTATGTGGATTTGGCTGGTTACACTCGCCCTGGAGAAGAATAAGAGTCTATTGATAAACAGACGCATTGAGATACAGGCACATTTAGAGCCAAGATGGAGGAGAGGCTGCTGGCCAGTTCTGCTATATTGGAGTGGGTCTATGGACAACAGTCTCACTCAGACTGACACAAGGAGGGGCCAAAATGGCAGGGGATCCCCATTTCTATTCTAACAGGGCTGTGATAGACAGAAACACTCAGATTCTTTTGAATGGGCTCCAGTAGTGTCTCCTTCAGTCAATAGCGTTTCTATTGTTCACCGAGACCAATCTCTCCCGAAAAAAAAAAAAAAAAATCGCACATCACTTTAATCATGACTCCAGTGCCAGATGGAGCGAGGGGAAATCACTTTAGAGATAAAAAGGAGGACACTATCCGCAAAGAAATAATATCGGTCTTGTCATCTCCCTCCCCCCAATGTCTCCATGGTGGCTTGACTAAATGGACTTTTAATGATCCCTTTACACTACATGGACTTGAAATATGCAACTGAGACGAGTCCTTGTCCAAGTGATGCACAGCTGCAATCTTACTTACACATGGTCCAGGCAACGTTTTCTTAAAAAAAAAAAAATCAAGAAAATATGTATATGTATGTATGTATATTATAGCATTTTCTTAGTTCACATACTGTTAGTAGCCTTAGATGAGCTGCTTCAGTCTGTCAGCTGTATAGTATTTATTCTTCATTTGGTAACTAATTACCTTAAACTCAACAAATCCACAAAACAGTTTGTCTTTTATGAATCACAGTTTTAAAAAGAACTTTGTTAGAAACACAAAGGGTTGGCAAAAAAATCTACACTCTCCTCCTCTTCATCATTCATCCTGTTTTTCTAAAAATGCATTATTAAAGGCATGCAAATTTAATATTTTTTTGCGATGTAGTTCATTTCCAGCCTTGCCATACAACTGCACAAATAAATGTGACTGTACATGTACTGTATAAAAAATCATCTTCACTGTCAGTGTCTCACCTCCCAATAACATCTGTTCTTACTGAAATGCCTTAAACCCAAATTAATTTACACTTGTCAGTCTAAATGAGGTGAAATTGATCTCATGTACAAAGGGCAGGTGGATGCGGAGAACAGCCTTGTTTTTTCAGAAAGGAGGGGGAAACCTGACCTAAGTTATGGCAGTATTGCCTCAGTTCTTTATGATCCAATAACTGCTTGTACGAGGGAGATGTTTAAAGGCTGATGCAAGGGTTGAGTGTATCACACTGAGCAATGTTTCCCTGCCAATTTTCAATTATCCATGGATGCAAAACACATGTACACATATGCTCACATCCATCATCATATCCATCGGCAACCTCTTGTACTCTATCATACATCTACTCAATACAGCAGTGGTAAGGAATACTGTGAAATGTATATTCCACTAACAAAGAGGTCACGTTAAGAAGGAATGATAAATTACGATGCACTTTCAAACAGCATTCTGTTTACTTCAAAGGAGGAATTGCAGCTGGGTAGTGTTTTTCCTGGAAGAGGAGCAGGAGGAGAAATACTCCAATAATGGATCTGATCTGCTCTGTAAAGATGTCGGCAGGATTTTTTCACAAGACAAAAACCAAATTAATCCTGTGCATCGTCCCATGTGTACTCAGCTGCTATATGGAAACTAAAATGACACCAATTATATCAATGAAATCAGTACTGAGTCATTTTCTGGTTCCCATGCAGCCACATCAACGCTCGTGAGAATCACAAAAACAAATGGTACGACTGGGCAGTGAAGACAAATCATTCTAAATCCAGTTTTTTCAGTGTCTCAGTCTTTTCAGTAGAGTGGAAGTGGATTAAAAAGCACCTTTTTTCTTTAGCTAAAGATAAAGAACACTCATCGTGTTCATTTGTTCAGGAATAAATTGGAGAGCTTTAAGCTAGTGGAAAAGACTCTTGCAAATACAAAACACAACACCCACACAGGGTACACATTCAGGCCAGGAGCTCACACACACACACACCACAAACTAGTTAATGACACAGCTCAATGGACTGAAACCTTATAGCACTGGTTATTTACCAAAGGCTTTGTGCTTGCTAAATGGTTGAAAAGGCAAGGGTGTGAGCCAACTACATATCTAACCGGAGTGAACCAAAATACAAACACATAATGTCCAAGCACGACATACAGACATCGTTCCTGTTTTTCATCTCTGTTTTCATTTAATTTATTCTACATACATACAAATAGAATTTCATTGCCATATTCTGAAGAATAAAATATATCCTTACACAACCTCTACAACCCTTGTAAAAGGTTTCAGTGACTCGCCTAAAATGCTCTTTCAAGGAAGAATTAATATCTAAACTCGGACTGAAATGGAGAAAAAATACTCCAAGTGACATTTATCTGGCAGCCTTATTTCTTTTTACATCATCATCATCATCATCACCATCACCATCATTCACACAGATGTTTAGTTGGCACTTACTGCATTTACTGAGTGCCCTTATAACTGAGAGAGAATATCAAAGCTTTCTTGTCCGATGCAGGATGGCATTCACAGGATGCATGACCATCGCAGGGATATGACTGGCCCAGCAATTCAGATAAAAAAAGAGCCTGGAAAACCTCAGTGCCAACCTGATAAATGCCTCCACCCCAAGAACCTTGAACTCTCTATTTTACACACTCACACAGAGCAGTCTAGACCAGACTCAACTGGAGCCACAGTGACTCATACTAATTCAAATATGACCCACCAAGAAATTAATAACACCATTTCAAAGGCACCTCGTGAAATATGTGGACTCCACTTAGACCAGGATCTAAAAATATATATACACATCTGTAAACTTAAAAGGGCTTAGATGTGTTTTTCCTTAGTTTCTTTACAAACATTCACAGCATTGCTATAGATCTATTTAAAGAAGGTATTGGGTTGGTAAAAATATGCTTTACAGATTATTTGAGATTATGTTGACAACACTTTTTCCTTGTGTAGAATAGAGGACACTTCTTAAATTCTGATGCAAAACTTGCTCCACAACTTATGCAAAAGTAAAGGGGCAAACAGGAAAAGAGAGGATAGTAAAGTGAAATACATATTAATTGGTTCTTCCTCTCCCACACATTGACGCTGATAGATGAATATATTTTCACTGGTGCATTCTGCCTCACCCACACATCTGCACCCTTTTTTTTTCTCACTACTCATTTTTCTCACTCTCTCTATCTCTTTTTCTTAGTGTATGCTCTTATACATACAGAACGCAGTTATGTGCAAACAGATGTGCATACACCAGATGCATATGAGAGACAAGCCGGCCTAAGCTCTGAAAGCCACTCGGATGAATGCTATCAAAGGACACACATGGCATCAGATTAGATCTGAATATACATGTCAATTTATAATTTAGCATGCATTTTAACTCGTGTCAAAAATGTAAAAAAATCATTATGCATGTAAATCACATGAATCCCATTTATTCTATTATGAACATTCACTCACCATTCGCTCATGTTTCTATTCATGCAAACACTTATTCACACATAGAATTATGTGAGACATCCAGACCCCAGCAGCAGCACCCCCCACCACACACACACACACACCCCAGCCCCACCCCCTCAGAATTGCGTCATCTGTTGTCTCTTCACTGTTGATTGGGAATCTCTCTCCAATGCTGACCTGCTATTGGCTGGTTTAATGTGTGCCTTTAAGGCAGCACTTTACCATAGCAGCAATCCCAGCAAGACAGGCACTATTAGGCAGCCAGCTACACATTCAGTTCAATTCTCACTCTAATTTAGCTGAAACTGAAAGCCCTACCACCCATCCCCCGGCTGCATTCTTCCAATTTAACACACCTACAAGATTTACTGTATTTCACACGAGGGCTGGTATTTATAACAGCATATACCGTATGCTGCCAGCAGGATTCCTTCAGACTGCAGCCTTTATGCTCAGCACCATTTGATTGAACTTAATACATCACAAATCACAGAAACTCAAGATTATATTAAAATGTAGATTCAGCACTTGCAAAAAGAAGTGAGTATTGTTTAGACTTTATTGATCAAGGTTCATATCGTATCATTGTATATTGTATTTTACTCTACATACTGGTTCTTGTGCCTTTTTAATTCTGCTTCCAATTTTGCATAAAAAATTAGGAAGTAAAATCCACCATTTTTCTGCAGATCTATCTCAAATGAGTGAGCAGTAATGAAGTACAGTTTGTCTACACCACTCTCTATATAGAATCCGTATCTCAAAAGATTAATGCAAAAAATATGGAAAAAGAGAGACACATTAAAAGATTAAAACCAAAATATGGAAATCTGCACTGGTCTGCTGGTTTTAAATGGTTTCCAAACTGTCTAAAGAAAGAAGTCCGACAGTCAGGAGTTTTATAGTTTAGAAGCCAAAAGCTCAAATTAATTTAGAAAATCAAGGCAAGTGTAAGATTTGACCTTCTAGTGATCCTGGCTTAAAGCTTTTTTGGTTGATCACTAAATTTCTAAGGGAATATTTCTGTATGTCTCTTATAGTGTAATTTCCTATCCCCTTTTTTTGGATTGCTAACTTATATCTTTAAACTACTTTTTTTGCTTGTTTGTTTGTTTGTTTTTAAGGGGACGCTTATTCAAAATAAACAAAGAGGATCTAGGACAGAACCTTGGGGCACACCAAGAGACAACATCATACATAGAAATTCTTTAACAGCAGCAACTGAAAAACGTACAGAAAGGTTGGAAGAGAAACACTTAATTATCATTCCAGAGATCCCCAAAAAAGTCTCTAAATTTAAGATCGGTTCAATCAACAGTGTGAAAAGCTGTGATCCAACAGTATTAAGCAGATTATCCACCGTAACTGCTGTGTAATAAGTTGCCATTGAAGCCTTTGAGAAGAGCTGTTTCAGACAGAACCTAAAATAAATCTTATTAAGTTTATTATGCTAATCTTAAGTAGCAGAAAGTTGCTTGCCATGAAATTGTTTCCTAAAACTTGAGACACAAAAGACAGTTTACCGTTAGACCAGTACCTCCACAGCTGCTTCTCTCTGCTCGGAGAACCTGTGCCAGAAGGATCGATCTCCATTGAATTAATCCTACAAACTGCTTTCATATGCTTAATTACTGACAACCAAACTTGTACTCTTAAAGTTGCTCACTGTGGACTGCTGAGGACTCATGTTTAATACAGTGCTTGAATGTCAGCATGCGTGAGTGTGTGTTGTGGGAAAAGGCTGAAGGAGTGTGTTTCATTTCAATTATTTCTGTATATTCCCCTCAGGCATGCTTAGCTTGAGCAACCCCAATGGATATGTTGTCAAACAAATGCACAGGCTCATTAAAATGTTATTATAAGTATAGACCACACAGTCACTTGCTACACTCACTTCAGTGACTGTGTTGTCATTCTTCTTGTCTTACAAATATTAATTTGGAAAAGATATTTATTTCTAGACATAACTGTTAACTGTAAAACTTAACAGTTTTATGCGTTAGTATCAGTGGCGCATACATTAGCAATTTAGCAAGCAGCTTTTGAGTACAATCCGTTTTTAATAACACAAGTGTACCAGGGGCCTTTACAACAAGAGTTTTTGATATTATTCTGCTGATATTATTATGATGCTGCTTGGCTTCAGAGCCACTGGCCAAGCACAAGCCAGTATATTCTTAATGCCAGTCCCAGTCCTGAAAAAATCTGAGAAAGTTTGTATGATGAGGGGTATCTCAGTGCCAGGTTGGGTGGGGCCCAGTCTGCCAGTCAGCAGATGATCCTCGGTGGCAGCCCCAAAGAAATGGGAATCAGCCGAAAAGAGCCACAACATTTATAATGCTGCTTGCTGTTGTAGCTGTCCACAGCATCTCTGTCTCGGATTGTTGTTTGTCTTTAACCTTATGGTATGGTTGTCTTTGCTGAGATGTTCATGTAAGTGCTTGTTATTTACTGCATGAGTCCTTTCAGCAGTATCCTTTGTTACTTTTTCTATTGCTTGAGAGCTCCCTGAAAGAGCAGAGCATCTTATAACCATTTGCAATTCCTTGACGTAAGTGTCTCTGACTGAACTGATGCTTCGTGAGAGCTATCACATTAACCTTGTTTATTAATGCATTTATGTGTGTGTTTGTGTTTGTGTGTGTGTGTGTGTGTGGCAGAGTGAAATTTGGGGGGAGGCCAGCTTTCCTTCTTCCTTCATCACATTACTGCCTAAGTGTGTAATTATTACACAATTTGTCAGTGACAGCTGCAGAATAAAAAGCTACAAGATCATTAGGTGTTCTTTTCTCTTTCTGAGCTTCTCTCTATCAATCACCACCGTGTCCGCCTGCTGAGACCTTAGCCATACAGCACAATCTTTACTAATTTAACTATGAGGACTGCCCATTCACAGCCAATGTGTGTGTCTGCACGCCCTCTGGGTGAACATCCAACCAGGCTGTCACTCTTCTCATTGACACCTGCCACACAATAGGATGGCGGCATTTGGGAGGAAGACAAACAGGGACGTTGTTCAGCCTGCAACTGAATAATTCATGACTTTGCACATTTAATCAAAGATGAAGAGCCAGCTGCCATGATGGGATATGTCACCGTTCCACCTGCTTACATAATCCTTGAACTTTTTAGTGACACTGAATTATATCAGAAGATGATGCTGCTCTTTCGTCAGACTGATGATGTGTCCTGGTGGCACGGGGTATGGTGAGAGTTTGTTACTCATTCCCACAAATAATTTAATGATAAGGACGAATCATCTGCTAAAGCACACTTTAAAACTTGAAGCAAAATAAACAAATGGTGCTCAGCGCAGTGCGAACTGGGTGGAGGTGGCTCTCTGGACCTTTGCTGCCTAACGTTACCTAATGGTTATTAATGGGCAAGCTGTTTTGTGTTGGTGTGACTTGTTGCAGGGCTGTTTTAACCATTGACTGGTTTTACAGTCTACATTTTTTTAACAGCTTGTGTTGGTGGTTTGAACCTTAGGTGCTGTTGCTGAGTTAGCTCATGTTTACCAGGCAGACATCGAACTGACTTTTAGCCGATGCTTCTAACAACACTAAAGCTGGCCTGTGAACTAGCAACAATGAGATGTTTATGCTCTTCTTTCACATAAATTTATAGTTTATATTTATACCTAATGATTTATACTAAACTGTGTTTAGTCCCAAGATTTTAAGTGATTCTGTTTGTCTTTTCGAAACAGTACTTTTATTCTCTTTTTTTCTTTGATTCATGGTCTGTGAGGCAAAATGTTCTCTTTGTAAAGCACGACAGTCAAAGCAAGAAGTGTGTTGACAATTTCTGGGTGTTTATTAATAAAAAAAAAAAGATCAAATATACTGACGAACCTTTAAAAAATTCAGGATAAAGTGTGGAAAAATAGCAATTAAACAGCGATTTTTGGAGCACTCTGATTTTGATCTGGTTGCATATTTAGAGATCGCTGTGTCAGCCTGTGTCTGTCTGCCACCTTTCAAAGTGATGCTTGCTGAATTAGTGAGTGAACTGGACGAGGCTAAGCTTCACCTCCTGGCCGCTAAGACAGAGACACTCATCCACACAAACATGCAAACATTAAGTGAGACACTTACTGATGTGTACAGGAAGCCCTCACTGTTCATTGCCAGATAGAGTTTGGTCTGCACCCCCTGGATGGCCACCACTCGCAGCCCCACTGGAATAAGGTTGAACATGGCTGGAAAAAGATGAAAACGGCAAAAACAAAAGTTAAACACAGTGCAGACTTTCATCTTCAATTTATACATGTTGCATATTTAAAAAACAATGAAAAACATAGTGTATATTATGCAGCTACCTTAAATTCCTATGATTGTATTTTATACTTTAAATGTGTAGCATTTAAAAAATTATTCAACAGGATTCAGAGCAGTGCAGGTTGTGGTAAAATAGATAAATGATTAAATGAACATGTGCATTAGACCTACCCACTGTCACAAAACATGAACAGATGTTACTAAAAGAAATAAAAATGTAAAGCAAGCCAAGGTAAGTATGTAACATTAACCATTAAATCATTAAAGTGGTTCTTATTAGCGTTCCCCATCTCTGTCTGGATGGAAGAATAAGCTGTCAAAACCAAACCACAAATAGAGATACAACATAAGCTCAGGGACTCAGCCACTCTCTCTCGAGGGTATTTCATAAAGCAAATGAACAAAATCAGAAACAAGGCAGAAACAGAGAAAGCAGCTCACAATACTGTGCATTCACACTCTTGAACTGAAATGTCAGGCTGTGTGAAAGTTAAGACAAAATATTGCAAACATAATATGTAAAATTCTTTGTGATGGAAAGACATCAAATATAAAAAAAACAAGCCAGCGGCAGCCCAGCTGGTCAGCGAGGTACAATTCTACCTAATTAATGTGGGCTTGCACAGTATACGAGTGTGTCTGCATGTGTTTCATAAGATACTGGCAGGAAACTCATGGGCTGAATAAAGGAAAGCACATGAACATCCACCTGAAAGTCTGTAGTCGTGCTTCAATTCCAAAAAAAGACACTTCTCGCCTTTTGTTCTGACTATTGTTGGACATCCTCCCAAACAGTGATGAGATCTGCACTGCTGTGGATTTTAGTTTTACCATTTTGATTTTTAGCAAATACAGTAAAAAAAAAATGTCCAGAGTAGAATCATTACATTCATCTGAAGTTGACACATATGTAGGAGGAGAAATTAAACTTCATTCTCACGTCAGGTAAGCTGTGAGTCAGAGGAAACCCTTACTATAGGTCCTCTTGTCAACCACTTAGTAGACTCCTATCTGCACACTCCTTTGAGTGCACTATAGAAGCTTTTTTCTGGGCTATTTCTTCTGCCCTCATTGCTTTAAAACTGCAAACCTCCTTCGCTCTGGGCATTCATTGTAAACAACAGCTATAGAAATGCATAATGCATTTACTTGGTAGAGTAAACAGGCATTGCCAGCATATTCTTAGTTCAGTGGAAAGGCATTTAAGTCCCAGAACTGTTTAGTGGATTTCTGTCCTCCCTTTTCTTTCTGCATCTCCATTTCCATCTTTCCTTCTCTCTTGGTCTCTGTCTTCCTTTTGTATTTTGTTTCTTCAAATGCCACACTAACACACACTCTTGTCAGTACTGTTGTCCTCTTTAACATGTTTGAAATAATGTAATGGTCGGAGTGAGAATAACATCAACAACACCAACAAACACATGTCAGTATCCCATGAGTCTGTCTGTTGAATGAGCGATACTTTGTATGATGGCTTGGTTGAAAGCAGCTGTAACAAACATATATTGCTTAATTCTACTCTGTAGTTTAATAGTCAGTAACAGGAGTTTTTTATGCTAAGTTTGTAATTTTAATGTTTTTTTTTTATTATTTTACAATCATAATATAGATGCTTAATTATGAAGTTTGCATTTTTGAGTCCTTTCAAATTCTCAGTTTTATTTTCAGATACAGAATGGCTGAGTTAGTTACACTTAAATTACAAGCACTTTTCAAATGCATTTTTGGCAACAGCCCTGTGATGGTAAAGCAATCAAAAGAGGGTTCCCTATGAAAAGAAGAGAGACCATCTCTATCTTCAAGCTCTCAAGATGACAAATTGGTGTATCTTTAGTGATGGGTGCTTTGGCAGCGGTACAATACAGCAGATGCTGCTTGTAAAAGTATATCTGAAACACAGAGATATATTTCTATTTTTACCTCAGTATTAACTGTGTTTTATATATGTGATGTACAGTAGGTTTGTGCAATTATTAGGCCGAACGTAGATCTCGCCAAATTTGTATTGATATTGATTCTGTCCAACAAAGACAGAAAAAATATAAAAATATAAAATTTGTAAATGTGTAAAAAAACCTAAATACCACTGAGATTAAGATCAACATTCTACCTCAGCCCTGAGCATAAATTTTACCCATTCAGTTATTTTTCTTTCAGAGAAGAATAGCAAAGAAAAAAAACATGTAATTCTCTTGTTGAGTTTTTTTCATTGTAACAAGTGTCTGTTTGGAACCTTCTGCGATCCTGCGGAGGCTCAGCAACACTTTTCTAGCCAGAAACTGATATCTACAGGTTACAGATGGCCAGCAAACTTTCTCCACAACCATCTTTCCTCACTTAAATGTCAAACAAAAGCACAAAAACACATTAGGACCTATGCAAATACATATTCTGTTGCTTTACATGCATGTAGCACAGTTTTAGATTTATTGAAATGATTCCTTCTTTCTCCTGAAACATCTTGCTACACAAGCACTTCTTTTCTTTATAATTGCATCTTTTTTGCGCTCTGTGTTGCTTACTGAGTTTTATCCCTTTGTACTCCCACCATTCATGCACACATACACATCTGCAGCACACTTCATTTCAGAAGGATTACCAGCCTGTGTACTGATGGAGATTTTCAAGAGGGGAAACTCAATTACTTTGTGGCTCCTAGAAACACCTGAGCACACTGAAGAGGTTGACAGGGCCACCACCCACTCAAAGACCTTTCTAGTGCAGGAGAGGCACATGGAATAAGAAGGGTGAGGATGCCTGAGGGACATCTTCCACGATTGCTTTCAGGCTGTCTTCGTGCCTGAGTTTTACCCTCTGACAGCCTCAGAGTCGTGGTCGGTTCAGTGTGATTATAAAACCTGAAGGTTCTCAGCAATCACTCGTAATATTTTAAACATTTATCCTTCTTGTTACTCATTCTGGGCGCAGCAGGCCGACAAAACACAACACAGCATCAGGAGCTATGAAAGTAAGGTGTTTTAGCTGTATTAGGTGTACAATGTGAGACTGTTGCATTCAATTACACCTTTGAATTGATTGCATTTGTGAGGACACTGCTGATGCGCGCAGAATGGCACTGACTTTAGACTTTGTATGCTGAGGAGGCTGAAAACGGACATTAGCTGTTCATTTATGAGATACATGGCAACTTCTCCTTAAGTAAGAACAGAAATGTGCTCACTAGGGAAAGACCTGAGCAGTTTTTTGTTCAAGTTTCAGGGTTACACTCTCTCTCTGTTCTCAAACTTTTTTTTTTTTTAACCATTTTACATCACTTGAATTGGTAAATATCTACAAGTCAGGAGACATTCTTGTTACTTGACTTAATTTTTGGATCCACAGTTTCTCAATGAATAAGAAAAATGGACAAATTTTTATATTCTAGTGTTTTGATAACAAAGACAAGGGTTGAAAGAAACACATCGAGGACACGACTGAGCATAGATGGTATTTTAAACATTGAAACATTACCCTCGTTATATCAAGGAAAAGGATTTAGAGTTGCTTGACTGTGCTGTCTGTTTTTCTCTAGATACCCAGTAGGTTTTCTCACTTGAGGTGCAACACAAAAAGATGGTTGATACAGTATAAAAATAGTACAGAAATCAGAGGGATTAATGAGACTTAGATTTGTTATTTTTCTGAAATAGTTTGCCTTCTTAATGAAAATGTCACAGAAATATCAAACTTCTGCATTTCCAAAGTCAAACAGCCAAGTTCATCTCCTCAGCAAGCAGCAGAAGCAAAGATCAAACTCTTATATTTGTGTGTTCTTGTATATGTGTGTGTGTGTGTGTGTGCACATTTGAGTAGGTCCTCTCCCACCATCACAAGACACCAGTAGCTCCAAGAGGACTGCGCTCTCCGTCACCATGGAGACAAGCGCACCAAGCGCCTAACAACGCTATTTTTGGAGCAGTGCAAAGAGCTTCACTCTTTCTCCTTTTTCCTATTCAGCAGCACTCTTTAATTTTCTCTTCAAAAACTATTTTTGTGCCAATGCGGGCCAGTTAAGTCAACAGAGAAGTGAGTGTGTGCAGACTTGATGGGTGGGGTGGTCAGTGTGTGAGGTGAAGTATAATATTGTGTGTGTGTGTGTTAATAGAAGATGTTGTTACTTCATTCGCTTTGGATTTCCTCTTGCATGTAGTTTGTAGTTTTTAACTTTGCTTTCGTTTTATTTAGGAAACAGATTTCCCCCCCCACACACACACATGATCACACACACACACCCACACACACACACATTTCAAGGAGTCCTGCTTACACAACATCCCACTTGCACAGAGCTGCTATGTTCTGTATGTGTGAGAATCAGATACACAAGTGGAATTTAAACAAAATATTGTGTGATCTGCAATATGGCCAAGTGCGATATCCACATCACATCTGCAGTTTTTTTAATAAGGCGAAATGTATCAAAACACACTCATAAATGAAGCATCGTGGCTCTACACAGATGCCCTGACCCTAAAACCATCCTCTCTAGACTTCAGAGAACATGCTTGTTTGGTATCGACTCCAGCAAAAATCAAACATAAAACATCTTTTTTTCCAATAAAAAAAGTAAAGGGCAAAATGATACTAAAATTTGACTTATATTGTGATTGCATTATAGAAAAAAATTGCAGTGAAGATTTCTTTTCACTGTGTTCAGTCCTACAGGGGTATTGATTCAGAGCCTTTGTGTCTATGATTACACAGCAACTAGCAAAGCAGTTTCAGTGTGCCATGCAAAACTTTTCCTCAACAGTACTGTTTTAGTGCGGGAGCAAGGTGGATTTCACACAGGTCACTAATTGCTGTACTGTTCTAATTTTTAAAAGCATGTAATGTTCACTGCATTGTCTAATTATAAGGTGGTCTATTTCTGCTCTGTTTTTGCCAGACAAGTGGCTGTGCTGTTACTCTTCCATTGATCTCCTCTTTAATCTGTCTATTGGAAAACAAAGAGCTCGTGGGTGTAA
>JAPZDY010000026.1:15583778-15609020 GCA_029783645.1 Ctenochaetus hawaiiensis | reverse complement strand
AAACAAAGAGCTGGTGGGTGTAATGGCAATGATAGAGATGCATCAATACATAGTATAAGGCAAAACTGGCTTCTTTTTCACCACAGAGGCTGTGTGTAGGAGAGTAAAAAGCCAATCACCATCTGTGCTCAGGCTGCCATAGGAAGACTTCGATTAGTTCAAATTAAACAGCTACTCGGTTGCTTCTACAGCCACACTCACATGCAAAGAAGATTTCAGTGTTTTTCTCTGTACTATGAACCAGTGCTGTTCATCAGTGAGTTCAAATAATGAGCACAGTTTTGAACTGTTTAGATGCTGGTGATATTCAGTAGTTCAGCACCTATAAGTGCATCTAAAAAAGGCAAATCCATTTTCTTCATATTCATCCAGACACATGAATTTTGTTTAGATTGATACGCTTTTAGATGGTATATATCTAATTTAGTCCTGCCTGTAGCACATGGAATTGACAATAGCAAGTATATGGTTCCTCTGTCCAGCAGGCTCAGCACAGCAGTGGATGTATGATAGACGAGGGGAGCAAAATATCAGAGTGAAACTTACTGTAACCATTGTCCTCCTCCTTCGTTCCATCGATGGTGCCATCGGCCTGCAGCTGCAGGTGGAAACCTTGTCGACTGTAGAGCTTTGTCACAATCCCCTTCAGCTGGGGCTCTGTGGAGGCAGAGGGGGGCACAGAGACAGAGAGACAGGAGAATGAAACCAAAGACTGTGGAAAAACATGAAAACAGCAACGTGATGTCACTCGCAGGCTTCTAAAGGGACATTTTGAAGCTTCAGTTTCAGTTTACTGCTCACCGCCATTTTGGAGGCTACTGGAGCCACAAAATCCAATTTAGTCAAATGGGAGTGAGGCTGAACGAAGCCAAGGTGGGGCGGTAAGTAGTGTGATTGGCGGAGACAACAGTTAATCACATAAACTGCTCCAAACTCACCACCAGAAACATGTTAATGACAGCCAATTTAATGACTGAGATCTGACCTTCATGTGGGAAAGAATTAGAAATGTTTTTATATGATAGTTATGTGATATGTGATAGACCTGTGATAGTTTTGGAGTCACAATATGGGAGCCATGAGAAGAACTTAAACTTGAAATATTTTCAAATTGGCTTGGCTACTCAGTCATCATGGTTGCCACTTCATGAAATGCGACAATTGGTGGAGGCTTTGGGCTCGACTTTATCTTATAAGAAGCCTCCAACTGATTTTGTAGCAACTTTACAAGAAATGTAAACATATATCAGATCCAAAAGCTTATCAAATAGTATTTAAATGGCAAAATGGTATCAGCTACAGTTTTGTTTCTGTGTTCACAATCCATGAAAATTGACAAACGGTAAACAGTACAAAGGCAGCCCCTGTAGCTTGACAACAGAGAAATAAGACCACAGAGGGACGACAGCAAATAGAATCAAATCTAAAAATGGCTTCGGGGACCTTGTGTTGGCTCAGTGGTCTAAGACGGCTGAGGACATTTCTCACATGTCACCCTGTAGTTCTCTGTCGTTGCTTCCCGTCACTTTCTACTGCATATGAACTTTCCAACAGAAGTAGAGAGTCAGAAAATACAATAAAAAACCTGCATTCCTTCCCAGAAAATCTGAACTATTTTAATGTGTTTTTATACATTTAATGATATGTGTGATTAAAAAGTATCTATATTAAAATCCTGACTTCAATTAAACATGTGATATTTAGTACATCATACAAGATAGAGTAAATTAAATTTAAAAGTACAGTGAAATTTATGTGCAAATTATAGCATTTGTGTTAAACATAGTGTTCCGTATTTTAACATCATTTTTACACAGCGAAGAAGGAGCTGTATTTTCAAAAATATCTTAGTCACAATTAAATATTAAGACATTAAAACAGACAACAACAATTTTGCTAATGAAATGGGCAAAAGCTTCATATCTGAACAAGTCAATAAATCTAGAGGACAAAAGTTGGAAGGGGCAGAGCGTTTACTTTTGAAGTGGCTGTGTAGCCTGTCTGTGCTCCATCAGTGTTATGTCTGATAAGAGCTAAGTGCTCTCCATTCCCTGGTTACTGTCCCTGGTGGAGTGTCCTTTACTGTGGTTTACCACACCTTTCATCTATCCTTTCATCTCACTTTCCTTTCAATACTGCCATCTCTACCCTTACTAAGATTACTTTCACTGCAGAAGGTCTATTCAGTCTGTACACAGCAAGTACTGCCGCGATTTTGTTACAAAGCTTTGTGCACTTTGCTATAAAGTTATGAAACTAATAGTAAACTGAAAGCAGGCGTTGGATTTAACAATGATTTTCACACACAGACATACATTTAAAAAAAGGAATACATGTCATAACGTGCTGTAAAGGTGAACTTGACTGTGTGTATAATACATAACCAAACAATCCACCGAACCACACACACATTTCACTCTGTATTTCCAAAGATGACAATTCATTGTGTTTTGTGAGGCATCATGTGCAAGTCACAAACAGACAACGCCTTCGCCTTGGCGCTCAGTGCTTCCTCCATGGAATAAAAACATGGATATTAGAAGTAAGAGAGGTGCAAGAACTGTAGGATAGATGTTGCATAAACATGCACCATAATCTTCATATGCATAATATAGAGAATTAAAAAGCTGCTTTGCAATAAATGAAGGTTGGGAGAATCAGAGCTGAATCTTGTACGTCTGTGCGTTCGTCACGTCCACACACATTAAGAAAACAAGACAAAACTGACCAAAGGTGAGCTTTGGGCCTGAATATGATCCAGTCAGATCAGATTTGTAAAAGCATGAATGCTTTAGACTACAGAGACTTACTTGTATCACTGCAATAGTAAAAGTGCTTTAAGAGACCAGGACCTCAGCTCACACGTCCAGACATACGGCAGCACTTACACTTAAATGCTTAATGTAAGTGTATAAGTATAGACTGAGCTCTGACAGGCACCACTTATTTATTCTCATCTACCAAGTGTGTTTTTCTCAGCAATGAAAAAAACTTGCTGACACAAGGAAATAACATTTTTTGAGCTCAGTGTAAGGTCTGTTTAATAATCTACATAAAAGAAGGGACCTGCTTTTTTTAAAAATCTGAGTCAATTAGTGTTTCCATCATAAGTGAGACATGATTAAACTATGTTTAATATAGGCTCCCTACAGATAGGCCTACTACCATAATAATAGCAATAATAATTATTGAATTGTATTTATACATTTTAGAGACTGACAGCACAGAACTGACAATTGATGAACTGAATTTTTCTCTTTTTAAAAAGCCTCTTAATGATTGCAAATGACTGAAGTCTTTGGTGATTTCCAAAATTGACTTAATGAGCCCGTTTGTGAATCTTGTCCTCTGTGAACTGAATAAGTAGACTGTGAGGGATGAAGCATCAGTTTAATATTTCCCTTAGAGCAGCCTGAGATGTCAAAGGTGGCCTCTCTGTGGACCAACTTCATAAGGGAGCCCTCTGCTTCTCCCACCGACTTTGGCAGGAGTCATTAATTGTTTGAGTCATACAATAAGAAAAAAACGGAGCAGAAGCTACACAGTTATATATTTAAAATGTAATGGCAGCCTGCATGAGATGAGGAGTAAGTAATGATGAGGATTATACTGATGTCAGTGCACAACAGACCTGGTCGTCTCCTTCGCCTCTTCTTCGAGCCAAAGAGTTTGACCCGAGAGAAAACGTTAAGTCGACTGGGTTTTTCACAGCTTCCTTTGGTTTTACTGGGGCTGCTAACGCAGCGGCAGGCATTAGTCTTCTCCCGCTCCCTCGCCTGCCTTTTCTGCCTAATGAGGGAGCTGGCAATCGCTGCAGCCATGGCCAGTTTGGCAGCACTCTGGAAGAAAACTTCCGGAGAAGCGTGAAAATAATCACCACCTTTGAATCCAGAGACCTGGATTCCGACAGAAACCGTCCAGGCGCAGCGGTGACACACTGAATCAACTACAACGAATCGTTAAATAACAATTTGCCAAGTGGACAATGAAGAGTGGACAATGAAATAGTCCCAGCAGTGCGGTAGAGCCAGTTAGATAATGTCCATGTTAATCATCTTTGGGGGGGTTTTTTTCGTGAATTAGGGCGTTATTCGGGAACTGTCCATTGTATCTCCGAGAAAAAAGTGAAACTTAATAAAAAACCAAAAGCACACGTTCCACCGTGAAGCTGCACAAAGACTTTCACCACAGCACGTTGCATGTTCCTCCAACCGTATCATGTTCTCGGCATCACAACAAACCCAGTCTCTGGAAACGCTTTTTGCATCATCCCACTAAACTACATGGCCGCGCACATTGCACTCAGGCTGGCAGACGGTCGTGAATGAAGCTCACTGCGCAGCGGAAGGATGGAAACACCTGTTTGCAGACGCCGGGAGAGTGTTTGCAATGCTCTGCTTTCCTGATCCCTTTTCTGAAGCTGCTGATGCGAGAGTTTTTTTTTTTTTTTTTAGAGAGGCAACGCAGAGGTTGTGAACGAACCTCTACAAGGATCCCTTTTTTCCCCCCTGTCTTTTGCTAAGGCAAAGCAATGCAAGGGGCAGGCAGGAGGCGCCTCATTCCGGATGCGGTATCCGAGCTGAGCGCAAAGAACAGACTCAGCTGTGCTGCTGAGAGCATCCCATCCACCGACAACCTGGAGAGCGAGCAGCAAGGGGGAGGGAGAGGACACCGAGTCTAACTAGTGAGACACAAAACCCAGTCAGTGTGCACACAAAACGAAAACGTCCATATAAGACAATTCATATCGCATAACAAGAGAAAGGGGCGTATGTGGCGAGGGGGGGGGCGGGGAGGTGGCAAAGAGGAGAAAAACAAAAGAGAAGGAGGAAAACATTTTCAGGGTTTTAATCAGACAGAACCAAATAAGGAGTCCTGGAAAGAAAAGTTAAAAACTACCGCTGAAGCTCGAAATTTGTCAGATAAATTTCATGTTTTAAACTTTGGAGAGGACGAGCTTTCGGCCGTGAGGAGCGGCAGTGGGTTTGTTTTTCACGTCGTCAAACAAGACTAACTAACTAAATCTTAATTAGAGTGACTCAAAATATAGTGAGAGATAAAACAGCAGGCTGTCTTCGTGGGGTGTCTGATTTGCTATTAATACAAGATGAGAAAAAGGAAAATTTTGTGTGATTTTGTGTGATAAGATCCAAAATGCGTCAAGCCGGTGGATCATACAGCCTCATTAAACTCCCATACAATCATTACTGTTTCCTGTTTCCCTGATTGGAACCTTTTAAGAACTCTTCCTTTGTAAAAATAAAATTATAACTGATTGCTTTTGGTCGGCTAAATAATTAGTTTACATAATAAAAACGGGAGCGCTAATTAGCGCTGCTTCAGTAACTATGGACACTGATGTCTCAGTCATTTCCTCCCAAAACAGCCGAGCTTTGCTGCTCTCATGCTTCTGGGTTTGAGCACAGTTTACCAGCTTAACCAATGGTGCCATCTACAGTCCTAAATCAAAACTGTGTGAGACGTTTTATTTATTTCCTCTGGTTAATAATAGAAGCGTCACAACTCGAGCTTTTGTATTTTGTGTTAAATAAATATGAGGCGTCGCACAGTTAAGTCTGAAATCTTGCGACACAGAGTAAATACAACAAACAACTCCCTTGAAATGGTCATTAAAATAAATATATGATTCTCCCACACGCTCGTAAATAAACCAACAAATAATAAACCAAGTAGAGTCATAAGTCCAGAGACAAACAGTGAAGATTTACAGCAAAGTGGATATTCAGGCAACATTTCAGCACCGCGGACAGCTCCAACACGCCTGACCATGCTAAGCATCAAAAAACATCATTTCATAAATGAAATAAAACTCTGCTAAACACTACTAGCATGGGTTTAATACTTCGTTAAAGCCATGCACAACTTTAATAAATTAAATCTGGAAGTTTTGTCTCATTCAAACTAAAAATAAAATATAATTTAAGTGAAAACAGACAAAACAAGCTCAGCAAAAGTTTAAAAACGGGAACATCAGCCTACCTGACACTGATTTTCTCAAGGGAAAAGTCATGATTGTCTACAGCGAAGTTAAAGCAGACGCTCGGATAGTCGCAGATCCTTTTGGAAGTGAAGCGAAGGCGAGCAGTGAACAATCAGCAAAGTTCAGACCATTGTCAGACAACTGTCAGAGGCGCAGAGGAAGAGAAAGCACCGAGGCGTGGCCATCAACAGGAAGATCATTACAGGACATTAGCGACATGCCATTATGACTTCTAAAATGCTCATTAAACATTCATTTGGAGGTCTTGTTGATCCGGCAACCACGGGCGTGTTTTCACCGTCCTGCTGCGCTCGGCGGTACCAGATTGAAGAAAAGTGATCGAAAATTGAGGCTGAGCTTGTACTTCCTTCTTGGGGCAGAGAAGACTTTGCTCTCATGTTACAAAAAATGATGTAAAATGATCCGTTAATGCGTTGACTAAACCGGTTATGCAGGCCTGTCTACTTTCCACTGAAAAATATCGATGTGCAATCAACGGAGACAACACGCATTAAGCAAAGTGTTTTTGCGCAAAAACAATTTTCTGTTCTGTGAAACTGTAGGGTTTTGTCTTGTTTTTTTTATTGCAAAAACTGAGATACAAGATATTGAGATCTAACCTAATATGACACGGCCTTATTCATCTGCATCTCTGCAAAAAGTACCAGGCTAGAAGCATGAAAGTTTGGTCCCCTTTGGTTTGCCTGTTCAGCTTTATTACTCAAATTATGCACAGCACAGAAGTAAATATAGATTACATATATATAACGCTTTGTACAGACGTGATTATAGAACTGAAAGCAGATTTATTGATGCACTTATTGTAATGATAAACGTAACTATAAACTCTGAGATACCATAAGCCTTACAGAAGATATCTCTGAGGGTCAGTGTACTGTTGCGACCACTGACTATGTACAGCTTTGACCACTAGATGGAGCAAGTAGACTGACTATCAAGAATAGCATAGTCAACCTAAAGGGAAAATCTACCTCAAAACAAAACTGCATGAGACATTAACCTCTTCGCAAGGAACTTAGAACAAAGATTTAATCTCAAATTTTGAGTCGGTGGCTGACTCTTTGGGCTTGAATAACATCTTTAAACCATGCAAATTATTTTAACCATCACTCACTATTGACAGAGAAGTCTCAATATTTGTCTCTACACGATTCTCAAACCACAGTCTGTCTCTTTGCTATAAAGATAACTGACGCTGTGAAATTCTGCACAAGCACAACACATCACACATTATACATTACTATACTGTGCATTTACAAATGCCCATCCTCATCAGAGAGAAACAAAAGATCAGTTAAGTGCCATAAAATAAATTCATTTAGCGACTGATTGATAATGCAAGATGCTGACCAGTCGGCCATGCAGAAGTGGGTTATTGATTTACACGGGATGTGGCTTAAATGCCATAAAGCACCAGAGTGATAAAAGCCTTTGTTTTCCTTTATTCTGTCACTGATTTTTTTTTTTCCCGTAGATGGCTCTCTGTAATGGCATAGAGGAAGTCTGACCTTTAACCTCACACAGATGAAGAAAAGATGATTCAAGGTTGAACTGGCCTTTATAGAATCATCATTATCTCAAACAGCTGGCAACTAACAGGTTTTATCCATAGCAGCAATCTTTCTGTTCACAAATGCTTCTCTAATACCAAGAGGAAACAAGGATCTGAACTCCGGCAAAACACAATAAAACATCTTCATTGTTGGGAAAGCTGGGAATGATTCAACACTAATGATCCTCTTTGTGAAGCATGTTTTTCTTTCCTGTAGTCTGTCACAGCCCAAACTTAGTGTAACACTGTTAGCCGGTTTAGCCAAAAATATTGTGAGGCTGTTAAAATTAATGGTTTAATTACCTTAATAAGCTAGCAGGAAATGTTTCGACTGAGATAAGGAATTATTTGTGATCAGATAATTATTATTTTTTTATAATATCTGGCAAAATTACTGGCACAAGTAGCCCAGAAGTGAGACAGCTTTAAGTAGACATGTTAAATTTATCTGATTGATGAGCTGTAGATCTGTAACATTTATAATATTAATGTGTAGTTTGTCCAGTTAGAAAAACTGCTTTTAGTTAAGCTAGCATTAAATTCAGTGGCTAAAAAAGGTATGAAATGGCTGTCAAAAGGTTTAAGTGCAGGATGTAACTCAGGTGCAATGTTGAAAGTGAAAATAAGTGATTTGATCAAATGAAATCGAAAGTCAAAAATCATTTAAAAAAAACAACACTATACAAAACTATGAATACTGCTTCTACGTAGTCTTCCAAGTTAGTGACACACATTCCTACAGGGAAAATATGTTGACATTTCTAACAGTATAGCAATAGTTGAAGATGTTGCTATACATTATTTACATTATGGTTCTTCCTTTTAAAACACCACACTGCAGCTGTGGAAAAGTTCTCAATAAGTAAACCTCTTTACAACCTGATGTACACTGCAGCAGGGAGTATCTCTGCCTCGTCCGATCTGATAACTCTAATTCTGCCATAAAAACAAACACAGACGGACGGATCTCAGCACTACCAGAAGCAGATCGCAGGTTTTGCATCAGTCATCCCACTGCTGATAAACCTGGACCATCACTCAAGCAGACAGTGTGGCCCCTCAGGAGCACAGTTGAGTTTATCACTGACAGTGAGGAGGACAGACAGAGGTGATGTGAGACAGGCTGCATTGTGCGACAGTGATGCCAATCAACATCTAAGATGATACTAAATAAAGTGCAAATGTGTACAGGCCTGATAATGTCCATCCTGCTGTTAGTGTTTTATTTTAACAACAGCAAAGGGATGATGAGAGAAAAATAGAAAATGACATAAAAGGCACAAGCAGAAATGGTGAGATCAGTGAAGCAGAGAGCCATAATTTAGACAAGAATTGTTGAAACAAGCTAAAAAAATAATAAATCATATGCATTTGTTTATCCTGTTATCTTCAATACCAATTTATTCAGAGGTCCTTGAAGAAAACATAGCTCTAATCCTTTTTTGTCTTTTTGAAAAAACAAAAGTGGACTATTGCTATATTTGGCTTATTTGAAGTCTACCAGACTTTAGGTGAGCTCATTTGCAAGTAAAAATCAGCTGCTGAGGAGAATTTTACTCATGCACTTTACTGTGAGAAAACCAAACAAAGCAGAAAAGAAATAATGCAACAGCCTCTGAATTAAGTAAAGGACAAAAGTGTCCTTCTCTTTACAAACACAGATACAAGCGACTTACTTACACCTGTAGACTCTGTAAATAAGACGAGCAGGAAGGACACAGGGGCAGTCATACACACACATACATACACACAGGAATTGCCTCTGTGTCTTTTTGGTGTGTGTGTGTGTGTGCATGCTTTGGTTGCTTGTGTAGCAATGTGCTATGGGTCCATTAATTACTGTAGTGCCCCAGAATGCTGTGCTACTGTGGCCTCCCGAGGGCACCTTCACTGTACTGTGCACACGCAGACACACACATACACACACGGTGAGAGTAGGAAAATAATTGAAAATAGCCAAAAGCACACAGTTCTATTAGCTTCCATCATAATGCAGACATATTATGCCTAATGTGCATGATAAACTTTACCAGTAGTGTCCACACAAATGCTAAATTACATGAAATATATAATATGTGTTTACCGACTGCTGAACATTAGATTAAGATTTGATATTGTACTCTATAGATTTCTTAAAGATGTGTTGAAAAGCCCAAACTGTGAAACCGCCGTCATAGAAAAGGCTCAGAGGTGGGATTTACTCCTGCGTACAGAGCTAACTGCTAAAAACATAATCTGACCACAAGCACTTAACTTTGCAGGGAGCACATGGCTTCACACAGACCCCAAAGGTCCCAGCACACCGCTGCTCTTTCCATCTCCGGCCACTAGAGAGCAGAGCTTCAGAGTAAAAGCCGGAGATGGATCTGTGAGCTGACAATGTTGAGCACTGAGTTGACCTTTGTATTATTAAATATAAGCAAACAATTAAAGCTATCTTTTCTCATTAATAACCCCAGGCTGTCACGATAACACCCAGGGTTTAATGAATTTTAAAATTCATAGAGAAAAGTGGCCTCCAAGGGCAAACGCTGAATAAATAGAGAGGTTAACCTTGCTTGGGGTGTGTAATAGAGGGCAAAGTTGCATATTAGGATTGTGCCCCCTGATTATATTAAGATATTAAATGTCTGACAAAATTAATATTGTCACATGCCACTGGAAACTGCAAAAGCTTGAATTTTGGTTTAACCTCTTGGTACAGAGTGAGCAGATAAAGTGAAATATTATCAGGGGGGAAAAAAAGCAGTGATCTCTGATAAGCTCAGAGGGCTGCTGTTCAGACCGCTCAGCCCTTTGGCAGCGATCTGCTGGCTGCCTGCTCTTTGTGCGTGTGCTGGTACAGTAAATCCACTACAACAGCAGCTTGCAGCATGCTAGGCCACCAGTGCCATAGTGATACCACACGTTACCATGGAGACTGCACATACGTAAGAGGGTGTGTGTGTGTGTGTGTCTTTGTATGAAAGGAGGAGAGAGGGAGATTGTGCGCTGAGAAAGGGGGGTTGGATATTACAGAGCAAGAAACCATCAGTCACTCAGGGGTCCGGTGGAGGAGGAGGAGTGGGGGGCTGGGGGTTAGAATACAGTCACGGCTGGCTGGCAGACTCATGGCAATGATTGTGTGATCTATCCCGCCCCGCTGAGGGGCTGTGCTCAGGACATGAAAGCAAGGAGTTAGTAGACTGCAACTGAAGGACGTGGGTCCCATTATTTCTCCCAGCAGGTAAACCAGGATGATCTTCACCTTTGTGAACAAACAGGCATGCAGGCTGAGGGTGGAGAAAGTACCCACAACTCCATCACTGGAGCTCAGCATCACTGAGGAACCAGCTATAGGTCACTGTGTTTTATATGCTGCAACTCTTAGATGTATTAATTTAATCGATCATTAACCAATGCTTTGTTATCTGGTGTGTTGTTGTGTCTGAAGTGTCATAAGGTGTCTTTTAGAAACAGGCTAAGTTTGCCTTGTTTTTACCTGCAGTGAAAAGAACATAAAACACATATTTTTTAAACATCAATACTGTGTAATAAGGGGGTATCTTGAGCTGCGTGCCAGTCTGCTCCTCATTATACCACCATCGTCTCTGTCTCCATCTCACATGAAAACTCAGAAACTAATTAGGAGCAGACAGAATGCTTGGCATTTTTTTAGTCCAACCTCTCACCTTTTGTACAACTGGCTTCAAAGTGTTTGTCTACCGATCTACGCTGCCATATTTCCTCTTACACACAGGGAATAACTGCGAAAAGGAAATACAATTCTATTTTATAGATCAATAACAGCTAAATATGGCACCAAAACACAGAACTGAGACAGTTTCAGGAGCTGAGAATCTGCCAGAGTCTTTGTACCTGTTTGGTTGATGGCGATACAAATAGATGATGAAGTGCACTGCTGAATAATTGCTCATCTGCTGGATGATTCTTTGAAATCCGGACCTCCACAGCTAATTGCAAGAATCATTATGTGGAAAAAAGGTTACAGCCATCTCTGAAAGTAACATTTCAATTCATCTTGATTTATTTTCCTCCACCTATGACGCAAACACGCATGCAGTTATTAAATTATGTAAATACGACATTTTAGCCACTAATGACAAGAATTGCTGCTATTGTGATTATAATGGGCAGCTAAAATTAAGGACATTACAGGCAAAAAGACAAAGTACAGTGTGCAGGACATAATGCCACTGTTTTATTGGTGGTACAAAATTATATGTTTTGTTTATTTCTAAATGCCAGTGTTGTGTCTTTTATCTTATCGGTGCTTTTAAATTGTAAGTTCATTCAAATTAAATGCCACACTTTGAGCTATAAATAACCTGATTCATTTAAATCAGATGCACAAGGCAAAATAAAGTGGATGGATGCATGGGTTAAATGGATTTTACAGAGTTTTTATGGGTTCCTCTTCAACCGTATCAATTAATTAGAAATTTAAATTTACATGTAGGTGTTTGATGGCGGATCAAATTAGCTGTTCCTGCAGGTACATTGTGCACTTTTTAACAAAGATCACTGAGTGAAACACAGAAAATACACCAACACATTTACACAGGTGCGACTTTACAAGCTGCCACTTCTTAATTTAAGTGCATGTGAAGTTTGATTTAGCTGGGAAGCATGTGGGCTTTCACCAGTCACGACCTCTTGTATCTATATATTTGTGAATGTCTCTGTGAGTATGTTCGTGTGTTAAGCTGCAACAACATGGAGAAATCTCAATCACAGGCACCAAACGGTGTGTGAAATGGCCAGAGTTCAGACGGCAGCCTGCTCAGAATGACTAATGCTGTACCAGCGATGTGCTCTCATTAGCTTGACACATACAAGAGTGTAAAATAGAGGCCACAGAGGCTCTCTGTTCCTCTCGTCCTCTAACCAGCCGACCCTTGTTTCTCCTCAGACTTCAAACAAAGATGAGGATGGTTAGCAATACTTTAATAAAAAGCTCCAGGGCCAGAAACCTCGAAGACCTTGAACCTGTTTTTCTCTGACAGGAACAAAGTTCGGCATATCCTCTTAGAAATATGAAAATAAAACAAAAAGGCAGATTTATTTACCACTACAGATCGTTTATGAAACATCAATGAGATGATGTCACCAGGCTACGGTTTTGTTTGGGCCACTAATGGAAATTGAAATGTAATATCTCTGTGTGTACTTGGATGTGCAGTGTGTGTGTGTGTGTGTGTGGATGTGTCTACCGATTGCATGACCCTGCAGTTTTCAGGTTCCCTGGAGGATTGTGGGTGAATCATTACCAGTGTTGTAGTAAGCTGGAGAAAGGTGGCTGCAAGCCCCTGTGACTGATTGTTGTGTTGGGAGTCCTAGACAGCAAAACAGCAGCACAACAGCAGCAGATATTACCAAACTAAAGCCAAATTATCAGGTTGATTCAATAAATAAAGGTTAAAAATTATATGGAAAGCAGTTTTTGTTCAAGACAACTTTCCAGGTTTGTAATGTAACAACATCTTTATAGCTTTATACAATCATCAAGCGATTCTGATAAATATGGTGCTTCCATACAACATACTATACAATCAAGGGCTGTTTTACAGAAATAGCTTCAAGCTTTAAAGTCTTGCTAATAATTTTGACATTCAAATATTAAAACCAACATCTGAACGCTAAACAGCTTTTTTTTTTGCATGTCTATTCATGTTGCTAAGCCCGTAATAGAAAAAGATTAGACTACACTACTTGCGTTTGCAGTGGTGTCTGTGTAGGACGTTTTGACTTGATTATACAATTTTCAACAATTCAGGTCAAAAATTTATTTATTTAAAGATAGTTTAAAAAAAAATTATGTAATTATTTCCTATATTCACAAAATGTTTTAATCATACAAAATGTTCTGCTTCAGTGCTTATATTTTGGTATTTAGCCTCTCGGAAGCAACCTTTTCACTGCACTATTTCACTGCACCGTCACTGTTTCATCATCTTTGTGTGCCTTTCTTCCTTTCAGCCTGCTGCTTTCACGTATTTATGTTGACAAAACTAACAAACCACATTCTTAGTAGAATGCTGATTTGATTCAAAAATTAAAAAAAAAAAAAAATCTGGCTCATTTAATGCAGTGAATCATTTTGCTCAAATTAAAGATTTTGTTTATCTCTTTTCTTTTTTAGGCTGATGACATCATAAAATATGACGACATTAGCTGCAGCCCGGACACAGTCTCTCATGTCATATTTCTTTTCCATCAGCTTGCTAAGCAGAACAAGTGGAGGATAAGGTCATTCAGGATGATGTATAAAAAAACATGCACTTTGGTACATAATAGTGACACACATGCGTGCAGGCACAAGCAGCCAACCCGCCAAATCTAATATGAGTCTAAATGCCCGTTATCAGAACAACATCCAGTCTCTATCTTAGCCAGCAACACAACAGGAGGCAGCAAGAGGAGAAAATCAAGTGCAGGAGATGCTCCCTCGCCAAAATAGGCGACTGAACAGTCACTTGTGTGATTTAGAGACGGTGAGTCAATGGAAACCCTTTGGCAATATCCACCACGGTGAGAAAGCTGCAGAGAGACAGCATTTAAGAGTTGAAAGGACATAAATAACAAAATCACTTTTATTCTCTTTCAAGTCATCCCTCCTCCATTAAACAGAACACTCACAGGAAATGAGCTCTCGTCACACTGAAGAGGGACATCTGGTATCAAAGAGAAATCAAGGAAGTGTGCTGCAGCCAAAATAAAGAACCTCAGACTTTCTGAAAGTTTGTATTAATAACTCTCAATGCTAATTATACCCGTCTAGCAAGAGCAGTCTTAGTCCCAGAATACAGTAAGTGAAGTGATGTTGTCCTACATATCCTTTCCAGTATGACACATCAAGGAAGGGAAAGGAGTGAGATTAAAGGCATCATCTCAGACACCAGCTGGCTTAAACTGTCTACTTAGTGATGGAGACAAAAAAGGAAAGCTCTGAGACTGGCACGGGAGCACAAGGTCGTGCTCGCTCCCTTTTAAGAATAGCTCTCTTAGGACAGGCGAACAGCTTAGATGATGGACTCTTTATAACGAGGATGACGAAAGCACAAACTATGCAATGTGGTGTCCTGATTAAGTAAATGAGGTCTTAACAGAGATGAAAATATGTCTCCCATCTTTTGCTCACTTAGTGAAAAGGAAGTAATGTCTTCTAGCAAGAGAAAAACAAAGAAACTACACGTTCATGGCTTCCTGCAAGCCAATAGGAAACCCGCAGGTATTAGCAAAGGTCAAAAGTTAAGCATCACTATCATCCTCATTGTAAACACATAAGGTTACTACCATAATGAGAAAGATGATGTTTTTGTGCTAAACATATCCTGACAATGTGTCAATCATATGGTTCACAGTTAAAGATATACAATAGAAACACGTCAGAAATAGATGTGCAGCTTAAGCTTCACGCTAGCCTACTTTTACAGTGCTAACACCTGTCTGGGTGTTTGTCATCTCTTTCATCCAGGTATTTGCCACACACTCTGTCCTCAGAATAACCCCATCACATTCCTCGCCTGGTCTCAGGAGGAACTGCGAACAGCATGCTGCGAGGTCCAATGTGCAGTGCAGCGAAATGGGTGTGAACATTAATGAAGCTCATTTTAGTCCTGCCGCACACACACACTCTGGATTTCCCCTGCCACTTATACACCTCCTTTCATGAAGGAGAACAGTTCTGCATACAGAAGACGATGAAGGTTCATGTTTAGGTTTCTGCATCTCTGGCAAAAAAAAATGTAAAGTTAAAATCATTATGTAAGTATGTTTACAAAATTTTTTAAGAATGTGTGTTAAACATAAAACATGCCAGCGGGATTGCATGGTTCGGATTGGCACGGATTATTCCAATATACTTGAAAGGCTGACGTGTTAGGTGGAACAGATTGACTAAGCTGAAAATGACACGACTGGAGACATGACTCAACTCTTAGGAGTGGGTGGGTAAATAGGTCATGTTCCCTACCCAACGCAGCGTTATCCCGCTTCACACTTCTCAGTCCCTGTGCTTGTTAGTGAAGTCAGCACAGAGGGAAATCAATGGAAACAAAATGACAATGGATGGTTTGGATCAGTGTTTGGAAGAGAACAGGTGGGAGGAGCTGTGTAGAGCTGATAGAAAACCCTTCAGAGGTATGAAGAAGTGGGCCAAAACACAGCAGTGAAGCAGTAATGGCTCTCTGCGGTCTGTCGTTGCTGGCGTATAATATGACATGCAACATTATCACAGTAGTGCTGGACTTCATCATTCAATCATAATAAGGCCTAACACAATGTTATCTAATCCCTGTGCCTTCATTACATCATGCTATGAAATTAACACCAGCCGCCAGCCAAATGCCTGGTAACTGTACTGGTAACCATGGTGCTGTGTCACATGGCTGCATTTAACTCAAACAAAAATACTAAAAATAATAGTTCTATATAATTTTACTAAATGTAACTCTTTTCATGTCATCACTCAGTCCTGGGTCGTAAAATTGCAGCCTGTTCCTCTGACTTTAAAGGGCTTCACAGATGTTAACTCTTACAGCTTGACATCAGTACTAACATTGATTTTTGCCTCTCTAAGACGCCAAAGTCATTGTTCTTCCATATTTTGAGCGTCAGTTTGCATCCTTAAATTCATGCCTGTTTAAACTATAGCAAGAAACCAAGAAAACATACTGATAAAGACAATTAAAAACAGTGTGTGAAGGCAAACATGATTTCATGTACATTAATTTTTGCCCATGGCAACACTCAAGATCAGTTGGAGTTGAAGGAACATTTTGTTTCTTTGTTAATCATATTATCGTTGTGGCAATGCAATTGAAAATGTAGATTATTTTGAACTGTTTGTGTATGTGGTGCATTCAAGTGCAGGTGAGACCCACTAAAGCTTGATAGCTAAGAATCAGCTGCTGAGCAGAATTGTAATCAAGAGCTACAGTATGTTGTCTGAAATCCAAGCAGGTGTGTAAACACGGCAAATGTAAATCACAGACTGTAGTCGGTGTTACAGATGCTGTCTGCACAAGACGCCTCAAACTTGCGTGTTAAACATTTAGGACATGAATAGAGATGTTTTGCAGCATTGCAGATGTGCAGCTCTGTAAATCTTTAATAAATACAATTTTAAATTCTGCTTCACTTTTTTACAAAAATACGCAACTATAATCTGACTGATTTATACTAAAAGCTGATTGATTAAATCACAAAACAGACTCTCCTTAAAAGCAGTCATCATATACTTGTCTTAATCTTTGATTTGGGCTGCAACAGTTAATTAGAAATGAATCATATGCAGTGTATGTGCACTTTTCAATCCTGAGGTCTGTCCTTCGTCAAACAATCAAAAAGGATGAAGAAAAATCCAAAAAATCCAAAGCCGACAGAGCAGACTAAGCTGCTGCAGTACATATTGAGTCGGCATGTATAAATGTGTGTGTGCGTTGAGCATCCCTGGTGATTTTAAGGGACTTCTGCATTTATCTCTGTAACAATTTATTGTTCAGAGGCTGAACGGGAGATTGTTTTTTTTATGTAATGTACTTTGTGTACTGATTTTTCACCTCATGTTGATTGCATGAGTTTGACCACAGGATCAAAAAAGGTTGAAGTGAAGATGAATCCTGTTTTTAATCCCAAAAGTTTAAGAAATAAATATCCTCCTCGGTTTCAGATTAGGGCAGAATCTGGTGTTACTTTAGGTGTTTATTCCACCAGAAGCTCCGTCTGCCTCTGACTGTCATTGGTACAGTCATCATCAGCAGCTTTCTGCTGACGTCTGTTACTCTGTTTTGCTCAAATAGAGCAAAAACAAAACCCAAAAACTTTTTGGATCAATCAACCACTGCAGAATACAGAAGTGTTATAGTATGGGTCTCTGTATCTGACTGAGATTTAGCATGCTCTTTGAATAACCAATAGAATGGGAAAATGAAAGATAACACAGTGTCTCACTCTCACTGGGCTTTTCCTTCTATCAGGTCCAACTGCCTGGACGACCCCTGCAGTGTGCTGTAAGTCAGAGGTCATGCTTTAACATGATTGAATGATAGCACTGAGCCCTCTGCTACCGATTGAAGGATCAGTGCCAAAGACTGGAGCCCATATCGTATTACACAGGCTAAGTTCCCCCTGCAGCACAGCTGCTGTGGTATTTTGTGTCTGAAGCTCTGTCGTTTTACAAACATGCACTCATATTCAACAAGTCAGACCAAGTTTGTCTCAGCACTGCTGAATCAGATTTGCACTGCAGATTTTAAGAAAATGACCCACCCGAATGTTTCAGCACAACCTCTGATGCCCACCATCATCCGGGGTCAACGTGTATGTTTACATTCGAAGAGATAACACAACATATTAACTCATACTTTGGCAGTGAGAATGCGCAGATTACAGACGGGCTCTGTGTGACTGGCCTGCAGTGACGATGGTTTACATGTGATCATCAGTGCTTCTGAAGGACGGCCCCCCCTGTCTGTCTGTCTGTCTGATTGCTACCCATTACATCATACTGAACATGCATCTGAGACATGTAAGACTCACACACACCAACCAAACAGAGCAGAGCCAAGAGCCGCTCTTAGGTTTTTCACCATTACATTGACAGGCGCTCATTTTATCACAACACGTAAGTAACATTTTTTTGCACAGCAACACAGACTTGCAATCACATGTCAGCACTCTGACCTATCATAACCGCCGAACATATCAGAGAGAGGGCAAAGAGGAGGTAGAAGAAGAGAGACAGCTGTCAGCGTGTGCCGGCATCGCCTGGTGAGATGTGTGATGTCTAATTATCTCTCCAGCCAGTGGATTAGCAAGCTAACACTAATGGCTGCCATAAGGCCGTAGGTCTCAGAGAACATATGCATATACACACAAACCCCACACTCACATTCACACATGACAAAAATGTAGATGAGACAGACAAGGGCAACCAAAAAAATGCCCCCTAATAAATCTACAAAGAAGATAGATGTGGTGTGTGTGTTAGTACTTAAAATGAAAAGGCTAAAGTGACTCTTGATTGGTCAAAGAGGCGACAGCTGAGGGCAAAGAGGCCAGGAGATTCTTTCAGGAGGTTATTTTACCGAGGAGTCAGTCATGTTGCACAATGCATGCTTGATTGTGGTGTGGCTGAAGTCTGTATTCTGCCTGCATTGCTGCGATTGTGTGTGTTTTTGTTGTGCCTCAGTGGCACCTGACAGCTGAGGTTCAGCGCAACCACACACATGCAGCACCTCCATGTTGTTTATTCAGCCCGGTGCTCCGGCCCGTTAAGCTTGTTCACTCGTACGTGTGTTGTAAAATTAGATTTGGGTCTAAGACAATGACTGGCGGGCCTCATGCTCACTGCATACTGATGCAAGACACCCGACCGAGGGAGTGTGTTTTTGTGCAGCAAACAGCGTAGGACACGGGAGCGCTGCACTCTGTGGGAGCTTGTTGGAGGTAAAAGGCATGTCATACAGGCCAATTGAGTTACTCACATCGGGGCTCATTTGATAACACCTGCAGAGGGTAATGGATGAGCGCAGTGCACCTTAGTGAACAGTGATGCATGCTGGAGGGACCTGATGAAGGAGAGAGGACCGCCAGCTGAGGAAGCAGGAGAAAGCACCCTGACAGTTGAAGAATTACCATTTCATTAACATTATGCATTATTTATGTCAAAGCCATCTTTTGTCCTGGCACATACATTTACAATGACCTTGAATGATCACACCGGGCTCCTAATAACGGAGAGAATATGCGATAAAATTTAAGGAGACTGCTCTGTACTGAAGTATCACCACTCTCAAGTGTTTTAATTATATATAAGATTTTCCTGCTTGATATATATCTTCTCTGACAGACTTTATTTTATTAAAGAAAATGAATTTGGGGATGGATCCATGTGATAATACACATGTAAATCCTGTGTTTGAGTGAGCCTAGGAGCACTGAGGTTTTTTTTTTTTTACTGACACACGCATGCACATGCCTACATTACAGCATAATCCACCAGTTTTGTCATTCAGATGTGCAGAGCTGTGGAAGGGTAAGGTTAAGCTAATGGATCATGGGTGAAACGTAAAACCCTGTAAGCATAAGTGCAGAATTCTACACAGCCATTATAATACATCATCATAATGATTAAATAACTTGGACGCTTAAACTGGGTTTTTTTTGTTGTTGTTGATGTTATGTTATTGTAAAGTTATGGAAGAGATCACACTGCACACAGATCACTGAGTAGGCATTAAATTGGCTCAGGCAACTGTTGAATACCCTGGACACTTTCCAGACATTTACCCACCACTGAGAAGGAAGTAAACAAACAATCTGTCTGTACTGCAGCTCACAAAAATACAACCAAGACTGGCAGACGGGAGAAGACAGAAATTCTTTCTGGCTGGCAAAGTATTTAACATGTTTGGTGTAAATTAATTCTCTTCAATTCTGGACTCAAGATTCTTCAACATAAGCTCACCAACTTTTCTACAGCATCTGCCAATACAACTTTACAGCGCATCTTCTGTGCGTGATGGACAGCATGACTTCTTCAGTCCTTCATTAGGGGTCCGTCAGGCTCCCTGGAAAAGCCAAGCTTTCTCTGGGGCTGGCAGGCGACATGATGGGAAAAATTGGGTGTCTGTATGAATTGTGGCCAACATCAGCGCTGGCCAGGAGGCTCGCACATCACTTGGTGCCCCCCTGTGATGTAAGAAACCTGAAATGACCCTCCAACTGTCCGTGTGTGTCAGAGCCAAACCGGCCTGTTGTCTCTCTTTCTTCCTTATTGTGGTGCTTCGGCAGTTCTTATGTTCCCAGTACAGGAATGATTCTTACTTCAGTACCATCGTCTGGACTGAAGAGTAAAATCTGACCAATACCGGACTTTTGAGGCAGGCACAGATATCGACATGTCACAAGAAAATAAGTGAGCGCTCACCTAACCGACTTCATGCTACCTACAAAACAGGATTCAGTGTTTGTTTACTGTTAATATTTTACATCTGCTAAGCATCTTTTTTTTCCCCATTGAATCCCACTAATTCGTGTGCATCTGTAATCTCTGTCCTGGCAGCTGTCAGGAACCACTCTGCTAGCCTCCCATTAATGTGGTGCCGACTCAGCACTTTGCCTCATTGCCCCAATTAAACAGCTTAATGCTTGTTTACTCCGGGGAAAAAAAAGTACACACTGCTTGTGTCACAGTTACTGTAACCTGACTGCTCTACTTATGGTTGGTGTTTAGCTCGGATTCAGTGCCAGACTGTAAGTAACAGGAACTGAACTGAATAAGACAGTAAGACTGCAAAGCCGTTCGTGACAGAAGCTGGAATTTCAATGTCAGGTTGTTAGAATTACACACTGAACTGTACCTGCATCTTTTTATCCCTCAGTTTGCAGTATGTATGAATTATCTTGCAGTCTATTGACATGAGCAAAATTTTGGTGTTTCTAAAACTTAGCCGAATAACATGCAACACTGAAACACTGCATATCATACAGTCAGATTCAACAGATGCTGTCACTTAATATTAAAGTTCCTGTTGCTCATCTACTGCATTTATCTTCCTTACAGTCTCTGTTGACATGATCGAAAGCGAAATTCAGGCCAAACTCTGATCGGTTAAAGAGATTTCTGTTGCAATGTCATGAAGTTTCTGTCTCAGTGTTTTACAGAGTTTTACAGAGACGTGCTAATTAAACAGACAATGATGGAGTGTAACGGGCCTGGCAACTTTACTCTGCTTCACTTCTCTGCCAGTCTCCAGGGTAGTTTCTTGTTAATATTGTCATAAACACCCACTTCTGCGCTTTGTTTATGCCTTTAGTTAAAGCTCCAGAGAGCCCAGAAATGAACAGTGTGTCAGCATTTTTATCTAAAGAAATATGAAAATACAAAAAAACTGTGCTGTGTTTCTACAGTACGTGTAACGATAGAACAGTATGTTTATCTATGCAGGTAGCAGATACATGGAAACACGTGAGTAATTTTACTGCTCTAACCTTTATTTAATTTCACATTCTGCTTTAGTAAGGCTGAAACTTATTTTTCACTATAAACTAAGTTATAAAGCACTACTCCTCCATATATGTGTGAGTATTTTACAAACATACCAGCTCACTGTGTTGCACCGTCGCTTTTTTATGATTAGCCATTAAATGCAATGAAGGCTAAATGTTTAGATGCCTCTTCATCTGGTCAAAGGTCCACTGCAGAGGACTTAGTAGCATCTAACGGTGCAACCAACTGAACAGGAGGAGCCTTATGAGGACCCAAGGTAGCAATTCTAAACAAAAACCAACCTCTTTAGAGCAAATGTTTGGTTTTTCCATTCTTGACTACTGTAGAAACACAGAAACACGGCGGTGCAATATATCAGACGCTGTGGAAAAGTACCCACTCCTGCTGCAGATACCAAGAGCTCAATTTAAGGTAATGAAAGCCTAACAATTCTAATCTTCTGATTATACATCAATTACAACATAGTAATAGATCAATAACATTAGATCACATTAGACAACATTAGACATTAGATTAAAGAAAAGATACTCCTAAGTTCTGTGTCCTATGGACCTTTAAGAGTTAAGACCTGTGCTAAAATGAGAGGTCAGGTAAAAGCAGCAGAATTTATGGTGCTGATGTGACAGTGACTCTCTCCAGGCACCAAATCACATCATCATTCACATTATTTATTCATGTGTCTATTTATGTATTGACTTAGACAAACAGAGCTGTTGCTGTCATGCAGAAAAACAGACTGTGAGGAGAGGAAGAAGATTTAAAAAAGCTGTTGAGGTGTGTGAGTGCATCCTGAGGCTACATGTTCGTCTCTTGTCAAAAGTGCATCAGTGTGAAGGACTTGGTGAAACACTGCGATGGGATACTTTGTTATACGGGCTGTGTGACGCTGGCCCCCTGAAATGTAATTGCAAGTGTCGAGTTTGTGGTGAATCACTGCCTTGCATTTCAAATTGGGTGAAGGGAAATGGATGGGACCGCTGCTCATTCCTCTTGCACTTCTGCTTACATTTTCTTGGCTGAGTGGGCAGCAGATGAGTTATTTTGTCAATAAGGCTGAAATTGATTGGACAGCGGCCTGAACGCTCAGCAACACAGGTGCTGAATTTCCCTCTGTCTATGAGAGACATGTAACATTACTGATTTTATTACATTGCTTTAGATAGAGCATCCTGAAGCTCACAGTAGGTTCACACTGTAATTTTGTCATTGGTGCCTGTGATAAACTCAAGTTCATGTACCTTTTTTAAAAAAAAACAAAGTTTTTTTTCTCTATCAGATGTCTATATCACTAATCATCACTATTAAAGCACAGATATTCAAACATCCTTGAATGCAGAGTCCTCAAAAGAGTCCTTGCATGCAGCTGCATTAAGACATAAAACATAAACATCATAAAATAACGGTGAGAAAATGTTAATTATGATGCAAGTTTGAATTACAAAAAGCAAACCAAAGGCTCCTTTGAAGACTGGAGGTCGACCAAGCAATTTATTTCAGAAAATGTGAGCCATGATTTAAAATCCATGTGATTTCTGAGTATATGAAATAAAAGATTTAAAACCAGTGATATGAACTTTTCAAAGGTTAACTTTATGACAGTTTAGATATTTAAATTGCAGCAAACAGCTATTTACTATTTACATACAAAGTGGAGAATTGGCATCCTAAAGTTACACTCTCTCTTCAGGGGTTGCAATGTGAATTTCTCTGTTCTTTGATTTTCTAGCTGGGTTTTCTGTTTGAGCATGTTTGTTCACATGAGCCGTTGCAAATGTTAGTGACTGTGAGCCCCTCCCTGTTCTCCTCACATCCTTTTTCAATTTTGTAACCTGGAAAGAAACTGTGTTGTATTGCACCTAAACACGACACCAAAAATGTGTCCGAAAACATTTCAGGCTGTGCAGTAAAAGAACCTTGAAACATAGTTCATCGACACTAAAGACTCTAACTTTAAAGATATGATTATGATCACGAGAAGCAAATCTGTGCCTTAACAACATGTAGCAACATTCATCTGGAACAGCATCAGTCCTTCATAACTTTTTCTAACACTTGTGTGCATCTTGACGGTATGATGGCTGTAAAAGTTAGAGTAAAAATGTAAACGTGTGACCGGCTGCATGAGAGTGTGTCCGCGTGAGAGAGAAAGAGCCTGAAAGAGACATGAGATACTTGTTGGACAGAAAAGAAAAGCTGGAGGTGGTAACTCCTGATAATTTTGTAATATTAACACTTGTGCAACTCAAGAGCAGACAGTCTGTGTCATTTTATTTCTGTGATGCAGTCAAATTTTTTTAAGTCGATTAGCATTTAAAACTCCTGTGCTTCAAACCCAAACCACGTGAGGCAAAGCAGCTCTTGTGTCAGTCACTGCCAGTGCAGAGGAAGTGAAAATATTTCCAATTAACTGCACAGTTTGGGCTATAAATGGCTAACACTGCCTAATTAATCTAGAAAAAACACTCAATCCTTGAGTTTATCTTACACAAATGAAATATACACATACTGCTCATCCCTCTTTGTTTACATCTTTATATGGATATCCATATGTCTGTGTGTATATTGCATAGCCTGGAACTATAAACACAAAGTCTTGCAGTCGTCTGAATTATGGATGGGATATTTACACAGATCGGTCTCCTCGGGCACCATATTTTATTTTTACTGAGGAGAAACAGAACAGAGCCAAGAAGTGAAACAAAAGCAGATGACGAGAGAGAGAGAGAGAGAGAGAATGATTTGAGATTAAAGAGGAAGAGGTGAGGATGGAGGAAACAAGTCCCCTTGCCCCCTGCTGCTCTACAGAGATGAACTCATTAATTTTAGATGCTTGTGGACACATTATTCGGCTGTGGTTCAACTAAAATGTGGTACATTTGAAGGATAAACACATTATATGTTTTCCATCATAAGTATTCTGACATGGCAGCTTCCCCTCACCTCAGCTATAAAGTTTTATAAGGAGCTACTGAACATAGTTGTCCATTTTAAATTAATGGTGTAGAAAATTACATAAAATAGCATAACTCTTCACATTAAATCATCTAAACCAACTGAGAATGAGCTCTCTGGAATGAAAGCATGCATCATGTAGTGAAGACTGAAGCTGCATGTTATCTGTACATCCCCAGGCACATTAATTTGGTTTTCATGTTGTTTGTGTGCCTGCAAGTCAAGATAGAGTTTTAGATTAAGCTACATGTATAGAAAAAAAAGCTAAAACTTGTTGTTAGAGTGGGACAAAACTATCAAAGACAGTTGCAACATGGACATTTTCTCTTGTAACATGGAATTTGCTAAGTGCTGCTAACTGTAGCTGCCAGATAAACTAGCAGCCTATATGGTTGATCGAGGACTGAACTGAGGTTGTGTATAGCAGCTCTGACTGCAACAAGTAGGGACAAAAGATGGCTGGAAGTGAGTTTGTAGTCATTTCATTTGTATTGATGCATCATACATTAAAATAAGAAAGTACTCAGTCTTCTTGCTGGCTTGTTTCTGCAAATTCAGAGCCATTAACGTTACCTCTTTCGCTAGCTTTGTCTTTAAATATATATATTGAAATAATTTCATTAACATGGGACAACTAGCTGATTGATGGCTTTTACTACTGATTACCAGTTGACTTTGAAACTCTTTAGTCAGGAGCAG
>JAPZDY010000026.1:15528931-15583017 GCA_029783645.1 Ctenochaetus hawaiiensis | reverse complement strand
TCTCAATTTTACATCAAAAACGTCTCAGAAAAAGTACCTTTGAGAATTGCTTTTGCTGCATTTCTAGTGTATGATAGCTGCCACCGACTGTTATTAATATAATCTAACCACGTAGTCAGACAACCAACTAGAGTTCCTGGCTGAACAGTCTGTGCTGCAATCCACCGTGACTTACAATCTCTATTTAACATGAAGTGTTCAAGAATTTAAGTCCATAGAAATCCATGAAAATCATTAATAAGAGCAACACAAAGCAGTTGCAAGGTTGTTTCCATGGTAACAATGTGACAAGGCTGACTTTCCTGTTCAGATCACGCAAATGAATCCAACCTTCTTGTTTTACTTTTTAAATCAAACACCACTTCTTTGTCTGACAAAGGCAAAGCAAACATGCTAGAATCTGCTTCCTACCGAAGTAATTTAGTTGCTTTTTGTGTCATTTCTACGCTTTGAAAACAAAATTAAAACAGGTCTATATTAGAGGTTGTGCGTCTGCTGCACACATGGTTTAACACAGTTTCCATCCGCATCATGCATCAAATTTAATGACGTCCTCATGAACAGCTTACGTAACAGCTGTAGTCTCCCCTCCTTCCTTTGTAAATTCAGTCACGTCCAACTGGAGCTGCAGCCAAACTGAATAATACATCTGTACTTTTCTAGCCAGACCTCCGCTAGTATTACACTCCTTTATCTCCCTCCTTCACTCTCTTTCTCACAAGGATAAACGCGTGTACTAATGTCCTTAAGCGGTTACACAGATACCCATCAACAGGTTAACTGATATCCAAGGGTAGAAACACACACTGCAGAAAACAATAGTGAGTAATTTACATCTTACCTATCAGGAAATCTGCAAAGGAAAGCAATATCTATAATCTTAGCACTCTATTGAGGGACAGATAAAAGAGGCAGTCAAAGAGCCTGACTGCCAGACAGTGCAGGGTTTGTTTGCATGCAGTAAGCATGAAGGTTTTTTTTTTTAAATGTTTTACTTTGCTGCGTCTCTTAACTGTACGAAGGCTAAACATAAACAGTAGCTAGGCATGCTAGAAACAGAAAATAGAGGTAAAGGAGGAAGTGAACAAGGTTGCAGAAAAGGAGGGAGGAAGAGAGGGAGGAAAGGAAGAAGGCATTGTGAGGGAAGGCTGCAGCCACCAAGACCACAGAACCACAGGCAGAAGCAAAGGAAGCGAACAGGGGGGGAACGAGGGGAGGGGAGGGGGGTGGGGACGGGGTTGCTGACTTTGAGTCTTTGAAATGAGTAGATTACTGTTAAGTCATGAACACAAAACATTTCAGTCTCACATAGTCTTCAGGACAGGAAGATGAAAGAGTTTCACCTTATTTGTCCTGTGAGGCCGGTTGAAGTGGAAGTGCACGCTGAAAAAAATCTCCTGGTCAATGAACTCATTAGGGCAGCAGCTGCCTCCATCCATAACCCCCTTTTTTTTTCTTTTTGCACTTTGTTTTGGTCCGTGCATGAGCCTCAGGGTGGCAATGACCGAGTTAATGGTTTGGGGAAGGGAGGGGGGGGGGGTGCAGGAGCTACAGATGCTATGCTCCTCAGTCCAACAGAAGGGGTGCACAGGCAGACACACATACACACACACTCGTACAAAACACACCGCACTGGACAGGAGCAGAGGGGCCCTGGGAGAGACGCTCTCCTACAGGTTCTCTGCAAGCAAACATGCCCTAAGATTTCACTCTTATGCTACGCTAAAAAACACACAAACAAGCACTCGCACTTGGCTCGCGCACACACTCAAGTTCCTGCACGGACACATGCACGCTAGAAAGGGGCAGAAACACACCAGATGCTTTCTAAAAATGGGACAGGAATGAAACAGAGCTTAGTTTGGAGGAGCAGAGAACTATCAGTTCACACAGAATATGAGAGAGAGAGAGGGGGAAAAACAAGACGGGAGTGGAGGAGGAATGCGAGGAGCATCAGCAAATTAAATCAAAGGACGGGGTGCGAACAAACCTTCCGGCTCTGCGCTCTCTTTGTGGACGGCTTGCTTCAGGGGGCAGCAGAAGATTTCGTGACACTTAGCACGAAAGGGGGACCCTTTACTCCTTATATCCGCAGAGTGGATGGAGTCCTGCCGTAACATAATGTACTCCTGGGTACCTGGGGCAGCGTCATCCTGGACTGCGGTGGTGCCATAACAGAATGAACTGGGGTTAGAAAGCTCACCACACACACAGGAACACAAAATAAAACCAAGAACAACAGCAAAATCACAAAGCAGAAACACAGGCAAATAAAAAAGACAGCACAACATTAGCAACAGCAATAGCTTTAAATAACAGTACTATAGTACATAGTGATAGAGAGAAGAGAGAGAAGGACAGAGGAGGATAAGGAAGAAAAACAGGCTCAGATCAAGGACATCAAGCTCACAAAACAACTCAAATTAAAGACAACCAACAACAGTGGGAGCTCTGTTAAATATATCCTCGGCCGCTGAAAAGGAAAAATGATAAAATAACACAAAGAGAAGGAACAAAGGAAACAAGAACAGTTCAGTAGTTCAGTATCAGTGTTATGGCAGGCTTTTAGCAGACACAGAACCATGAGCTGCTGCACTTGAATGAGGTGATTGTGGGGGTGGGGGCACTGGTAGGGGGATTGCAAGCCAGGCGTGCAGTCTGCCACTCTATAAACCAAGTGAGCATCACTGAAACTGAGGTCAGGTGCTGGGTGATTATGCCCCCCCCCCCACATTCATTGCATATCCAACCTTTTTACTGTACGAGTAGGCAAGCAGATGCAAAGGCATGCACAGGCCTCCAGGTCACACTGGAGTGGCTGGATTTGCCTCCATGAAGTCATGCTTTTCTATAAGAGCTTCTATAATATCATTCTGCATGTACGTCCATAGTATCTCTGTACTGGGATCCTGTGGAAAGCCCCTGTGTTTCTGTCTGCATGCACTGGACCTACTGCATCTGTCCTCATCTGGGCACTGCAGTCCCTGCTTGGCTACGATCATTGACCTATTTTTCTCTGTGTTGATGGATTAGCTACAAGCGAATCAGCCCAAATAAATTGTATCTTCTATTCCTAATGGATTTGAGTGCCATGCCTCTCTCTGACACATTTACTACTAAATGAAAATGACTGTAAAGGCAGCTATTAATCAGCTGCCACCATAAAACTACTATTGTGCTTAATCCCCTCTCCATCTAATGACACGTGTGACCAATGTAATTATTTTTCATTTTAACTAAACTCGCCAGAAAAGTGGCTTCATCCGCAGTGTCACGCATGTAACTCATGACCCATTTTTACACAAGCAGTTGTTCTTGATGACCAGATATTAACACTTCTTAAACTGTGATAATATGATCATCTTGAACTGCATGCAAACCTCAGTCAGCTTTACTAAGAAAGATGAATGGATCGCAGTTCTGCCTTTGTCTCTGTTCACATCAATAGAAATACACCAAACTACTAAATATAAGCTAAACATTTTGTCGACAGCCTCCCACACACTGACTTCCATGCACTGTATCTTCACACAGAGGGCACAGAGTTTCGTCTTCACAAACATACTGTAAGATCAAGAAACACACACACACGTTTCTCTCCCTTTGTGTCTCAAACACAAACACTCAGGAAATAAATGAAGCGAGACAACATATATAAAAGAGGCACACTGGTCCATTAATATTGTGTTAAATGGTCCTTAAAAAGACAGACACAGTTAGAGGACACTGGACGCTGTGGTGAGAATTTAAGGCCAGAGTGATTGAAAACAACATTAAACATTCATCAGAGAATGTAAAGTGAAAGTTTATGTTCTGTTTGCATTTAAAGTTTGTCAATGAGTCCAGAAGCTATTTGACTTTACTGCTCTATTGACTATTAAGTAAAAATCTGACCTGTGTGGGTGAAATGTTACCGGCAGTAAACTACATTTAAATAGTCTTCTGCTCTGTATTCATAAACCCAACACACTCACACATATTGGTGCCAACTATGAATACAGAGCCAAAACCATTTATTGCTGACAATTGGCCGTCGGTTTACTTTCATTCATAAAACCTGTTACACACACATAATGTGTATTTCATTTCTGTGAACTGCTCTCCATTAGAGTGCACTATGCCAAATTGGTTTTATTGGGAGAAAAGCAGCACAATCAACATGTGGGTGCAGCAAGCCGAACAGATTATATCAGAAATAAGTCTAGAAAAGAACTTTGGGATTTAAAGTATTTTTATATTGTTGGCGTGCAGTTACAAACAAAGACATGCCTTGACATCTGAATAAAAGAACCACAAACTTGAATTTACATTACAGTTTGCCTCTCAAAGCAGCTGAAGACCAATTCTGTTCTGATTTGGCAGATCTTTGAATGATGAGTCAAAAGAAAGATGGTCATTGATAAAGACAGAAAGTTTCTTGCACAAAAATGATATAAACCCCCTACACCACACTGAACTCCCTGAGCTGCAATTTATCTTTACATACTGATTGGTTATATTGCTGAAACTGAGTAAAGAAAACCTTTAGAGCCAAAAAATGAGGTCAGTGCAGAAAGTGTCAAAAACTAGAGTTGCTCTAATGGCCAGTTAAGGCGCATTCCTGAACCATGTCAACTCCATTAGACCCTTATTTAAATAAGGCCCTTTACTGCAGAAATAAATATGTTTACATGATATAAGTTTTTATAGACTCTAGAGATAATCTCAATAGCTATGCAACTATGCAACTCTTTGACAGCAGTGAGTCTCCTCTTCATCTCCACCTTTCTGTCCAAATATGTCAGAAAATGGTCACTTCCAGCTTAAAAAACACGATGGCGATAACCATAATGCCAGACTTGGGAAACCTTTTTCAAATCCTCAAACTTTCTAACATTTTTTCTCATAATATTTGAGCACGTTTTTTTTAATAGTCTTTACAACCATAAAATAGATATAGATACAGATAGGAGGCAGCATGTGACCTTATCTCTGAAATATTTATTGAAGTGGTCAGTTTATATCTGATGTTCCTGGAGTATCCAGACATAAATGAACTCTTGAACCCATTATAGATAACTGCAGTCTCAGATCAAGATGGAGCTCTGTTTAGCTAATAACGCTGATGTGACTTTGAATGGGAGACCAAACTTCCTGGGCTTTATATGCCTTTAAAAAGAAACCTTTAGCAGGGCCAAAAAACTGGGCCAAAAGTCCTAAAGACAGATCCAAAAATGAATTCTCAAATGACAGTGAGAGCAGCTTTACTATCCTGAAGGCCAGCCATCGCCTGACACCAGTCTCCTTTGTGTTTTCCTCATAAAACACACACATATGCACACATGCACACCCGCGTACACACACACATGCACACACACACACTGACAGGCACCAGATAAACAGGGTTTCACACCCTGTGCAATTAATCACCACATGCCTTTTCTCCTGCGGGACTTATCAGTATCTCAGTGCCTCCTTGAGGCTCCTGGATAACCTGCCACACTGACGCCTCTGCACCGGCAGAAGGTCCTGCAGACCTCAGATACTATGTAGTTTTGCAGACACTTGCCAAGAAAACCACAGCAACTCTGAAACGTTAATGGTGCTTTGGATTGATGGAGAGAAGGTATATGTTTCCTTCCAGGAATATGACCCTTTTTTTTGCTTCTGAGGTGCAAAGAAATGCTACAGTACTTGAAGATATTAAGCTAAACTGTAAGATAATCTGCACTTGAATAAGCCCTTAACCAGCACACAGAAATAGAAAACAACACTGACCAGAAGAAACAAAGTTTAAGATATTAACCCTTTTGTTGTATCCTGACTGTTTCCTTGTCGTCCAGTCAGTTACTTTTCTCTCCAGACACATTGAATGAGGAATTAGGGGTTTTCTTTTTTCATCTGCAGCAGACAGGTGTTAAGATGCACTCACTGCACTGAGACGCCTCTACCGGTTAGCTGGCAAAGGTCAAACTTCAGACCGCTTACTGGCACAAACATGAAAGCACTCTGCAGTTGTTATCTCTCTGTCATCCTGTCCTGCCCGCTCACGTTTAAGTTTTCCGTACTGAGCTCGTAGCTGAGGTAGAAAATGTCTGAGTGAAAGACGGGTAAAAGAACGGACTGCTGAAAACTTCAGCAAATGTCTCATTCCAGCCTGGCATTTATTAATGAGTCTGCTAAATGCTGGCTCATCTGAGGTAATAAAACTCAATGACTGTGGGTCTCAGGGGATGAACGGGAGAGGGGGTGGGCACCATCTTTTACAGCCTGTCTCCTTCATCCTTGCCCCAGCCTTGATGAAGAGCACATATTGGGATTGAAGGATGCATGATGGATGACACAGTAGGGCCTGAGACCTCACTCTCTATCAGAGCAGCCACTCAGAGTGAGCTGTCAGCCGGCGTCATGATAGTCGGTGATCTACAGGCGCCAGCGTTGCCACACTGGACCTTTGGTAGGCTGCAATAGATGTCCTTGCCTCTTTGACAGGAATAAATCTCCCAGTAAAGAGAAATGAGTACAAATACAAGGTGGGGCAGCGGGGGTGAGATGTATCTTGCTTCGGTTAGTTGCACATCTATTTAAGGCTCCTTCAGAATGACACGTTCAGGTTTTATGGCAACAGTATGTTAGAGGTTTGAGCTGTATTAACCGTATGAAGCATAAAGCAAACGGCGCGCCATGACAGTGCTGTGCTTACGTTTGAGCATCGATGCTTCATAACAAAGCATCACCATTGACGCCCACGCTCGCAAACGCCACCTGCCTCATGTTCAACTGGGGTTCAAGGACGTTTGTAATCAACTGAAACACCGTCATGTCCAGAGAAATGAACCGCACTTCTGTATATGAGGCGCAATCTGCACAATTTACTCAAGCCGTGGCTTCCATCCATCGGGAAGGTGGAACACATTCATCGTGACTTGACGAAGAGCACACTCACTAAATTAGAATCAGAATTAAGCACAGAAACAGGTCTGCAGCCCAAGGTTTGCGTTTCGAAAATAGCCTGGCCTCAATGTGGTTTTACAAGGAGCAGAATCTAGCACATTGTCTTCTGGGATGCCTTCGGTTCAGTGTGGCTCCATCTCAAGAAAGAATCGTTTTATTTTGGTTGTAAGTCACCTTGCAAGCAGAAAGTGAGCCGAGTTGAACTTCAGGTTTTCTTTGAAACGCAGAATGAGCTTGCATTTTTAGTCATGCTCTTTCATCCCTCTGAGCTCACTGTTTGTCGTTGTCTCTCTTTCTCTCTCTCTCTCTCTTTCTATCTCTCTCTCTTTGTCTCTTTCTCCCTCCAGTTCTTTGTTCCTTAGCCTTTCTGTTATAAACAGAGGCTCTATACTGTGACATGATAAGCTCTGGACAAATATTGTAGCCTTTTGTAATAAACACATTAATCGCTGGTGAGCCAGAGTTATTTTCCGGTAATCAAATTTTTAAAAATATGAACCTTCAAAGAAGAAATCTGCAGTCTCATTTGTAGTTCTTACTGTATTTATGGCCATATTAAGGCTTCAGTGCACCTACATTGTTGTCTTTCATATTGGCTGTTTTGCTGTGATGCAGTGACATGCTGCTGTTTAAATGCTGCAAATATAAAATAATGTCTGTTTTCTGATAAATGAGCACATGCTTCCTTGGCTTATATGTATGAACTTATGTCTAATCCCATTAGTATAGAGAAGGCATGATGTGAAAAAGAGCACAGGGAAGCATTTTACACTAATGCTCATAATTTCTCAAATGCACTACAATATGGTCATGGCTGTAGCCTTGCTCTTTGTGCAAAAGCAATTTGTTTCTGCCACCCGTACACAGTGTGCAAAGAATCTATGAATCTCCCTCAGATGGCAGTCTGCCATTTTATTTATTCATCTAGAAAAAATCCTTTGGAGTGGTTTCATCTCCCTCTCATCTCCCATCGAACGGCTTCATGCGTGGTGAACAACACTCACGAGGGGAGGGTCACTGAACTAAGACGTGATTGCGATGGATTGTAACAAAGTGAAATCATCACCAGACCGAAGCCTGTGGTTTAACTTACATGTGCAGACATACTGAGCTGACCTTTGAGGCACCTGCAGGCTCTGTTATGAGGGGAGATTGTGGACATGAAGCACAGAGCACTGTTTGGTGGAGTCACATCCAGACTGCTGCACAGAAGACATTATAGTCCCATCATCTGAGGGTTTCTTTGGCTGGTTCTGTGTTTCAATCACAAGCACTGAGCCAGTGTTTTTTCACACCTGTAGTTTTTGACACTGAGGTGGGAGCAAGAATCTAAAAACAGAATGAAGTTTCTATGTTCAAGACATTTTTTTTCCTTGGATGACAAAGTGCACAAAAGTTGTTCATCTAATCAAAGAGAACAAACGTTTTTTTTTTTTTACATCAAACCCAAAGGGGCGGGGTCATGATTTGATGAACCGTGTTTTGTGCTCATTAACTATTCATAACTTCACTTCAGCATCCTAGCTAAACTAAGTTTGCCTTCTGGTCTTGTACATATTTCCGTGAGAGAAACCTCACTGTGCAATTTAACACAGCCAGCAGCACAGTTGGTACAGTATTTGCTCATAACTGTGGTTATTATCTGGGCAAAATACCAGGCAAAATTATATCTGCAGAGCGTCGAATGCACTTTAATTAAATGTCTTGAAAACACTATACAGCTCCAAACTTCACAAAGACTGTGTACTGCCTTCAGACAACTGAGCAGAACTGGAGACCTAATATTACGCATGGTTTGGGGTTAGATAGTTTACCCATCTACCTCTAAGAGAAGAGTAGATTGAGGTCAGATTACAGTCTCACTACAATAAAAATGGCTCCAAAAATTGTTTGGGACCACAGCGAAATGACCTCCTCTCAAGGGGCTCGGTGAAGATGTTTTGATCCGCATCCAAGTGTGATGAAGATGTAAGAGAAAAAAAAAACAAGCAGAGTTTGATTTAACTGGACCAAAAAGTGCAGGTGTGAAAATCATATCGGCTTGATGTGCTCAGAGACGAGGGAGGAGGGGGGGCATGAGCTGGTGGGGAAGAGCAAGTGCAAGACTACTGCCTGCCAATATCGCATGTCTGCAGAGATGAAGGTGATGAAACTGTTGGTGAGACCCAATGATGGACACACACACACGCGCGGAGCACAGATATGAAAAAGTATTGATCTAGCATCAAAGAGTGGCCTTGCAGAGAGCCCATTTTCCCTCGTTCTGACAACTTCCGTAGCCTCGGGGTTAGCAGTCCATGCACACACTCATGCGACTCCCACACGGTGAGTCAGAGATATATGTTGCATGCCATCTGTTTATGAGCATGTTTGTGTGAGGTGTTGTTGTTGGTGGTGGTGGTGGTGGGTGGGTGAGGGGGGGCAGAAGTGTGGACTGTCACACTGATTAAAAACGGCTCGCTCTGATAACGCTTGAAACATCAAAGTAAAACAGCTCCCACTAAAACTTCACTTTTTAGAAAGAACTAGTGAATTGGCTTTGACTTAAATCTGTGTTTTATGTACAACTCGGAGGCCACTCTCGTTGGTCAGCAGGGGTCGAAAACACCACATGAGCTCATTAAGCACTGAAAAGAACAGAAGTCATGTGATTTCAGTGGTTTCTAACCATTTTGGACTGTGAGCTGTCGATGTGCAGCACTTTAAACACCATATTCTCTCCTGTCTCATCAGTAAGCTTACTATTGATTTACACTCAAACATAGAAACTGCACTTTTGATCTGGTTTTTAAGGAAAATTTGTGGATCAAACATTTAGGAAACTTAACTTGGAATTCTTATATAAAATCCACCTGAATACTTTGTTTTTGTGCGTTTTCTCTACTGTTCTATTTCACACAAATGATGCAGCTGTATTTGAAATTGAACCTTCTTTTGCTCTTAAAGTCCAAATTAGACTGAAAACTGAACACAAACCTTTAAACACGAACTGTCCTTATTTCCCTTCTCACCCAGAGAACTACTTCTCTCACCCGATAGAGGCTGAAATCTCTGAAATACATCAGTGGGCTTGAAAACAGGCCAAGTTGAGAAAGATCAATATAAAGGGACTTTTTGGGTCAAAACTAAAGCACTCTGTTTCTCTGTCTCATACATACACAAATGCTTGTTGATATTTAAAAGTCTTTAATAAAACTCTTTTTCTCTTTATACTGTTACTATAATATGCAGCTTTGTTTGGCAGATTGCCATGACAGAAACAGTTAAACAGAAACTCATGAATATAGAAACACTGTGTCAGAGTCAAACTTAATGTCAGGTTTTCTGAGATACATCTTGGTATTTTTTTTCCCTAATCAAGTGTGTATCTATGGACAGCTACCACATTAGACTTAAATGTTGTCTCTTTCCCTTTAAAAAGTGTAGAGATAATCTGTAAGACGGTTCTGTATGGGAATGTCTTGCTGATAAAGGAATCTTTGCATAAGAGCAAATGAGCGTGAACATACACAGAAAAACAAATGGCCTAATAAAAAACTGCCACGCACATTGGATTCATGGATATCGTGTCAACAGACAGGGATCAAACACACACTCCTGCTAAGGCGGATTAATGCTAAGGATCCCTTTCATGGCAATTAACAGAGCAAATGGGATTGTAAAAACATGTAGCACTGCCTGCTGATCATTAGGCTTTCCAGACCGGGAAGACTGAAACATCGTGGGAGGGGGGTTCAAGAGTAATAGGATCAACAGCCTGAGCAGTCAGTGACACCAAGTAGCTTATGATATATCATATGTCAAATCCGCTCCAAAGTCACATATGATTCATATGTGTCCTATTCAGGTTGATGCGGAGCTCGCTGTCAGTTGTCACACAATGAGGTGAAAAGGATGGAAGGGCGTGCTGCTTGTCCGTCTTGCTGAGCTTTGCCGGCAGCTGACAGTGTTTAATGAGCTGCCGTTCATCCTCAGTCAAGGATTTTAATAGAAAAACATCTGTCTTCTTTTACATATCAGACAATTAGCACAATGTGGACGAGCTCCTCTGTAAACTTAGCATGAACTTGTTCAGATCACTGCTGCTTCACAGTGTGTGTTCAGAGAATAATGTTAAATTAACACATGACCCACCTGCATCTGTATACATACTGTGCATTAACACAGTAGATGCATATACATATTTATATATAAATATTCACATTAGACAGTAAATATTTTCTATCAGGCTTTTATCATGACAGTTGGTATCAGTATATTGAAGCCTTGAATTTGCAAAGATTTATTGAAACCCTGACACTGTGACAGTGGATATTATCTATCAAAACCAATCATTAAAATACAGGTATATATGGAACTGTCAATCAAATCACTGAGATGCAATCAGAGGCCGGTCTGCTGACAATTAAAAAACTGCAGACTAGAGTCAGTAATCATTAGACGAGGGATAATTGATAAATATTTGGCCTGTGGTAGAAGGTTTTAAAAAACACAAAGCATAAGTTTTATAAGAAAGCCCTCTTCTACAGTTCTGCACCTGGTTCAGCAGACATGGAGCACACTGATCCTGTCTTTGAAGAAACCCTGGACCTTCAGAAAGTGAACCACAGCAGGGAGTTTGTTGTCAAGATGTCACGTTTGAGCTTGTAGTCTTTCTAAATATAGATTTTTAGAGTTTATAAATCAACAGTTTTAAGAAAAAAACAGCCGCTTTCTTAACTTGCAAAATTATCTTAAACTTGCCAATCATCATATGTGTAATTGAAGGCACAACTCAAACAGAATCAAAAAATAATCCATGTCTCTTCATTGATAACTGTACATGTTTTTTTCTTAAATGAGTTTCCATGGGGGTCGACAGGAAGGGGAGTAACTTTGCTTACTGCTCTCTTTTTACCGGAGAACGTAGTAATCATCTGCGTGTTCACAACCCTCAGTGCTCTCACTGATGTCTTAATGCACAACTGACCAAGTGCACAGGCCCGTCTCACTTCCATACATTACAAGTTAATGCACAGTCAACAGGTCCTAGTGCTTGATAAAACTTAACACTTAATTTCTGCTAGACACAGAAAACTACAGTGATTTACTGTTACTTTTTTGAAAAGTGTAACCTTCATCCTCTCTTGCCCTTTTCCCCCAGTTCTCTGGATGATTAGATAAAACACCATCAGTCTGGACACAAAAACATACAACAATCCCGAACATTAAATAACTGAATTCAATTCAAAGTTTGAAGCTGTTACACAGTGATTGTGACACTGAGCACCATATGATCATATCACCAGAAAAACCTTCACAAGTTGTTACAAGCCTCTTTATTAATTACTTTACAAAAAAGAAAAAAACCCTTGATCCATGCTTCTCTGCCAAGAACACAGTCCTTGGCAGAGCAGATATGGAGGGCAGCATCTTCCTCTGCCCTCTGCCAACCAGATCAGATCCCAGATGGGCATGGAAACCACACACACTTGCAGTTTAAGCAATGCACACATTACAAGCTTTTCCTGCCGTTAGAGGAGGAATCGCAGCAGAGGGAGAGGGGGTGGAGAAGGAAAGAGGAGGAGTGAAGGCATGTGTACAGTTTTAAAGAACAGGAGGAAGAGGTGGAGCAGAGAAAAAGGAGCTCGCTCTGAAAACGCCATTAAAATCAGCCTCAGCAGCACTGCAGAGATTTTACTGAGTATTTGCAGCAAAAGCTCTGAAATCTTAAAAAATCTGCCACTAATCACAGATCAATGTTTTATAGAGAAACAGCAGGAAGGAGAGATGATTGGCTTTGAAGTTGAAGTGGACAGCACAAACAGGCTGTATTGTCAGCTACACAATTGTTTAAAGTTCTCATTGTGATTTTTTTAGTGATTTTGATTGTAATTATAATACATCTTCTTGGTTACATGTATTTTTCATATTTGAATTATTCACTAATAGGTTACAAGTGTTCTGCAGACTTTTACAGACAGCCATGTTGCTGCTGTGTCTGACCTTTTTTAACCTTTAAATGTAATGTCATTATCAGCCTGGAACACATTACAATAGTCTTTCTATGTGTTCGAGTGTAACAGTTTCTGTTTGTGTAAAAATGTTCTTCAAATTTTTATCATTTCATGGCTGATTTGCTTAAAGATTATAATTTAACTTTGCAGACAAATGAAGAGAAATTCAAATGAACGATAAAACCCTCAATGAATTGCTGATAAACAGCAATAAAGCTCTTGATAAACTCTATAGCATTTAATTTGCGCCGACTTTATGAAGCTTGGCAGGTGGTACAACAACCATGGATTATATCGTCGAAATGTAATGAAGCTTCATTGTTTTCCAATTGTTTCTACCGCTCATTCAGCCCTTAAATATGAATGTTTAAACAGCATAAAACCTGTTCCTGTAAAATAGTTTAAACTATTGTGTATGTTGCATATTTTTCCGTGCGTCCTCTCAGATTCATTTGTTACATGCAACCCATGACATTTACAAGCAAGTTTCACATGATGCTTAGTGAATGATTTATTTATGTCCTCATCGTGTAAATTATAAAAAGTGGTCCCGTCTGCGTCTCCCTGATACACAAGCTAAACAAAATCAGGTAAAAACTGCCAGGGGACAGGATGGGAACAAAGAGGATTGGCCCAAATAAAAATGAGAACAAGCGCGAGAGGATGGAACAATAGCTCCTTTACATTACTGCATAAGTGAATAACATATAAAAAAAACTACACCATCAGAGAAAAGGATTACACTGGTATTATGGCTAACCCTTCTGCTATATTAACAAGTGATGAACACACTGTCAATTCCAAATGACCGAAGAGTCCCAACTAGCTTGGCCTTGATGCAGGATTACATAAAGGATTCAAAGCCAGGCATTCAGGCAGAGGAGATTTAGGAACAGCTAACGCCAACGCTATCTGAATCATCAAAAATATGGGATTAGTGTTTGATGGCTCAGTTTCCTGATGATGCATTTTAAGAGGGACAAAATCCACATACACACGCGCACCAACACGCACACATACACACCCTTCAGTTGTTTTGCTTGTGTCAAATTGGCAAAACATCCAGGCATTTTTTACGCTTTGTGAAGGAAACCAAAACAAGGAACCTTAAAAAAGAAAAACCAGAGAGGACTTAAGTTCTGTCCTCCTTCTGCTCTCGACTCTGAGACGAGCTGAACTGGAACAAATAAGGTTATTCCAGAACAATAGTCATTGTTTAAGACGGTGGTCCTAAGTGACAGGAGAGCTAACCAATGAAACAAACACTTCCTGTCCCATCCACATGTGCTCCCTGCATGTGCACGTGGTAAATTATTGGTTTTTGCTAATTCTACTTAAAATTTAACTACCCATATTAGTCTTTTGCTGAACTCTTTTGTAAATTAAGATGCTAATTCTTTATAATTCTGCAAAATTAAATTGACCATTACATGAAAAATTGGCTGATTTCAAGCAAATCAACCCTGGAATAAAGTTAACATGACCTGGACGGATGTGAAAATAGATTCATGCTTTATTTTGAAAAGTTTGGCTGAACCAGAAATGGAGATTATACTTTGTTTTTTTTTAGTTTTGCAGATGTATAGAAAGATCCTTTCTGCAGTTATAGATTTAATATAGGTAAAATGTTAGTAGAATTCCCTTCCTGTCTCAAAGAACCATACCAAAGTACAGTGAATGCATCATTGTCACTGTAACTTACTATTCAGAATATGAATTGAAAAGCATTTTCCAAGTCTTGTGGTCTGACACCGGACGTGTCCTGTTCACTCGCAGCTGTTCTGCAGCCTGAACATTTCCTACTACATCAGCCAAGTCATACCAGCTGTTAATCTATCATGTGCTCAACACACTCACATACACAAACATACCAACATACTCACAAATACTCAAACAGGAAACCAGTAGAAAGTAGGTTCACAGGGATAATGAAGGTTGGTGCTGGTGGAAGCCATCAGTGGTTAGTAATACCAGAAGAGTCGCCCTCACGCTACACAGTCACCCGCTGGGAGATTTAGTGCTTAGCACCGTCCCAGGAGAGAGTGACACAGGGGAGACAGTCACTGAGTACAGGCCATGTCAGCCACCATGACTCTGCACCGCTACACAGAAAAACCTCACTCTCTCATGTTACTTTGCTGGCATGATCCCCACAGGAGTCTCTTTATGTTTTGAGCGTGTGGTTCTGACTTTTTAAGTAGCTCTAAAGAGTTAGACACAAACATGTCTGTCTGTTTGGCTTTTCTCAGTGGTCGTCTCTATCAAAGCTTTGAAAATAAATCTTTGAGCGGCCAATAAAAGATGTCTTTAAAAAAAAAAAAAGGTGCCTGTCACATTTTGTCATCCTGTCCACATACTTTGGTGTGTGCCAGCACTGTGAAAACAACAGCGTGTTCTGAGCTCTGTCATTTTGAAGAAATCAAATCTGGAGCTGCGGCTCATAACACCCACGTCACACAGCGCTGCAGCAGTGACTACAGCGTACGTCCTGCTCCGAGGTCACACTCTCCGGTCATCGTGCTTTCATGGTTCTCAGAACAGACTCACGCAAACACAGAAGTGTGCGTGTGCATGCGTCTATTGTCCTTATATAACAAATATCACTATGCAAACTGAAATGTGTGCAGGCGGGTTTGTCTGGGGGCGTCCATCTGCTCGAGGGGTCTTAGGGCATCTGGAGAGTGTGTGTGTGTGTGAGTACAAATGTCACAAAGTCAGTTTGTACAACGCCCTGACCTGTAGCTTGAAATCACCATAACTAAACAATCAGCTATGACGTTATAATGAATAACGTGCTACAGGTAATTATCTTATTGGTGAAACGGGACAACTTATATGAGAAGGACTGATAAGATCGGACAGATTGAACAAAACCCACTTAAAAAGTTCTGTAGAATAAGATCACCCATTAGACCATTTTTTTTAAATTGCTTTATTGTATGCATTACTGTATGTATGACTTACAGAGTGTGATCTAGACCTACTCTATATGTAAAGTGTCTGGACAACTTTTGCTGTGATTTGGCGCCATTTAAATAAAATCTGACTTGCCTTGATTACTAACACTAACGTTGTCTCCTGCTAGATGCTAACTGTCTACAATAAAAGCAGAAAGACACCAAATCTTCTTTGAAGAAATCAAGTGTTACAAGCAGAGATGTTGATCTATTATAAACTCAGTGTTTTGATATTTTTAACATCAGCAGAAATATTTAAAGTATCTTATGTGAGAGAAAAATTTTATCTGTAAATATCCTGATACAAACAAGTTTCATTAACTGCTTGATAACCCTGTTTTGCTTTAAACTGGCATGTCCTGCTCTCTGGGTGGTTAAGAAGTGAATCACATTGTGGTTTTGATTCCAGACAGAAAATACAAAATGCTACAAAATAAGAGCAGTGTGTTAAAGAGCACACCATTTTGTGAGTTACTTGTAGTTTGTGTGCAGACATGAGACTGTGCATGAATATTTGTCTGTTTTTATATAATAATTTCTGCAAAGTGTGTGTGTGTGTGTGTGTGTATGCATGTGTGTGTGTGTTTAACCTGCCTTTCCTCATGAGCCCCTGTGAGACATGTAGACTGCACTGGTCTTATCTCAAGTGGCACTCTCCCCAACTTAACACTAATTCAGCACAGCGAACGCTGTCCAAACAAATCCAGATGCAAGCCTGTACACCACAACCTGCAGGGCACGAATCTTCTTTCTTTACTTATTTCTGGCCTCAGCTAATAGCTCTGGATGTTAATTGATTATGTGTCCCTGAAGAATTAATGTAAAGGAGCAGGTAAATGAATTAAACAATCCTTTTAAAACAGAAAGAAAAAAGCACCTAGAGACTTCTGTAGCCTCACATGTAAATGTGTATTTTTTTAAGCTGCATCTAAAACTGTCCCGATCTCTTTCAAAGTATAACTACTAATATAGCCAGGGAGAGGGAAAAAAGCAGGTGTAAATTTAAAAAGTCTGAATAAAAACTGATTGGGATGATATAATACTCAAAACATAAAATACAAAGTCACTGTAACTGATCAAATAAAGTGTGTAACAATCAAAGTGTTTAACTTAAAACCTTAAAAGCAAATAATGTTTTGACTGAAGGACAGTTTGATAAATAAAGAATGGCTACAAAGAGCTGCAATTCAAAACTGAGTGCAGTTTTGGTTCTGACTCCGTTCCAAGTCGCTTGTGTGTGTGTGTGTGTGTGAGTATGTGGAGGGGGTAGGGTCGGCATTAGTTGGTGCTACCAGCGTTTTATGACTACACAGAACCCATTACACAGTTGAGGAGTGCAGCAGAGAGAGAGAGAGAGAGAGAGAGGTTGGGGGGGGGGGGGGATTTAGCTCTACACCAACACATGAATTATGCAGTCGGGCCATCCAGACATGTAGCTCTGTGTATCTTTTATAAATGCCTTACACAGGCAAAGCAAGTTTAGCTCACATTTCCTCCTGACACTCAGTGCTACACGTCGAGAGAGAGAGAGAGAGAGAAAGAAAATGGGAGGGAGGGTATCTTAGCAGAAGCTTCTGGCATGGCCTGTCATAAAAACTGACATCTGAGAGCGATGCAGCAAAAAAGAGTTCATTGCATCCGTCTTACGCAGGCGCTGCAATTGAAGGATTTAAAAAATGATCATGGAGTGGAGTTCGCCCTCCCTCTAATTTTGATCCCGACTGAGGGGTTTTTACAAGAATCATGCTCAGTCATAAGCACAAATAGGGCAAGAGGCACCATCTGTGCGAATTTTGGATGGATGAGGGGGGGTCATCATGTTAAGCCCTGCAGATGGTGACCAATCAAAAACACAAGTGCTGTAAGAGGCCACTCATTTTTTTCAAGCATCATACCCTTTTGGTTTTACAGACAAAGAGAGCTCCACAAATGGCCAAGAGGCTTCTGTGTGTGCGTGCGTGTGTGTGTGTGTGTGTATGTGTGCGTGTGTGTGAGCGTGTCTGTGTGTGATAGTGTGCGCACACATCTGCGAATCCAGGTGTCTTTGTATTGGTATTTAAGTAATTGTGAGTGAGATAGAGGGGAAGAGAGAAAAGAAGAGAACGTGTGTGTGTGTGTGTGTGTGTGTGTCCAACTCTGAGTCGAGCTTCGGGCTAGGTTTACTATCTGGTGTTTACAGAGAGTCTGATCAGAGGGATTACAATTACACAGGAACTGCTTAAGACAGCTGCTTTACTCAGCGTTATCAAACCACCCACGCTCGCCATACGCTGACACCCGACAACGCACACACACACACACAAGTGGTATATGGAAATCTGCACCCTTCCCAGTATTTACTGGCACTTGCGCTCGCAACAGGTGACTGTCCAGGGTGCTGATAGTTTTATTGACAACATTTGTCTATGGATTACCGTCATCCAGACATTTTTAACAACAGACGAGTCAAACAGTGTCTGGAAATAGAGTCATTTCTGTTTCAGCCTGCATGATGTGTCAAAAGAAGAGTTTAGACAGTTTCCCGTAGCGGCTTAAGCGATAGTACCGTTAGTGTTCTTTATGACAGCCCATTAATTTGATTTATATAGTCAGGCCTGATTTATAGTGATGCAAGAGGTAAACAGGATTCCTGTTGTAGATAGCTATAGGGTAGGTTTTCAGTTTTAGTTCAGATCAGATTTACGCGTCAGGAGCACAACTGCAACCCTAGACACAAAGATCATGCATGATCAGACAGTATAGGGATTTAATTACAAACCTGACAGGAAGTGTTATTTGCACATTTGTTTACTTCCTGATAAAGATCAATGTTGGGCTAAACTAGACCTACATCCAAGTAACTTCTGTTCACTGTAACAGAGAGCATCGGTCAAGTTGAGCAAAAGATTTGCAGTGTAAATCGCTTTACTACATGCATGTTGCTAAAAAGCAGCAGAAGTTATTCAATGTTGCTTTCGCTGTTAACAATCTCTACTGGCATCAGGAAGAAGAAAATGGAAGCTCAAGCTGATTCATCACAGTTCTTGGGCTTCAGGAAGCACTGGATCTTCTGTTACTCCAGTATGTAGTAAAGTTTTTTAGGAGGTGCATGTCACTTACGGTATCCAAAGCAGCTGTGTGCATAATGTAGGCAATGCTGAATTCCCTGACCTCTCAACAACTATAAATCCAACTTAAGTAGGCTGAAACAAACCTTAAGAATAGGTTTAAATGAAAGAATTACAGTGCGTAGCCTTTCTTTGGCAGCGTTGTCAAGGCTCTTTGCCTCATTAATCAGCTGAGGTCTCGGTTCTTAAACTGCTACCTTTTAAAATTGAATTTTTCTGACTGCCAAAACACACTTATTCAGTCTGAAAACCAGTGAAGCACTTATTTGCATGATCATTTTCAGTATTGACACTCTTGGGTCAGATCTACAACTATCAAGTAAATCAAGCCAAAGTCCTTCGAGACAAGCCCTGTCACTCTGTGGCCATCTTAACAAGGCCGCTGGGAAGTTATTCTGGGCTCACAGGACCAGGACCTCATCTAAATGAATATGGAAGAAGCCATAACTTAACTTTATATGATCACAGAGACATAAAAACTACATGCAAAGAGATTGCAAGTTTGATTACTTCGCCCCAGGAGAAGGTTTAAAACATTTTTGCCCCACAGGTTGCACTTTAACACATGCACAAGGTTTCATGACACCAACTTCTTTTACTGCTCAATCCAGAGTGCTAACATGATTGACTGTATTTGTATCCCAGATCAGGAGACGACAGGCTTTTATGGGGGACAGGGCCTTTGTTTCCTCTCTTGTAACATCTTTGATCAAGGCTACCATGTTTGGTCTCGAGATGAGAAACATTTGCTTAAACCAGAAGCCAAATCACAGCAGGAAAGCCGATAATTTAACGATCGACAGCAGACTAAAACCACATTATAGGGGTTTTAGGTCGTCCCAGCGACTGTGTTTCACACAACACAAACTTAATCCTGCACACCTGGAATGAGACAAGAGGCGTCGACATATTTACTGACATCATGTGAGAGTGAACGATTGCTACCAGGAAGGGACAGTGAGAGGTGAAGGAGAGGGCCAGTTGTCGATGATCCTCGTGTGAAAAGACGGTTCTGTAACCGAAAACCGCTTGTTACCCTCCCACACTTTTCCAGAACAGTCTGCAGCACGAGGCCAGGGGAGCAGCTGGTGGACTGAATCAAAATGCTCTGGCTCAGGTTCGTTTTTCCTTATATTACTTCATCGATTTCATTCATTTATCGACTCATTGATTGATTGCTGATGGATGAATGAATGAATGAATAGCCAGTAGGCAGCGTTTGCATTCTCCTTCACCTGCACAGAGAGATTGTTGTGTTCGCCTGTCATTAACGGCTCCTCAGCTGTTTAGGTGTTTGTGTGTATTTGAACAGCCAATACTGATGAGCAGGAGCCAAGGCCACAAAACACTCAACTGCTCCACAATGTTGCAGATAATTACCATGGCAACATCCAAGGCTTGAAAGGAGAAACGAGACGGACTGGCTCGAGCAAAAACAATGGAACGTCAAAGAAAACTATCAAATTAGGCAGTTTTTCCCATGGGATGTGGGCTATTAGTGTGGTCAATGCCTGTTTAATGAGGAACAATTGTAACAATTAAGAATTAATTGGTACATTATGTAACTTTTCCCTGATGTCTACATGGTTGAGTCAGTTGTGAGTGGGTTTCACCTGCTGGTTCGTTTCAGAGTTGATTTTCTTCAAAATGCAGCCGCCCGTCATTCAACACAAACAGCAGTGAATCAGTATGCATGTCAGGATTCATGTGCTGTCAGCGTTAGAAAAGTGTGTATTAGCTTGTTTTTTACTGCTAACCCGAGTTTTGACTCTTGTTCTGAGCAAAACAAACTGTAGACATCACTGCAGCAAACAGGAACGCTCAATATATATGTTTTTTTGTGATACCTATAATACAAATAAGATAACACATAATTTCAAATTCCAGATTTTAAAAAACAAGTTAAATTATTTAAAACCCATAGTTTATACACACCTGAGGGCAATTTGGCTTCATATTATCAGCTCTATTTGTTGGTATTATGTCATTATAATCTAAATTTCCTTTTTTTCTGATCATTTATCAAAACCATTACTAACCATACATCTCCCTAGCAGCAAACACTCCTGAAATAAACGACATTTTTGTTTACTGCTTCTCTGCAGTAGATGAACTAGACTGTGGTATGATTAATATTTGATGATTATACAGTATATAGGTGCAGCAAAGGGCTATTTGCAGCAGGCGAGGCTGGCGTTACTCAATCACTGCAAAGGGCAGGTCTGCTGTATGTTTCGTCCACTATATTTTAAAAGAAAGGCAGCAAACTGTATTAACTCTTAACAGTGATGATAAGCATGCATAGGGCTGCATCTTGTGCATCTTAAAACTAAAAAAGAAAAGCCGAAAGGTTCTTCTGCTTAATGGCTTTTTTTTAATACACACTGTGAGTTACTGCCCAGTATAAAAGCAAAGCACTTTGTAATAAACTGATGGCACTGATCTTATGTGTCTGGGCAGCCATTTGGTGGAGATAATGAGCTTGCTCGTCAGCTTCATAGGTCAGTTTGTACTAACAGCCCTGCCCTTTTGTATTAACAGAAAACCATGCAGCACACACTGGAAACAAATGCCACTCTGCTGCACTAGATCAGTGGAAATGACACTGAGAGAGAGATTCTTGATACAGCATCCATTTCCTCATGTTATTATGGTTGTATTGCTACAGGGCCAGATGTCCTATTCAACTGAGATGAAGCGATACTAAGAATAAACCCAATATCCTCCGTGCTTCATAATATTACAGCGTACAAAGACACAAGGAGCGCAGCATTTGAAATGCAGCGTGCAGCATGTGACGATCAATTTCGGCAGGTCTCGTTTTGATTCACAGTGAGGATTCGACCTCATCAACGACATAGTAGACAGATGAGTGGAAGTCAATATTACCCCTGGGTGCATCATGTTCAGGCTGCGCACTTTTTTTTGGAAAGGTTACAAGAACAACGTCCACGATCTCATGACATTCGCTCAAAGCTTTTGATGATCTTTTAATTCTGTTGATTATTTTATCAGCAAAAATGTCAACAATCTGATGCCTACAGGTTTAAAATGTGAGATTTTTCTCACATTATAGTACATTAAATAGATTAATAGAGAGTTTGGACAAAACAAGACATTTGATCATGACACCAAGCAGCAAATCACTGTCCACTTCCTCTGAACAACTGACGAAACTAGATATTTTAAACAAGACATGTGGAAACTATTTAGCCAAATTTGTGGTGGTAAACTTGAGTATTTACACCATAACATGATCATTTTCAAATTCTAACCAAGATTTTTTGTGCCTGAACTTACTCAGACCTAAACCACAAAGTTGTTGAATCATTAATTTAAAAACACTGTGAAGAAAGCAAAGTTTCACCGTAAAGTTTCAACATATCTCTGGTTTGCTTTAATGTACCACATCAACATTTATTCTGAAGATTTCACAGCCCAGTAAAATTCAGTTACTATTTTTATTCTACAACTAAACATATACACACAATCTATGGTCATGAATCCATTAAGTTGCTTTGAATGGAGGATGATGTTTTTCTGCTGTTCCCTGTAAAGAGGCTTTACATCACAGCGCTTATAAATGTCAGAGCAGCAGACCTCAGCCAGCAAACAAGAACACACTACCACTGGTGACATACATGTAGGAGCTTATAACTGCACACATTACATTCACAGACTTACACCTGGTGCTTTCTCCACAGTCTGTCAGGTTTAAATCTAATGCCGTCTGGATTAGCCTTTTGTCCTTCATGTGACCCAACCACAAACACTCCATTATGGCTGGAGGCCATAAAACCCAGTGGGACCATAGTTCAGTACATAAAGCACCTCTGGTCTGGCTCAATTCCCTTAACTGAACTTTTCCACATAACTCTGATAACCAGGGTACGTCAAAAAGCCATTAGGGTCAAGTAGCCTTTCCACTCAGGGAGCCTCTCATTCTGTCTAGTTTGTACTGTCAATCACAAGGCTTTCACGAGAAAAACCCTGAAAGTGAAAGAAAGGGGAGTTTGAGGTGAAGTGGATTGTTCTGATGTAACTTGTGTCACATGGCAGGCTGAGCTTAACAGCAAGGTTTAATAATGTAGGTTAGGAACACCTATCAACAAAAGGGAGCAGCGGTGGTTTTCTATGACCTTTGCTGCTGCTGGCCTGCAGTTTCACGATCCACAGGGGATTGTGGGTAAAGCAGTGAGAGATGATGGGAGGTGTCCATTATTCTAAAAGCGAAGAGGCAGGCAAGCAGACGGATATGGATAAAGACAAAGAGAAAGACGAGGAGGACTGTGGAAGTTATGAAGAGATGGACTATAAAGACGAAAAGACTGACTGTGTTATCTAATGGAAAAACAGTCCTTTGGTTGATGTAACGGACACTAAAAATATGTTATTCAACTAAAATTATCTTTGCTGGATCTTTTAAAGCAACACTAAACTTAGATGTTAGTTCTTTTATTTCTTAAGCTCATGTGTCTTAGAAAACAAGTGACCTTTGGCAGCAAAAGAGGTGTAAATATAACACAGTCAGGCTTTGTAACCTCAAGGACCTAATTATTTTTCTGACAAGTCAAAGAACCCACTTCTGTATCCCTCCACCTGTCACACCCCGGCTCCTCAGAGGTCACCCTGAAAAAAGCATCACAACCATTAAAGATAAGGCAAATAAGAACAGAAGCCATTAACACCACATCGCTCCCTCCACCTTCATTCTCCTCATTCCCAGCATGCCTCCCGGCCTACCCGGTGCCCTGCCCCCTGACCCCTGCCATAAACAGGTGTAATGACACTCTGTAGGAGCCAAACTGTGAACATTGCACTCCGAGGCTGAGAGCACGATGACAGCTTAGCAACCAATCAATGCCTTAAATAAATCTGGTTCTGCGGTGGAACAACTGACCACAACCTTGGGTTTGACAGCTCAAATAGATGGTGGACTTTTGACTCGTGGCACCAGGAGAGCCGAGTTTTACAACGACCCAGAGGGACTGCGGCATGTGAGCCGATCAGACGGCTGCAATTAGGCCTCTGACCTTGAGAAAGTGTTAATGCACAGAGACGAGAACAGACATCCTGTATGAGCAGCAGTTCAAAATATGAAAAAAACAGCATCATTCAGTTAAAAGTATTTAATTTGTACCACGCATTTTTCTTGTTTTCTTGTTTTTCCTTTTTGTTTTTTATCCCAGTTTGTTTTCACTTAGTCTCTCTACACCTCAGTGCTAAAGGGGAATTCTGCTGTTTATTTTACCTGAGCCCCGTGTTTTGGTGTGTAGGGATTACATTGCAGCCATGTTGCCCTAATCCTTCAGGGCTGCACCCTCCGTCTTTAGTGAATCAGTAAATACAGAGTGAGAAAATATAAATATTAGAAGAGAAGCAAGCAGGAGGTCTGACATCAGAGAAGCAGCAGGTGGAAACAGCTTGCGGAGGCAAAATAGATCCACATCTCACTCAGTGAATTAAGGCTTTATTTCAACTAAACCAGAGTTTATGATTGTTTGAATAGTGGAAAATAAACAAAGTACTTCAGTCATCTGCACACCAAAACAGGTAAAAGTATGGCCCAGGTTTGAAAAAACACCATAATGTCTCTTAAAGTGCCACTTAATGAACAGAGTGAGGTGTTTACTTCCAATATGCTTTGATACATAAATACATTTAAATCTTTCACTTTTCCCATCTGCAAACACTGCCAGTTGTGTCTGACAGGAGGCCAAACTACAAACTATTACAACAGTGAGAGGTTTTACTGCTGTTTAAGTCGGGCTCCTCAAATCCTTTTAAAATACTTTTGTAACAATTTACATTTAAAAATGGAGGGAATGTGTCCCTTCAGCCTGTCAGTAAAACACCAGTCATAGCCAGATAACGTTTTTTCTCAACTGTCGTACATCGTTTTCCATGAGAGACACAGAAATAGTTTGTTTTTTTCTGTCTACTGTAGAAACTATTTTGTGCATTTAAGCTCCAAACACAAAGGACTGGATTAACAAACAGAGGCATCACAGGCCACAGTAAAATATTAGACAAAAGTTAAGTCCTTTTTTAGCTCTTGAAATTTCTTTTTTTTTTCTCTTCTCTCATGCTACTGTTTTAAATTTATCAAATAAAGAACAGAAGACCCCAAAAAAGAAACACTGAATTATATCAGGGAGGGATTTCTTATTTCTTTCTTTGTAATATTCAAATGTGACTCTCCAGAAATAGCTTGTTGTCAGCTCCATCCAGTTTAGCTCTCTCTCATGAATAATTCAACAAAAAAAATTTACAGGTGAGAATAAGCTCATCCACGTACTCCCACAGTGCTGCATAGGAGGCGACAGAGTGGCTTAAAAAAAAAATAGCACATCATACATAATCATAAACGTCCACACGACACATACATGACATCAAACACAAGCACACATAATGCATATGCCACAGTATTACATATGCTGAAGAGAGTGGGCCACGTATAGTCAATACCCCATTTACAGGCATGCATTCAGAGTGGTAACATACTTAGAATATACATAAACTAGCCTATAGCCTACATTATGACCTAGATGGGAGAAAAGGGGGGCAGCGAATAGACTTAAACACTTTTCTCTCTCTTGTCTCAGTGGAAGTGTAAGGCCCTCCTTCTCCGACACACTTTGCCACTTAATGGGACCTAGTCTGCATGTTTGTGTGTGTGAGAAAGACAAGTTAATCCCACCTCCCCTGCGACCGGCACCACGACCACCTCACCAGCCCCACAAGGCTCAGGCAGAGAGCATGCTCATTAGAGTCGGTTGCCCAACACGTGGGCCTGTGATTTCGTTATGAAATGGGCTGAGCGCTGCAGGTTTTAGGTTGGAGAGGATGAGAACTGTCACACTATGTAAAAGCACAGATCTCTGGAACAACTTTTGCTCTTTGCAAGGTTAAATTGACCATTTTGAGCTTAAGTGGACTGAGTAAGTGGGCTAGTCCGATCTGGTCTAATCTGGGCCAGGTTGTTCTGGGTCTGTCTGTTGACTGTCCCCAGCTCTGCTCTGCCAGTCTGCACCCACAGGGCCTGTTATTTTGGGAGCTCAGCTGAGAAGAGATGACAACATCATGGACTGCTTAAGCTGCTTACATTTCCTCAAGCACTCCCAGTGCACCCTGGGATCTGCACCCGTGTGTTGCTGCTGTCAACGTTGCTCCACATGCACTGATTGCATGTTAACAGGCACTGGGTTTTCGTGTGCACGCGCAAAGCATTCAGGCATGCACATAATTAGAAAAAAAACATTTCTTGTTCGGGCATCAGTCATACGGAGTGACGTCACAGGGAACCATGTGACTACCTGATGAATGTGTGCAGATCGAGCAGAGTGCAAAACATCAGGACAAGTCAGTGAAGCTTGAAGATGAGAGGAGACTATAGAGAGGTGGGATGGGATGAATAATGAGCTGAAAGAGGGATGAGTATGTGTATAGGGGATGTTACAGTTAATAGACACAGGTCTCTGACAAATGGGAGCCTAGTTAATATGTATTGTAGAGCTTCTATCCTGTGTAAAAGTGCACAGATTAAATAAAAAAAGCCGATATTCAGTAAAATAGATGTCAGAATTTGTATGCAACTGCGACTGTATAAATCACATAGCTTTCTCTTTATGCATTGTTTTGATGTTTAACTTCTACTGCAGTTTTAATTTTACTGCAGTCCTCTGCAGTGAGTACTACTTAGTCTGCACTCAAACATTGAGCCTCAATGCAAGCAGCAAAGACAGACTACTGTAAAACTTCTGGCCCGGGATGTTACAGGCTCGTTGGCCAGCAGAGTGACATAAAATTTGACAACGTGAAATCTAAGTGTCACTGAGGGGGGAAGAGGCGGAGCTGAGCAGCGTGTTATTCTCAGTCCGATGTTAAGAGAGCAAGTTGAAGTGGAAGTGATAGAGAGGAAAGTGGACAGGCAGAAAGATTTAAACCCTTTCTGAAAAGAAAGTGATAAATAGAAGAAAGTGGTGTGAGGATGAAGGAGAGATGATGACAAAGAGTCAAGATGAGTTTTCCAAGGATTACTGAAGTGGGCTCGTTACTGAAGCATTTATTTAAAAAATTATATTATGTATCTTTCTCTGACAAATTGGCACACACTTGAGGAAGGCATTAACCTCTCACTGCAACTACTCATCTGCACAAATTCTAAGACTTGCTGTTGCTCAGCACAGCTCCCAAAAGCAGTATATATATATGTGTGTGAGTATGTAACCCTCGATCATTTGGCTAATGCTGTAAAAAAGGAATGAATTCCTTTTTTAAACTTGCCTGGCTACACAGGGGTTAAATTTGAGGGGAGACAGTGAGATCAGTTGCAGGTTATCTGTGCAGACATTCATCAGCATTCAGACTGCTGCTAGCTCAGACAGCATCCCACAGCACAGCACGCTTCAAAGTGGGAGAAACAGAGTGAAGCGAGAGGAGAGCGAGGGAGAGGCGGAGAGAAACCCTCCAGCCAGAAGAGTCACATGAAGTAACCTTGCAAGGCCACATGCACAGGCCTCTGCCATGCAAACTCTGAACAGACACACATATGAAGACATAAAGCTGGCAAAGGAGGATAATTGCATAGCTGAGTTTTGCTCACATGTGAAAATGTCTGCATTCTGTGCAGGAAAAGACACTACCTGGTTTTAGCTTCAGCCCTGTTCATGCAGTATACAGTCTTAAAAAGGAAAGCCACTGCGAGTGTCTAGGAAATCTTTGATATTTAATATCTTTAAATGTTTAATATCCTGTTGTCCTGTTTTAATGGGAGTTACTCTTCTTTTGCAGTTATCTGCAAGGTGATGCTGTGCCTTGAATGAAAATAAGTGTGTGTAGATTATTCTGCGTGTAACCACACGCTGTGACTTCATTCGCAATAGAATATTCACAGCACGCTACAACACATGAATGCATCTGCATGCAAATGTTCATTTTTATACCCAAACACATGTGCATACGTTCCACACACTAATACATACACACAGAAAGTTATTATACCCGATGACGATGGTTTCACACGTGCACACACACACTTTGCAAACCAAAATGTCTTCAGAATAAGCTAAAATTACCTGACTGCTCTCCCTCTCCCTCCATGCTGTGTATTAAATGACCCACAGGAGCAGACCCCTCAACAAGCTAACACTACGCACACACAGCAGATGGGAGAGCCATTAGGTTTATACTAACTCACACAACCCCTGCCTCCAAGGGTTTGCTTTTACACAGCCTGAGGTGAGGGTTCAAAACACTGATCCTTCAAAATAAAAGCTAGGACTTCACTTCCCACTATTGTCAGACTTTGCATTTTTTCAGCAGGGACAAGTTACCTTTTATCTGACTCTACCTTACTTTATTGTTATTCCTAATGTCCCCATCTATGAAAAACAAGGGCATAAACATGCAAGACAGAAAGTGTGCAAAGTACTCCTTGCACAATTTGATGACTGTTCAAGAAATTCTAACCAAACACAATATGGCATAATGAGATTTATCCATAATTAATGGGCTTGAAACATTAAAACCAGCTTAAAATGTGACTTTATTTAGTCTGGTCTATCACAAAGACTTGCAGCTGTGTTCAGCTGTAAACCAGTCAATAACATTTCAAAGTCAAGAAGTTGTAAGCCATAAATGTCAGCTGAAACTTCTCAAACCAGTCCTGCAACATAATCCACTTTTTCATTAACCATCTGTGTGCACAGTATGTCCCAGACATTGTTTGGCCAAAATATGAGTAAATACGCTGCTTTAGTGTCGCTTTATTGGCCTCCTCAAGCCCCACTAGCATTTAGCCATTTGTTGGCAAAACTATGAGCCTTTGCGACATACTGAGCATACAGATGGATAGTGAGGAAGTGGATTATGCTGCAATAAGAGTGTTATGAGAGCTTTTCTGAACGTTTTATTAAGTTTGTCATTTTTTTTTCCACTTGCTGCCGTGAGATTGTGTTCTAACAGACAAGAATTCAAGCTGTCGCTTTTCTTAAAGAAGATTAAATTTTTAAAGGCATTTAAAACTTAAAGTGCATGAGTGCAGAGAAGTGAAAAGTGAATTTCAGTGGAGTGTCATTAAATTAGCTTTACTTTCTTCTTATTTCTAGAGCCCAACTTATACATCTGTCAGCTGATCAATCAATACTGGCTTATCACAGATGCATTGGATATAAAACACATCTGCACGTGAGTTGTGGAAGATGCACCAAAATGAAAACTTTTGTTTTTTGTAAAGATGATGCAAAACAAGATGCTTTGGGTTATTTATAACTAATAAATTATAAATGACCCCAAGTTTACTGTTTCAGTGCACTGATATCATTTGTTAACTGTAATATTCTGACTTCATTCCATCCTTTTTCACAAGTGTTTGATAACTACAGTGAGGAACTGTTTCCACAAATGTGTATTTGTGAATATATTCTGAATGTGTATATTTTATTTATGGTTTATTTATCATGTAATCATACAGCTCTAATATATCGCGACAAAGCTCAGTTTCTCTTTAAACCTCATTGCTTTTCAATTAAAGGAAGCCTGTTTTGCCTTTAACCTCCTCAGGAACCTTCAGAGCACCCCACACAACTGCCTGTTAACAAGCCAAAACTAGGAAGATTCAGCGACGCTTACGACGGCCTCAGCGCTGCTCGTTAGAAAATCCGCCACCATTGGGTCATTTTTTTTTTCTCCCGTTTTCCTGCTTTCATCTCACCTTCAATCAGCAGGCAGGGTGCTGTGACACAACCACTCATTAGTAAGCAGCGCTGGGCAGGCGGAGATCGCTTTGCAAAGACAAACAACTTAATTAGTGGCAGCACAGCTTTAATAAGTTCAGCTCAAAATAGTTTGGAAAAGCGGGTGAGAAACACAACATCAACAGCGCTGTAATTATGTCTGGGCTGTTTTTGGATCTCATATTTGGATGACTGTGGCTGAGGTTTACTATGTTGTTGGTATTCTGCCGGATGTGGGGTCAACAAGCCAACGAGTGATGCAGCTGTTGATATTGTAAGAATCAGATGTTAATGAGCTTTGATGCGGCGTTCATCTTCATTGAGCATGTGCACACACAGACAGGCCTAATATCTAAGTCAGCTCCACAAGCAATGATTTGATTTTACAATGTAAATCCGCACCTGCATGATAACATATCTTCCACTGAGTTTTGTGCGTGTTGTTTTAAAGCCTATGTGTGTATTTGTGCGTTTGTGCTGCCACTCTTGTGTATGTGTTCATGCTCAGACTGTTAGGAGCAAAAAGAGAAAAGCGCTGTGCCGTTTCTACACTCCCAGCGTTTTTATCTGTCTCGAAATCTGCTACAAAGGAAAGCAAACACAGAGATGATTGAAAAAAAAAAAACCTGTGCACCTTAAGACACCTGCACACACAAATATACACCCGTCTGCAGGGTTTTCAGTTTTATTCAGAGCAAGATGAGAAGAGCCGGAGTAGCAGTCATCAAATCTACCATGAACTGGAAATATATTCATTATTATTATTTTCTTACAATTACACTGTTCTGATGTGGTAAATTGTAGATCACTGGGGCCAGATTTTGCGAAGAGAAGATTTGCATTGCGTCTTTATTCAATTTGCGCTCACAAGCTGCTGGTAATTAGTGCCTGATTATTAAGGTAGTGGCTAATTACCTAATCAAGGACTGGGACTTCCTTATAACAAACAGTTCACTGTGGTGTATTTGTCTGGGAATAGCAAACTCAGAGGAGAAATTATAAGAGGATTATTGTATGAAAAGTGATGCTGCATTAAAATGCTAATACATATTCCAGAAGTTTCGCAAAGCTCACATCTCTGCTGCACATGAGAGAAGGATATTTGGTGTTTTGGTGCTGTTAGAGTTATGGTGAAGTTAATGCAATAAGAGCAAGGACTTACACTTAAGACAGGGGGTTTTGAAATTGTGAGGCGTGCAAGAGTTGAAGGGGGACATAAAGGAAGAGACATGCAGCAAAGCTACTTGAGGTGAAAAGGACAGACGCAAGATGTTCTGAAACCTTTTAAAGGTTTGTCCTGCTCATCATCACGGTCAGCAGTTATAGGCAGCAGGAGTGGCTGCAACACACAACTCATGGAGGCAATAAGGTACTTTCAGACACTTAGTGTGATATAAAACTGAGGAAAGAGCACTTCCCCTTTAAGATATTGCTATTGCTCGGTCAAAGCTTAACAAAGACATTAAACACTTATTTTTAGGTTCAGAGGAACTTTGACTGTCAAAGCATATCATTAACTCTGATGTCCTTTGTGAACGAAAGATTGCTAAATCTGCTGAGAAATCACAGAAGATAGAAGACACTCCTGATTACACAAGAACTCAAAAACTCATCCCATTTTTGAAAGTTTTCAGTCTCAAAATAACCCACTTTTCTGCAAACACATGTATGCATTGCAGATGTCAGCTATTAAAAGCTAGATACCAAAATAAACACAAACAAATGTAAATAAACGGTGGGGAATGGTTGGCAGATCTTAAAAACCCCTGAAATAAGATATATTAAAGATAAACAATATAGTTTTCACAAAAACCTGCATGAAACCCTTTACCTGTATTGCTGCAACTACAGTTATAAATTCATTATGTGGACATTTTTCAGTTAAAATCAAAAATAAAAAGTGAAAAGTAATGAGATGCCATTAAGTTTAATGGAAAAACAAAGCTGCTGAACTGGTAGCCTGTCGCAGCGATTAGCATGTTTGTTTGAACTGCACCAAGGCTGAGGTCACTAGCAGGAGCAGGGTTGGTGGTTAACGCAGAGTAGGCAGCTTGATTAGCCTGCAGCGCAAAAAGGAACTTAGATACTTCCAAGTGTGTGTATGTGTGTATATATGTGTGGATTTTTGTGTATGTCTGTAATGTATGTGGGGGGGGGTATAACTGTGATGCCACAGCCAAAAGGGACAGAGACCCAGAGCCAAAGACAGGAGACCGGTAGAGCATCTCAGATGAGACTGAGCAGCCATCTGTCCCTCAGAGCTTTGCAGCATAGAGCACCCACCCACACAAACCCCACACACACACACACACACACATACTACACACAACCCCCAACGCTTTTAGCTGATGGAGGCTGGGCATTTGTGGAGTAATTTTTCAGCTTTCAACACTTCCTGAATCTCCAGTATTGGTTGCTGTAGCGGATTTGAACATGAGCATCTCCCAGAATCCATGAATGAGAGAAGGATTGAATGGATGCATTTAAAAGGTTAAGTTCAATATGCTTTTGTTGTGATCACAAGAAAGTTTGGCAATCTGCTACCAAAGTAAAAGCATTTTCTTTGTTGATGCATTATAGTCACCAAAAAAGAGGATTGTTGGGGGATGGGCAGAGGTGGAATTCCCCACCATGGGCTTGTTATGGAAGAATTTTAAACTGATGGTTCAAAGAAAATCCACAATGAATGCAATTAAATGAGCTGACAGACAGAATTATAATTTTTTTAAATTCTTTTTTCCTTTAACTGTGTCTCACTGCTAAAACCTCATGTAAGTTTTTTTTTTTCAATGGGTGCGATGGCTGAATTTAGAGCAAGTGTGAGGACTGCCTCCACACAGTGTTAACAACACATTCTGCTCATCCTACCAGAAATGCCCACAGGGTCCAGATACAGTTTCCTAGCAGACACACCAACTTAAAATCATTCCGTTAAACTGTTGCACTGATACTGTTTGAGGGCTGAGAGACCAGAGCCATGTTATCGAGAAACGCACTGAAATATCAAATGTTTTCCTTTTATGACGATGTCTACGTCCTCTCTGGTGACATGAGCGTGATGGAGTGCATATGTGGCAACGTTTCAGTGCGTGATATCCACAGATATTCACATTTCATTAATTATTCATGCTCCAGTGTGAATGTTACATGTTAAGGGCATGAAACCGGATGTGACTAAGATTACGCAATGTGACTTTGTGGACCGATGCACAGAGACTTTCCTGCAGCAGAGCGAACAGCACAGCGTCCCCCCTCGTCTTTCTGGTCAGTTTAACACTGACAGGCAGTACAGGAAGGTACATTGTGAGTAGAAGAGACGTTGTGGGAAAAGTTAGATATGCAGCACACACGAGGCAGCAAACACATCTATATGTATTCACCTGCAGAGCAGAGTCTCTTTTAAGAACTAGCTGCTTCTACAATGGTTCAGTCATGTGAAGAGACACAAAAACTAGGACTGCCAGTGACTACTAACTTATTAAGGATTAATGTAATGCTAATTTTTCATATTAATGAATTGGTGTAAAAGATGTAGTGAAATAAAGAGTTCACAGTAAAGACTTAAAGTTGTTTATTTTGTCCAAAAAACAGCCCCCACACCGAGATATTTAATGTTCAGTAAGATAAGACAGAGAAAAGCAACAGATTCCCACTTTGTTAATTTACAGCCAGTGACAGTTTGACATTTCTGCCTGGTTCAAATGATTTTTTTTTTCTCAAGTGATTAATTAATTGGTTCTTTTTTTATACCACACACATACACACTTGTGATCACACATACATGCTGTATGTAGATCTGTATACGCACAGTGCAGCACACAGAGGACCATCACAACACAAACAAGAAACGAGAAAAAGGAATCAAATCTGGGCTATGAACAAATACCAGATGCCTCCCATTCTAATCTACAGAATACAGCCAAACAAAGAGAGCTGCAAAAGCCTAAAAATAAACTGGCAGACCAGACAGAAAACACACAAAATCACTCTCTCACACACACACACACAGTCGTTTTCACACGGACCACCATATGAAAACAAGAGCCGTCTCAGATTCTGCTGCTTCGTGGTTGCAGTGCATTTCCTTCTTCGTCAAACGTGTTGTAAAGGTTGCCGTGATACAAAGGTCTTTGTGCTATATTTAGTGCAGCAAAGATTTGAAAAAGACATGTAAAGAATGCATCTATTGTGTCAGGCCAAGGTCCGACCTGCGCAGCAGACCGAGCACAAGGACGAGGCTTAAAGGTCAGATATACAAGGACCGGCCAGTCAAAGCTAATGACTATAAAACTGTTCTTCATTTAGACGAGCTTTACTGAAACTCATCTGCTGTTTTTAAACATACATCTTTCCAAAGAGATGAAAAAACCCAACCAGAATCAAAAATTGAAACTGCCTTGATTACCACAGAAGGTATTACTCAAAGACCAGAGTAAGTCAATAAGCTGAAGCAGTTTGACATCATTTCCTGTCTAAATTTCTTACTGTAACCTTTGAGCAAAGCTGTAGCATTTTGTCGTTACTGCGTGTAACCTTTTCATCTCGCCTACAGCACTGTTCATGTTCTTTATGGCGGCCAGTTCTGCTGTTATGGATTACTGTTAGATCACTGGCTGCCATCTCCCTCCCTCTCCCTCTCCCTCTCTCCCTCTCTCTCTCTCTCTCTCTCTCTCTCTTTGTCCCTTTGCTTCTCTCTCCATCTCGTTATCTTTCTCTCTCTGCACTGCAGTGTAGGCAGAGACTTGTCTCCTCTAATTACTCTGAAAATGATGTGATCATTCACCACAGAGAATCTCTGATGACATGTGACAAAACAAAAAAGAAAAGTTTGTCAGGTTGGAATCGCGCTGCAGTCCAGCTTCGAGTCTACTGACTGGGGGGGTCAACTTAAGGTTCATGAAACTAAAGCACCAGCGTGTTTTCAACTATTTTCAACATTTTTTCAACAAACAGAATTTAACACAGCCAGTAAAATTTAGATTCTCTGCTGCTAATGTTTAATTATACAGTTAGTTACATAGATGTGTTTAAATGAAGGCTTATGCCAACAGATGGCAGAATGAATACAAAGATGTTTGTTTATGTGACGCTGTGATACGGCTGAAACATGCTTTTGGGCAGTTTGTTTGTGGAAGTTAGCATGACTGTGGCTCCCAGAATGCAGCAAATCCATGGAAAAGTTTAAGTGTATTTTTTCAGAAACATAATTCCATTGTTAGCCCGGTCAGATCAGGGTCATGGCAGTCATCTGTGCCCACATGAGCTACAGTATGTTAGCTTAACCTGCTGGACAGCTAAAAAGATTCCAGAGCTGGTTGTTGTTTTTCAATCTTTCCTCCTATCTTTCTTTTTTTGATTTATGGATGTGAAGATGTCTCAGTCGTTGGAGGAGGACCTTCTAAAAATGAGCAAAGCTTTACAAGCTCCAGGTGAAGATGAGCTCTGCTTTACACTAGAAGAAGGTTTTGCATCATTTGGTGAATGAAAAAAAAGGCTTTTTGTGGTATGTTGTGAAGACAAAAACAATGAGTATTTTTATGTCCTCTTTGCGTAAAAAAGTTGAACGTTTCAGCCCAATTATGTTGAATTTTTGAAGGTGCAATCATGAATTCTTACTGCTGTCTGCATTATTTAGGCAATAAAAGGCTAAAATGTAGAAAAAAGTACTAGTTTTTTTAAATTGGGCCTGTTTTCTGTTTGAATGGTGCATGTTAATCACACAAAGTTGGCTGAAAAAGACACGGCATCAAATGTAAATACAGTATCTAGTGCTGAAACGTTATCGTTGCTACAAGAACTGTTAATGAACAAATACTGGCTTTGCATCAACCTAAACACAACATAAAATACCATAAAAGAAGAATCTTAAGGTTTTGTGTTGCTGCAGCAGCATCAAAAGATCAGAACGAAGACCTGCCACAAGATTTTCTGAGAAAAATATTTCCTTTTTTTACTCATCAAACAGCACCCAAGCTCAGTGTAACGATAGCACACGTTTATAATGCCCACCACACACACCTCCACCAACACCCCCCCAGTGGAAGGCCCATTCACTGTGGCCTTCTCACCCTTTATTTTCCGATCCAGCGTGTTTACCCATAAGGACTCTCTCTCTCTTACTGGCTCAGAGTGTATGTTTGTGTGTGCACATGTGGCAGGATTCACACCACGCATGCTAGGAAGTCGCCTCAGTATCCACCCCCCCATGACTGACGACTCCAGTGCTTATTGGGACTTTGTTGCCGTGGCAGCGTCTCATTATGTAAATGATGTCTCCCTGATGAGAAGGAGGCAGTTGCAGCCATGATGTTCACTGCTCCAGACTGTGTAAAATTGGCTTCAGGGACCAGTGAAGGATCGTTGCTATATTTAGCAGTCATCTCGACAACGTCTTTCTTCTCCATTCTTTCTCACATCCTCGAAACAGAAGGCCCATTCACATTTAACACTTGCTTCATCATTTTCACACAGTGAGCACTGAAATATGACTGATATCAACAGACTGATGCCTAAAAAGGCGCACACCAACATTTCATTTGAGAGGGGATGACATTTACTACTTCAGGGTTTCATAACGTGTGATTTTAACCGTCCACCATTTTATCTGAATTTCTTTTATCTTCTTTTCCCTGTTGAATTTCTCGCTCTGAATGTATTACCCTTCAGTCCTCTTGTCCTCATCAATGCTGAATGAATGAGCTTTCTCTGAGGAATGGCACTAATGGCGTACCGCTATATATCTTCTTTTATATTCCGGCTCAAGAGAAGCCGATAAGTTCCTTGGTCATTCCAGACATTAAACATGGCCCAAAGATGTGAATCTATATGGAACGTACTGTGCATATGACTAAAAATAGGTGCCGTTACTTCTTTTGACCTCTTCTTAGTGTCTGTCATTCATAATTCACAACAGTGTTTCTGCTGTCTTGAAAGATTTTAGTGATTATGTTCGTCTTCATCGGAGATTTAATCTACACTAATATATAGTTTGTGTTTCCTGTCCTACCTGTCAGTTAAACCACCTGGATGCTCAAACAAATACACTCTATTTCCTGCATCCTCAGCCTCACTCTGGAGACTGTGTCCATAGCTTCATTCCAGTGAAACAGCTATTTTGAGTGAGTTACCCACGGATCAATATGGTCAATAGTATTAACCTCCAGAGCGCACACAGCTTGCTGGAGTTTTGGGGGTGGGGGGGTGGGGGGGGGTGGGGGGTCTGTCAAGACCTTAATTAATGAGCAATGAGTGAAACTGCTAACTCTTGCTAACATACAGTAACTACATCATCTCATCTACCCATGTCACCGGCTGGTTACAAAGTGATGCTAAACCTTTTCTCCTGCAGTGATTTTCAAATGTAGCTCTTCAGCATCAATGACAATGTTTTTGGAAAAGCTTAACGTTGCTGCAAAATTTTCACTGTAAGTGTTTTTCAATTGGATATTCTTACAAAATGATGCATGTTGCAGCTAAAATGCAGTAAAGTAAGACTGGATTTCAGTGAATACATGTATTTGGGTAAAGGTTGATAAAAAGGATCGTGGTCCTGGTGTGAGGAGGTTGTTTTGGGTTGGTGTTGTCACTCGAGCTTCCACCAAAAGCATTAATATGTGATATTACATTAAAACATTACTCCCTCTGTTTTCACTGAATGATTCAATGGCACTTTATTACTAACAAGCTAATGTGTTCAAAACACACATTTCCATTCCAACAAGACTTGATTACCAATTCAAAACAGTTGCATGTGAATGTAATTTATAAGTGGGGCAGCATGATAAAATTGGGTTTCTACGATTGGAAAACTGCAGGAGCCCTAAGTGCAGATGATGACTTCAAAATATTCTTTATTATAAAAAATCTGATAACTAAACAGCTCTACATTAAAAAAAATATAGCTTCTACTGTATTTTGTACATTTCATTTTATGTTTTGCATAATAGCCACAAGCACCTTATTTGGACTGTTTATCTTTTTTTGGAAAAAAAAAAAACTAAAATACAGAGATTCAAATGCAGTTTTCTGCCAACAGCAGCATTTTGGAGAAACGGTGCATCAGCACAATGTCATTAAAATAAATGCAAAACACTTATGTCTTTAAACCTGAACCTGCTCTGCTTACTCCTCACTGTCAGTGTGGAAATCATTAACTGAAACTGCTGGCTGCTGTTTATTTCTTGCTGTCACACACTTAACTCACACACAGCGTTGTTTTTGAGGCACAATTGGGTGTTTTTAATATTTGGTGTGCTCAGAGCACAGTAGGTTACAACAATAGGTAAACCTTACAAAGCTATTAGGAGCCTCTTAAAACACACCTCTCAAATTCCCCAATCTACCTCCCCACCAGGTCAGCTCAGGACTTCCTCTCTGCTCTCCACACTGATGCTTCTTCTCAAAGGCAGTGAGACCTGCTGAGGTGGAACACTGATGCAAGCCGATCTGAGGCCCAGTCTGTAACTTGCTTGGGGGGGGGTAAGAAGCGGGTAATCCTGTTAACTATTCTCTGCATGTGTGCAGAGATGGTGGCTCGCCGACTCTGCCGTCTTCCTGGTGAATCATCACTACAGAGACAACAGCCGCGCTCAAAGTTAGGAAACTGCCAATCACTAATCTGCATTCTGCACCAACCCGAGGCAATCATGTGCCCTTACCGTCAGCGCCGAGGAGGCCTGCTGGCCAGTCAGACGCCGTCTTCCAGGCCTGCTCTGTTCCAGCCTGTAGCTCCTGTTTATTACCACGGGTCCAGCCTTATCGCCTCCCCTTTTACCTCGCCTTAATCCCCTTTATAATTTTCAACAACTTTAATTAGTTCATGTCCAAAGCAACTATTAATCCTGAGCATGATTTAAAATACAGAACCCAGCAGGGCGTAAAACCTCTGACCGTTACACGATTTGAGATCTTGACTTCTGCTCAGAATGATTTCACCGGTGACGCTCTTTTCAATCTTGAACTCACAATAATTCTACACCAGGTTGCTTCAATCCCACCGGGCTGTGTGCATGTCGTCTTGGATGATGACGGCATTGCACAGCTTCTACAGTGACATTGAAACTGTAATTGCTTCTGTAACCTCTTTGTGCCCTCGAAACCTTCAGTAGCTCTCTGCGGTGCGTCACATGGTCTGTTAGCGCTGCTGTACATGAAAAACCTTCGGGTTGGGGTTTAGTTTCTTTCTTTTGAAGGACTTGCATCAACAGCGTAATAATTCACACTGTTACAAACATAACCACTTATTTTTTTAAGTTTGATAGACCTTCAGTGGTGCCTTAACGGTTTTGAAGATAAATGAAGAAGACAACAGTGGTATGAAGTTCTTGTAGAAGCGCATGTGGCAGCATACTGTACACAGTCTGAAAGCAAGCTCAGGGTGGCGTTATGGCTTCCAGACAAATGAGTCAGTGCTGCGACGTGCTCAGTTGAACAGATGAGCTCGTTCCTTCATTTCAGATGGGCTAACAGCATTTGATCTACCATGAGCCCATTAGCACTCAGAGTGGGACTGTCACACGCCTGGCAAAGGTATTATATGGGGACAAATTGATTCTGTTTGCCATTTGTCATCTCCTCTATACAATGAGTGTAAAAAAAAAAAAAATACACAATGTTATAGAAGTGGCGCTCTCTCTTCACAGTCTCACTGTAAGGGAGACCAGATAAAGATACACTTGGAGACAATTTTCTGCTGAAGTCGTCTCTGTCCAATTTAGCAGACAATAAGCCATTGGAAAAACTGTCATGTCCTCTGCTTCCTCATTCCTGCACCAGAAGAAGACTGCCAACAACAAATCTACTTCTAGCATTAGAATTCAAAGGGTGAGTGTGTCTCATAGAACTGATCTCAGTGTAAAAAGCAATGTGACCTCACAATTTTTAATATGCATTGAAAAAAGACAGTCATCCTACTCTGTGAAGGGACTTCATTCATTGTTATCAGCACAGTTTGACAAACATAACCACAATTATGGAGGATTATCTTTAGATGGGATTAACTTCTGTAGCACAGGCTGCATTTCTGAAAGTAAAAATTGCAGTAATCCAAAATCCACAGGTACCACTAGTAGATAATCCACCACCTATTTGTCAGAGTTCAGATCTACACCACTATGTTGATTAAACAAATTCAGGTGTGGACATTAGATTATATTCATGAGCTATGTTCAACAGCAGTTGGTCGCAGATAAATCTGAGGCAGGCCTCATGGGGAAAAAAAATTATTTTATTCCTATCGATGTCAGAACAGAACACTCTTTCTTGTCCCTCACAGCTGCAGTGTCACTAAATCTTAAAATAAACATGTTTTTGTCTGGTTTGTGAGATTACACTCGCTGCTGCGTCTGTGTATTCCAATGTTTGTGAAACAGCAGCAAGATTCAGCAAACAGCCAGATGTTTTAGCATTCATGACCATTTTGATAACAAGGATTAAAACCCCCTAACTGAATCTGAGCGAGAATATTTCGAGAGGAAATGAAATGACGTGCAACTTAACGTCCACAAGGCACAGTTTTACCACATCGGGGGTGGGGGAGGGGCACTAATGAAGAGACAAGGCTATGATGGGAACAACCACGGGCAACCTTGCTCCAGTTGGCACCGAGGGGACAGCTCATATAGCCATTCACCTCAGAAGACATGCAGCTCAGTGGATTACCAGCAGGAAGCTGACTAATGCACCCGCGCAGTCAGGTATTTAGAGATTTTACGGGCAGATCACTTCTGGCAGCGATGACGTAAGACAGAGTGTGATTCCATTACTAAGTCAGGAGAAATTAAGAGGATGAAAATGCAATTTGCCAGGACATGTCAGCAGATATCCGTCACCACCATCCGATCGATAACTGACCGCTTTAAAATTTGGCACGACCAACTCTGATGATGTGGCTGGAATAATTGACAGGACACCACATTTCCTCCTCGGAGAAACAAAACTGCACAGAATCCAGCAAACAGAAGCCGTTTCACCAGTCACAGGGCATTGTGTGTCACTCAGAAACCTAAGCTGACAAATTCCCAAACAGCGATCGGCGTGCAAGTCAGCGACGGAGAGTGGCAGATCTCTGATGCGAGGTGAACCAGTTTCCTCCAGGCGGTGTGGACGGATCTGCGTCAGTATCAGGAAAGCATCTGACAGAGAACGACTCCACCACCCTGACACCACAAATACGTCCAGAAAAACGTGTCCTCACAAACCCCTGGGTTTTATATGTGGCATGAGGATTTTGTTGAGTAAAATATGTTGCAAGGACACAGAAATGAAATTTATTTTGAAATTTACCTTAACGTTTTGATATACTTTTCTGATATTTGTGTGTGATCTTTAGGCTTAAGTCTACATTTGAAGAGCAGAAGACCTTCCACATTTTAAATACCTTTTACATTGATAAACCGTGTAGTTGTTGTGACTAGTGGTAGTTCCCAACATTCACTGTTTGGATTATACGGTCACTAATACGGATATAAATGGAAAAAATGCCAGGACTGAATTTTCTATTAGTAACTTAGAGACCCTGTCAAATGGCAGAAAATCCCGCTGCTTGCTGAGTTCATGATTTATTTGGAGTCAGTTTCCAAACGCTGGGATTAGACTTTGGGACCCCTGCATGAAAATCTCCTGCACTACAAGTTGAGCTCACACACATCAATGTGACTGCACACACTGAGGTGTGTATCGTTGTCACCTGTCAGTGTGTTCACTGTAGGGATGCACAGGTTCACTGCTGGTCACAGTTAAATCAGTGTGTTTCCTTTCAGTGTGTTTCGCGTGCACTCTTTCCACCACTGCTGCCACCCTTCAAACATCCAGCGAGGGATGACATTTAAAGCTGACAGTGCAGATATCGACTACGAGTGAAATGATGTCATAACAATTAAACAGTCCTCCCCTGACCACATGCAATGCAAAAGGGCCTCACTGAGATCAGCCATTCAATCGAAAGATTTTAATGACACTGCAGACAGCGTGTGGTTCTGCCAATGAGACTGGAGTGTTGTGGAGGACGGAGCTGCCTGCATTGTGATTAATGAAGCAGCTCCGAACTCATCTCTGGGCATCTATTGATTCAGTTCTGTGGCAGGACCGGCGCTGAATTAATGTGCCTGCAAAAAAATGCAAGACTTATGCCTTCTGCTCGGATTGGACCTGCAATTGGAGACGGACATGAATCCACTGGCTGACACTCACACCCGAGAGGGGAGTCTATCAATGCACTGCACTGAGATGAACTGCTGGAAGAGTGACAGAAGTGCAGGGAAAGTTTTTTTGCTATCATGAATGTGGCGTTTGTGAACTTTCTGCCAGAAATGCATACAAGTAAAGCGGTCTTAAAACTATACTTGTTAGCTTTCTTGAGCTGAAAATGTGAGACTAACAGATAAGAATGTATCAATGTCAGGAGGCCAAGCAGTTGTCTGCATAATTGATGCGCAGTGCATCAGCCCAGCGCCGTTAATGGGTCTAAGCAGGAGTTCATCCTCGCTGGCTGACTTTTCAGGCTCTGGAAAGTTGTGAAGTTGAGAGAGAGTGTACGTCATGCTTTGACACATCACTTTGTCTGCACAACTTAGCTTCGCGAGGACAGGGGGAAACTAACACAACGTGATTCACTGGTGTTGATATTGGAACTGCGCTATACACCACCTCCTCCTCCTCCTCCTCCACCTCCTCCTCCTCCTACCCTGCCATGTCCCTAACTCGCCGTGTCTCTGCATATTTTCTGTTTTCACATGTGAGGCTGCAGAGTGAACTGTGGCCTTTCTAGCTGAGCCACAGAGGAGTCACCAAGCTCTCACTCACCAAATGAGCGAAGTGACAAGAGTGATTTTGTCCTGAGCTGCACAGTTTTAATGGCACATCACTTTTTGATACAATTACCACTGGAAGCACCACAGAGAAAATATAATAACTCAGTATAATTTTATTTAGAGGGAAGAAACTCCAGAGTTTGTTTTCCATCTGTCCAGTTTCTACTCAGTTTGTCTCCACCAACAATTTTCTTAAACAACAAACTCAAGTGTTAAATAACTTTTTAGAGTTTCTGTACATGTCATTTAATTATCATTAATCAATCAGGATTTGGTGCAGTTATGTTGATCAGGTTAAGTTAGGCGTGCATGTGCAGAGAAGTGAACTGAGACTCAGACCAAAAGCTTGAGTGGACACGAAACTGATAATAGTTATAGAGACCTGATCAGGATTTCTGGGGCTGGTCACTGTTTGCTGATCACAAACCGAAATAAAGTTTGTCAAGTTATTATCATCTATAGGTAAAATTTATTAGTTGTTACTGACCAAAAATATTTTTGGAGTTATATTTGTTTTGCTCAATTCAGTAAAATATGTTTAAACAAACCTGATAATGTATCAGAATTAATAAAAATACAGAATTTGGAAAAAAAAATTCTGAGTCTCAGTCGTCTCAGTCTTTGAACTGATGTCTTTATGCCCTGAAGCCACAACTCCACCACTTGGTTACTGCTTGTTTCTGGTTGCTTTCATCTCTGCCAGAAGTTTGGTAAAATGTGCACTGATGTAAAGTCTCTGTAACTCCAAACACAAACTGCACATCTATTCACTGTAATCTTGATGTGTTGTTTGATTAATCTGCAGGTCTCTGTTTCACTCTCATGCTGCTTTGTTCTCAGTCCTGCAGTGTGTTTAGCTCCGTTACCCAAACACACTGCTGTACTCTGCTGTTCACCGAATGCTAACAGCTCACAGCTAACTAGCCATCCTCCTGCTGATTTCAATAAGGATTTGCTTTGCCCACCTAACTTAACCAGGACAATTTATTTCACTGGCTGATTTTACACCCAGTGATAAAGTTAAAGGTCCCATGTGTAGGATTTAGGGAGTCTGTTCTTTGAATATGGCAGAGATACATCATTACATTTGTAAGTATGTTTTCTTTAGTGTATAATCACCCAAACATAATAATCTTTGTGGGGGTTTTTTGCCTTAGAATGAACATTTTATATCTACTTAAGCACTTGGTTTTGGCCTGAAGAGTCCACCACATTGCATTGCCGTGTTTCTACAGTAGCCCAGAATGGATAAACCAAACACCGGCTCTAAAGAGGGTCTTTCACTTTTTTCCATTCTCCTGCACACCAGATGCCACTAAATCATAAACACAGCACCTTTAACTATAGCAACAGAATAAAAAGAGGTGCTTTGTTGTCTTCAGCAATTGCTTCAGTTCGTCAATGTTAAACGATAGTTATACAAACATCCAAACCCCTGCAGTCCTGTATTGCTGTGGCCTGTAGACAAACCGTCTTAGGTTTAACATCTTAGTGGCTCATTGGATTAGGCTTTATGAAGAACAGATAAAACTCTTGAGAACAAATATCAGCTGATAACAATTATTGGTCAATCAGCAGGAGAACCCTTAAAAAATAACGATGATAAATCTGCAGAGATCACTGAGACACTCTGGATCAAGACTCCAAAAATCATTTTTTTGAAATTTATCACTGTCGTTTAACAGACATGGGGGTTTCACTTCTGTTTGTAACAAAACGCGGAGCAGTCAGAAGCTCGTGCATGCCAACAGCTCGCAGGAAAAAAACAAAAAGCTGTGGAGATGGCAGGTGGTTCCGGCTTTAATGGACTGTTTCCCTGAAAATTGCCAACGTTGGCAGGGTCAGCGCTGATTTTCCCCGTGCAATTCTCTTGTGCCATTCAACTCTCTGATGGAGAGCAGCTGGCACTAAGTGACACTCACTGTGATGCAGATAGTGAACTGCAGTTTTGTTTTTGTTCTGTTTTTTTTCCCTTAAAATCCCAAGACAGCAGGGTCACACCAGCTTTTGGCTTTCAGCTGCACATCTATAAACCTAGATCGCACTTTGTCGAGCATTCTTGGTGAGGGTGAAGATGATTTTTTATCTCATGTGAGAGTTTTGGAGACAGTGCTGCCCTCCAGCTTTAGTGAGTCAGCCTTTCACACATGCCATTGATTTCCAGTGGGAGATGAGCGGCAAAGTTGCTGGGGAGGTTAATCTTGAAATCAATTCTTTTGAGCATATTTTGCTCACTGTGCTGTCAGCACAACATCCAAGGAAATCTCTGTCCTACAACTGGACCTTTGTCTTGTTTTTTAAGTTAGCTTTGATGCATGTGTGCAGTCTTCTCAGTGTGGCACTTTATGATATACATAGAAAAACACATTCATCTCTGTAGTTTATTATCAGCCAATATTTGTCCCCTAAGCAGCTTATAATAAAGGAGGATTATAATTTATGCAGTCAATACAATAAATAAATGTAAAGAGCATCTAAAAACTTTCCACAGGCTGTTTTTAATGCAGATTTTCACTACTGTTTGCACCACTTGTAGCATCAACAGGGCAGTCATCACTTGTAGCAGCTCTGCCAAAATAAGCCAATTAGGTTTATTGATTTGTTGTGAGCACCTTAAACAGAGCCAGGCAACAAGGAGACCCAAATGAATTGCTGTACTGTAAATACACAGGAAAGACTGCGATGGGCAAGCTTCCACAGTGTGAGAGCAGCTTATTGTATTACACTCAGGAAAAGCATGTTTACTCACTGACATAAAAAATATCCTAAGGCAGTAAAAAGTCATAAAATCCTGATCCAAATAAAGACTAAAAGAGAAGGAAGAGAAGGAACTACAGTGTGTTTTTGTGGGTGATAGTGTTGCATATTATGCATCAGGAAACAAACGTGATGGCTCAATAACACAGCGTCATTGTTTACTATTATATGAGTTATTAATTAATATTTCTAATTATTTGATAGGAAAGAAACGGCCACCAAGGCAAATGTGTGTGCCGGTGCGTAAAGTGTCGTGCACATCTCCGGTGCAGATGGAGGCAGGTTTCTCCGGCAACCCCTCTCCGCTCTCTGCCAATCCATCGCCATGAACACACTTTACTTCCTCCATTCCTATTCTGAGAGGTAAATGGACCTGATTTCTTTCCGCCACATGTCATAAACTCGGGCTACGAGACCGAAAAAGGCTCCCGCGCTTCGTGAGCGGAGGCTACAGATGTGGCGAGGAAGAGCGAGTCAGAATGCGGATGAGGGTGCGAGCGAGAAACACAAAGGGACGTTTCAACAGGATGCCAGTGACAGAAGAGGACATCACTGCCATCACTTCAGCTTTGTTGTGTTTTATTTGAATGAAAAGAAAAATCATTTTCACCCACATACACACTGTAGCCCTCTGGCCTGCCTCTTAGCCCACTGATCCCTCGCTTTTGTCTAATGATCTCTGTTTTTTTTTGACGATCACCAAGTCAATGCAAGTAAAGCGTGTGATGTGAGCCCGTCACGTCGTGCAGCGCAGGCCTACAGGAGCAATCTGAAGAGCTCAGATCTCAAAACAATACAAGACACATGCACCATGCGGGGAATGGCTCACCATCCAGTGGCTGCTATTGTTTTCAGTCTAACCTTAAAGGAGGACTTGAGCACCATGTAGGGGATGAATGGGCGCATGGTCGCGTTAATGAAAATTAAAAAAAAAAAAAAAAACAACAGATTTAGGGGTAAAGCAGTCTGTGCAAAGGCAAGGCTCTCCTCTTACCCTTGGAAGCATCCTTGTCTTCTTTAGGCTTCGCCACTTTTCCACTCATAGATCCCAGTTTGGATGTGTAATTCCCGATTTAGACAAGAATCGAAATCCTTTTAAATGCTGACAGTCCTCAGTGAAATCCCGTCCAAAGGCTCCAGGTGCTGAGATAAGGGTTCTGTGGAGAGAGAGAGAAACATTAATCCAAACGTCCCCCTTTCTCATAGCACAACAGCAGCAGGGCCACATAACGAGACAATGGACCATGGGAGCTACTCGGGAAGCAAGGTGTTTATCAACTGGATATCAATGAAAACATGCAACTATACTGATGCTCTCTCAACACACTCACACGGCACACGACAAAGAGTCCATATGGTTCAAGTAAACACCGCGAATCTGTGCATCCCGTGCATCTCTGCAAGCTTTAAACCCACCTTATCTCCTCCACGTTTTCTGCTACATCAATGCACATTGATGAAAGGAAACGCTCCCACCATGAATCCCGTTATGTTGCATGCAAAAATCACGACCTGTTTCTACTGTGACAAAGGAAAAGAAGCAACCAAAAAGAAAAAAAAAACGAGAAAGCTGCGATTTGAGGAGCAGTTTTTTTTTTCTTCCTTTCTTCTCTCGCAGGTCTTCAATCAGCGTTGAAACAGAAATTTAAAAAAAAATCAGGTCAAAACACTGAAGCGTCCTGTGTAGACACAAACCCCGAGAGAAATGCCATCCAGTGCAGCTGGTGCGACCAGGTTTTCTTGTCTGAGGCTTTTCCTTCTGACGAGCTGTGCTCCTCTGAACGCTCGGCAGGCAGATTCAACAGGATACACAGCGTGAGAGGAGCGCTCCCCCCGTCACAGCGCCGATTCACACCGTGGACATATGAGGGTTGTTGTTTTTGTTTTTTTCACTTAAGTATCAGTGCTGGGATGAAAACGAGCTCCATCCGTAACCGCAGTCAGTGTGTGAGCTGTATGTGTGTGTGTGTGGATGTGGTGGAGATTTAAAGCTGGAGCTCGAGCTGCATGGTGCACACCATCTTGCTGTTGCTCTCATTCAGTTGCCTTTGCAGAGCAATGCGTCACCCCATTCACATACAGCCTGCGCATTTTCTGCTTTTATCATCCGAGGTGTTTTCTTTTGGCTTTGTGAATGCATGAGGTCATCCGCAACAGCTGGAGGACAAAAGTCGCAAATAAAAATTTAATTGTGGGACGACTGATCTTTTTTTTCAAAGGTTCATTGTATAGATTCGTTGGATGGTTTAAACTGGCCAAAAAAACATTTAAAAAGCTAATTTTTTTTCGGCAAAATTGGCTTTAACCTCTAAAGATCCTGCCTGTAATAATCACGTGCTGCCTTGTAAGTTTAAAAATCCACCTCTCACAAATAATAAAGAGTAATTATACAATTTTGAGTAAAAGACAGATAACTAAAATCCCAACAAGTGAAGGAAAACTCATCTTTGTGAACATTATAACTTGGTTCAGTTTAGTAGGTGTCACATTTCGTCAACATCTCTTCCCTCTGAGCTCACTGCTCACTGAACAGGTGCTGAAAGGTTTTCTAATGACAATGTGGGACAACAGGTTCAGAGTGTAATATAAACCACAGCAAATGACTTTTCATCCCGTAAACATAATATTGAGCCTATTTTCTCTAAAAAAACTGGACTAACTACACGACTGTGACATAACTTAGCTTGTTTTCAAAGAGAGAAACTAATTCCCACAATCAGCACATGAAAACCTCCTGCAGCAGTCACTTATGTTTTGTCATTAGCTTCACTTTATAAGTAGCAGCTTCTCTCAACTTGGTCAGAATTTATTACTCACCTTTTGTGGTGTCAAGCCTCGTAAAAAGTTTTATTTTTCCCAGTTTTTACAATATTCCTCCTCAAGAATAGTGTTGTTGCTGGAGCTCAGTGAGAGTGAATCAAATTCAGTTTGTGAGCTTTGAAAGACAACAGTGTTTTTCTACAAAAAATATCCAGTTTGTGGATAATAATAATAATTTATGGATGACATCACAACTACGTCCAGCCAAAGTCTTTTCTACTGAAGTATTTTTAAAAACACTGTCTGCAGATGATCAAGGAAAACTTTATTCCAAAGGAACTCTATTTAGCAAAAAGGTTGTTTTTATAGCAAAACAAAGAGGATCTGTCCCTTCATGACACCTTTTTCTGGGAAAATGCTATTATTGTGTCTGAGTTGCAGCCGAGATTGACTTCTCTGTTGACTGATAATGAAAGCTGTGATGCAGTAAAGCTAAGTGTTCAGAAATGAAGTGTCTTAAGTGTCCTTACCTCTAAAACCTGTGAAGATGAAGCATAAAAGTCACAGCTCATCCTTCACTGAGACTCCCATAAAGCCGTCCAGTTCCAAAGTGGTGAGAGAGCAACGCTGACAGCCAGAGATCCAAACTGTTTTCAACCCAATTTCAAGATCTCTGTAATGAAAAAAAAATTCTGTGTATTAACTTTAACAGCCGTCACTCAGAAGTCCTCGTCTGTTTTCTTGTAGTTTGTACGTCACATCTCTCAGCCCTCGTGTCTGTTAGCACTCAGTGTCAGCAGAGGAAAAGGACCTGTGGGTTGAGGGTTACGAGGTCTATATGCTTTCTATTTTTAGAAGAAACAGGACTCCTTTCCAACTTTCTTCACATGCTCACGTCTTCCTGAGACGTCTGTTGCCTGTTTGGCCTCTTTCAAGGAGTGACTCTGCTCTGCCTCAAACTGTCCAGTCACTAATCAGTCAAATTTACTCGACTCTGTCCTGTTATTTCTGTCACTTTTGTCATTAACAGGGTTCAACATTAATGACCTTCTCGCTCGCTGTACAAGTCTTTTAGGCCTATTAGCTGTTGTTGGTAGTCTTCTTGATGGTCATGCAAAATGCTGTTGACTCTTATTTTACCAAAATTTGACATGCTTTATATTTAAAAAAATATTTTATCAGTCTCAATCTAGAGCTTGTGGAAATCTTTGTATTACATAGTTTGAGTTTTTCCTTCAGTCTCGGAGGAAGTGATTCCCATCATCAGCTCAGTGAGAAAACAAAATATGTACATTTTTTTGTACTACTAAACCCATTGGGCAAGAGACGTGCTAGTTTCAACCAGAAATGGCATTTTACTAGCTGCAGGCAACTAAGAAATCCTTACTGTTAAAATTTCATTTATTAGGCCGAAATTATGCTCATGTGATGCTTCCAGGCTTTTAAGCTTCTAACGCATTAGACTGAGTTTACTGATGCAATGTGACTGTTTTTATTATAAGAAATCTTGGCGACATTATTAACATTTTCAACTGAATTTATAAAACCACTCATCTAATCTTCATAATGTATCTGAAATTTAAAACTGAATAACCTTCAAGCAAATACAGACTGTATTAAAAGCCATTTAGCCTTTCAGTCAGTTCTCTTACTCCATATACGCGCCTCATAAAGTTTCTTATTAGATTTAATGTGAATGTTCTGCATATTGTTTTCCCAGAGCAGCTAGCTTATTGAAAGGGAAAAACTCGTTTGATTTTTAAAAGAAATTGGTTTACTTTGAAGAAAATGTTCCAAGATTATTTGACACAAACTTTTTTTACATTTCTGATGTTTAATATGTAGATTATTCAATTAACCAGTCATAGAATTTAATCTGAAACAGACAGGAATTATGGTTTTGCAACAGCCTCACAACCAGTAGTGAGACAGATGAAATTTGATGAAGTGATGATTAGCTGTTACTCAGGTTTTATTCAATTCATACTAAGATATTAAGCCTTCTGATGTAATGAGGTTCACAAGACTCTAGTACCTGCTTGTCCATCACACCTAAATCACACCTAATCGTTAACTATAACATTGTAATTAACTAACACAGTGTTAGCGACTCTTTACAGGAGAAAATGGCACAACTTAGCTTTGATGCTGACATGTTGTTTGGATCACTATAATAACAAATACGAAGTTTAACCCAAGTTTTGTGGCTTATTTTGCTTATTTTTTTTGATACGCTGATTAACAGAGATTGATGGATCACTTATTGTGCAAGCTTCAGTCTGTATGTTTACAAACAGTTTATTTTATTACACATCTCTGTAAAATATCTTTGTTTCCATCTTTATTTCTATAAGTGTTGAAATATGACAGTCTTCAGTCTTTAGTTGGTTCGGTATTTCACTCGTTCTTTGTATTATTTCTATATTTGTGTCACACAGACAACAGAGTTTTTGTACATTTGCTTTTTTTATTGTCATTTAGTTATATTTTAAACCTGTCTGCTACCTTTAGCTCCCTTTGTTTAAAGGGCCCAGCTCCTCTTTCTCTCCAGAGAAAATGTATTGATTTGGTCCTTTTTCTTACATCATAAACTGAAATCAGTGCTGCTCATTAGCACACGCTGACACTGAGAAAGTGCATGCTTATTATTTATGAAAGTGGCTGTTTTTAGCAGCAGAGCAGAATGGAGAGGACTGTGAATCGATAGGAGCTGACCACTCAGCTGAGGGGTCAAGGAGGTTACATCTGAGGGGGGGTTAGTCAATGACTGGATGTCTTCATCACCTACAAAAATAGGTGTTGTGTGACACAAACATAAACGTGACATGACATTTACAAAAGATAAACACATAACAGAACATGCTTTTAATGAGAGATGAACTTCATTCAAAGAAAATTTTTAATTATTTGCATGAAAATCTGCAAAATATTTAATTAAAACTTGTTGTTGAGTGTTTCAACTAGGGAATTTTTTTTGCAATAACAAGCGTAACTCAAAAATCTTAAACTTGACCAGATTAACTCATCCTGAATGTAAATTAAAACATATATTTAAACCAAACTTTCATCCTCAAAACTGGGCCAAAACTAGTGCAACTAAACATACAAGTTATTGTTAATGCAACTCCTTTATTACAACATACCAAGCAGAGTTGGAACATTTTTTGTAGGGAACATACTATAATTATTAGTCAAAGAACCAGAAGTTTATCAGTGATGTATGAAATGTTGAGTTTAAGAAGCAACCATAAGGAAAGGGAAAAAATGTAACCGATTTCTCAAGTGTCTCTGGAGCAATAGATGTATTTAAAGTAAAATCGTCATCAAATAAGCCGCTGGTGACTTCTTCTTTACCTGAGGAGTTATATACAGCAGTGTGGAGATGAGGAAGAGCTCTGACTCACCAGCAGTGCATGTGCATGTATGGGAATGAGGTCCGAGTGAGTGTCAGAGAGAGTGCAAATGTCAGTGGGTTGTGTTCCCACTGTGTCCATGGCCCGTGGCCCCCTTTGACATTTCCAGCATCATAGTGCAGTGCTACATTCAGGGCCGGCCTGTTTCAAGCGAAGCCCTGCGGCCCGGTCGGTACAGCGCAAACAAACTCCTGACTCACACTCTGTCACCTCTGATGTCACATTACAGCCTGTTATTCTGTGGCAGTGCTGCACAATAACCCTGAATCACTTCTCTTTGTCTGCTGATTGCAGCCTTTCTGCAGGGAAAGAAAAAAGCACCTTCACCTTAAACTCGTGCTGCCCGACACACGTGGAGGTAAACTCAGCGAACTGAAGTGTTTTAGCTGTTATTTGTTTAAGCTGTTTTATGTTTTAGTGTCGTAAAAACATGTCATTTGGTATATGTCAGGCTGAAACATTAACCTAAGCTCAGCAGTTGTAGCACTAAGATTAATAAACAATAAACTGATACATACTTCTTGATTATCACACTGTGTTACAATATACAGCACACTGACTCAGTACATGTATGATGTTTTGCATTGAATTAATTATTGTTTTATTAAACATTTTTATTAACCCATTTCAAAGAAAAACATGTTGTGAAGTGAAGTTTAGAAAGTGAGCAGACTGCAGTTAATTTTCTTCTGAGGGAGCCTGTTTGTCATTGTTGGTAGAATTTAAGCAAGTTATAATATTTCAGTCACAGAAGATCACTCATGATGACATTTGGTGAAGAGATTTTATGTTCTGTCTTTGCATGAGTTGACGCCAGGCACTATAGTGCGTCAACTCCTCCAGTATTTGTAAAAATGCAATTCAAACAGACTTGAGGCTCTAAACTGTCCAGATTTTTATGAGAAATCAAACTTGGCTCATTTCAAAATTAATAATTACATTCAACAAAGCCTTACTTTTCATGACAGGTTGCCTGGATTCCAATATAAAATTATGCAGAAAGACTATTTTGGGCAAAGACACTGAATGAAGTAATGGTAGAATGATTGAAAGGCTGAATAAATGAAAAATGATGCTCATAGAGCTGAGTCATTGCTTCTCTGATTCACAAGCCAATATGAAACAATAGAAGCCCATTGTCTGTAAAAACACTTTTGTTTTGAATAGCATCAGATTAACAGATGTTCATAAGAATTCATAGTTTTTTCACCACCTTAAAAAACTACATTGTTGCAATTTTTATCATTGTACAATCTTTAACCTCACTGTTTTTAAAAGGCAGTTATTTGCAGAGAGCTCTCTTAATTTAGATATTTTTTCTAACGTTTTACAGCCTGATTCTTCTGCTGAACCTATTCATTCATTACTTCAAAATCAATTTCCAATCACATGGATAACAACCACTTACCTCATCTGCACACTGAGCTGACTTATAAATCAGGTGCAAAGGATGACAGACTAAAGACCAATAGACCAACAAAGCTGCATCCAAGGTGGTATTTGACTCAAAACTCATTCTGTGGGACCAGCAGTGAGTTTTTGTGGGCTGATTATTGCTCCACTGTTATGCAGGAGGGTTAGTTTTCTGTCCCTGATTGTGAAACTGATTGGAGCTCTGAGTGCAGCTGATAAGGTAATCAGGATGGTTCTGTTACAAGCTGAAAGTTTGTTGAATCTGTGTCTGTTTTTGGTGTAATATGGGTGTGAATGAACACAAACAAGTCTTCTGTTTCAGTCAAAATGTGTTAAAAGTTAAATGAATCACAGCTTCTTGTACAGTCAGTGTAATCACAGAAAAGAAGGTTTGGTTTAATCTTAGACCAACTAAATTTCACATTTACTCAGTTAATACTGAACACTGAAACAAAAAAGCTCTAATCATTCTGTGAAAGTTGTGTGTACGGATAAGATTGTGCAGCATTACAGATGGACACGTCAGTCTCACTAAAATATTAAATATTGAGATGTCATCATAACTGAGTATAATGAATAAAATAGATTAGCAGAGTACCGAATGCAGGAAAATAAAACTTGAGGTCTTAAGATAGAAGTAAAGGACAATAAAGTCTTTGTCTGTGTGTGTCTGCAGGTTTATGTTTTCTTTGCCTTGCACATAAATATGATTTATTTCATCACACGTTACATGTGGGACTGAAGCACCTGCTCATTTATCTTCAAAGCCTCACAGAGTTCAGGCGCACTGACCTCCGTTCCAAAGGTCAGAATGGGGTCAGCGAGTTATTTCGAAGAGGTCGGGGTCGAAAGGTGCAGCATAATGTTGTATTTCTGTCACATCTTCCTATAACACACGCCACATAATTGACTTGGCCGCTTCATAGATTGCATTTTTATATCTCTCATGTCACAGAGTCGGGGTATAATTCAGCTGTGGGACGGATGATCTGCATGTGTTTGCTGCTGCTGACATTCTGCCATTTACCCCCGGTGATGAAGTCGTCATCAGTTCTCTGGCAGGTGAGTTATTAGCACCTGAAGCATGTCCTGCTGTGCAAAGAGTGCAAAGTTGGAATTGATTTATTATCGTAAAGAATTCATTTCACCCGTTTCTACCTCATTGGCTCTGTCCAATGTAGTTTTTTTTTTTTTTTTTTGCAAAA
>JAPZDY010000026.1:15518579-15528831 GCA_029783645.1 Ctenochaetus hawaiiensis | reverse complement strand
ACCTCATTGGCTCTGCCCAATGTAGTTTTTTTTTTTTTTTTTTTGCAAACTCATTTTTGACATTCAGCAAGAAACCAGTGAGCTTCGCAGGCTCTTTTTGACCAGGAGGGATGGGAGCTCCACTTTTCATTAACGGTGGCTGAACATCCCTGAGCCGGCAGCGTCTGTCAGCTCGGCTGCATCATGGCTCACAGAACCAGGAGTGGATTTTCATATCTCTCATTTCATAGGAATCCACAATAGTGCTGCTTTTCTGGGTCAGTATTGGCAAAAGTAGGCAAGATAAGTGTATATATTCATGCAAAACCCAGAGACAAGATAATTTTTTAAAATTCATTTCCATTTTTCCCACGAACTCTTTTTGGAAAACGAATTTGGACAAATAAACATGCACCCATAAGTGATGCAAATTTACACATTTCGCAAAATGTGCATATTAAGTGGGTCCGGCTTTACTGGGTCACTGACATGCAGTTTAATATTAAATCATTCGTATGGAAAAACAGTGCGAGAGCATTTCACTGCTTTTTGAGTCCCTCTTTTTCTTAAATTATGGATTTTTATTAATTAATCCAGTTATTTTTCAAGCAGAGATCTGTCATCTCATATAGGAGGTGATAATAACCAAGTCATCAGTTAGGATAAAGCAAGAGAAGAATTAAATGCCATGCTGTAATGTTTACATCCTTTGCTATTTCTTCTGAAACTGCATCAGGGGGTTTAAATACCCTTTAATTTTTACTGGCAGAATTTCATCTGAAAGGCCTCCAACACCCTATTTAAGACTGTTGGACTGCGACCGATGTTGTGAGCCTGGAAATGGGAACACTACCTCTCCGTCTTCAGCAAAATATCAAGCCAATTGTTGAAATGTCAGAGTGTTTGGCTCTGTGGGGATGCATGTGGGCAAGCAGAGGAATGGGTTTGAAACGTCAGGCTTTCAAATGACAGAAATGACTGTACCGATTAATGAAGCGGGACTCTCTCAAATATCACATTAATGTCAATGACTTTATCAAGAGAAAAGGGTGATGGAAGGGAGTAACGCTTCGAGGCCCGTGTGCTCTTTTTTTTTAACATCCTGCAACACAGGAGCTCCCTGTGGATATTACTGTATGTCGAGAAGAAAAACAGGATCAAACAGATCTTTATTTAACAGTACAGTATGGCTCCCTGCCCAGAGTTTACATACGACTGAAGTAAACTATGAGCATCACCAAATTTCACCTTTGGTCTTGAGCAGAAAACACTTGGGAACCCCTGCTTTAAAGGAATAGTTTGAAATTTTCACTTATTTGCTTTTATTGGAGGAGCTAAACAAGAAGACAGACGTCTGCCTTTTAAATGTAAAACTGCAGTAAGGAGATAGTTTGCCTGACATAATGACAGAAACATGGAAAAGGTTATTCACAGCCAAAAAATTTCCAACAAGTAGAACCATAGATTGTCACCGTCACTAATGCTTTTGTACGGATTGAACAAAAGAGATATAATGTTCATTTGTGTGTGATTATTATTAATTTTTCATCTTTGTAACCATTGAAGTGAAGCAGGATGGCTGTTTCCTCTGATATTCAGTCTTAACGCAAAGCTAAATTAACCATCATCTGCAGCTTCACACATCACAGACGTATCCATGTAGTCAAGTTGGTTTTATTTATGTAGCTGGTTTTAGAAATTTGCCTCAAAGAGCTTTACAATCTATACAGCTCTACTTAAACACTCAGTTCAGATAAAGAGAAACCCCTCAAAATTGAGATATTCTCAGCAAGAGCATCACAAGAGGACAGACAGAGGACAACTTCCAGGTGTTGCCAGACCTGGGTCACATGACCTCCTCTCCTCCTTAGAGACCTGAAAAGAGGACACAAATTCACTGAAGTCCATTCACACAGAGAGAGGAAAAGAAAGAAAATACAGTAGGAGAGGGAGAAAAGGAAAACAGACATTAAAAGAAAGAAAGCCTGAATCTCCTGTAGGACTGAAATCCAGCTCCAAACATCTGGAATGAGGCACCAACAGCCAGGAAAAAGAGAGAGAGAGAGAGAGGTCCCAGGAGAGCCGATAGTCCAGCTCAAAGGAGCCAGAGTGAAAAGAGAGGACAAGGAGGAGACACAAGGGAGAGCAGAGAGAAAGAGAGAAGCACACAGCCGGGATGTGAAACTCACTCCCATGTTACTCTCGACAAGAAAGTGAGCAGTCGAATTTCCCAAAGTGTGAAACCACTCCTTTACACATGCTCTCTTCTGTGTAACCTTCTTTTTTATTGACATTACATTATGATTTTGATTCTGAGGAAATTCTTTGTTAAAGTAAATGTGGCTTCATAATCTCCGCTTTTTTCTAGCAGGCAACCTTACAGAATCCCTGTCTGTGTCTCATGAGGATTTCACATAAAAGAACGTTTCATTTGCCTGCATCTGACATCACTGTCGACGTGCACACTCTGCACTGAATCCACAGTCCGATCTCACTTCCTGTAATTTTCTCCACAGCAGCTTGTCGTCCTCACAGTATTCAAAAGGTTTCTTAAACTGGCTTTGAGAGAAAAAGATGATAAAAAATTAACCCAGACAGATAGAGGGTTTGTATGTCACCAAGCAGACATTCAGATATCTTAGCTTTCCTTCTTTGCATGCATTTGTGTGTTGATAAAAAAAACACATTAAAATGTTAGCATTTTTAATTTTAACGTTAACATTTGAATGTTATGGCCTGAAGGAGTTTGTGTCACCCCACAATCAAACCTTGAGGGAATGGCCGATCTTCTTAAACAGAGCTCCTTCCCTGCTGCCCTTCAGGTCTTTTCATATCATATCATAGCATCGTTCAAATGTCACAGTGTAAAAAATTACCATTAACCGTGTGGATGTAATGTATCACAAACTGTGGCCAATTAAAAACCAAAGTACAGTCTAGTCAGGGATTATTCAGATCATAGACAACCTTATTAGGGAGACTATTATTTTACTTAATGGTTGTCTCCTTTTCAACTATTTCAGCAGAAATTCCCCTTAATAACACAACAAGGTGTCTGTCACTGTAATCGGTGCTGAGAGCTGCTGCTAAAACACTCAGAGCAGAGCTCACAGACCCATGTTGGCCTTTAGCCTGATGGATATTTCTTGAGAAAAAGAGGGGAAAATTAAATGCATATTTACTATGGATCAGTGTTTATGCAGTTTTCTTTTTTTGTGATGGAAAATTGGAAAAGAGCTCAGTCTCATTCCCAGCTTTCCTAGATGTTTAATGCAATCTGAGCACATCAGGCAGTGACACTGCAGAAAGTCAGCCAGTTAAAGGAATTCGGGATCTCGGCGCCGTTTCATATCTCAACAATACAATACAGCAAGTATTTGCTTGAGCCAACTGTTAAGTTTCTATTTCAGTTTTGACCCTCTGAAGGAAAAAGTTTAGGCACCTCTGACACAAAAATATCGATGCAAAGTCACTTTGAGAGGAAAAGTTTATGCCAGAGTCCAAACACAAAAAACCCCCATTGATGCAGTCAGTGTCTCAGTGGAGAAATCCTCCTTTTTTCATTAAATTGAATTTAAAAATACAAGACTGGCTGATGTAATAAACCTTTTTCATCATTGAAAAGCATTATGAGTCTTTTCGGATTTTGGAAGATTTTTTTTTGTGTTTTTTCATATTAAAAGTTCTGTTCATCTTCTTAAAAATGCTAATAGATTAAGTTTGCATTATTGGTGGTAAAACAGTGATTCTTTTGTTTGTACTGGGATCACCCATCATGCCTTTTTAACATCACAAGATTGACAAAAAAAAATTCAATTATACTGTCTTTGTTATTGCACAGCTTCGCTCAAACCGTGCTGCTCTTGTTTGAGCTCTACAAACACTCAGATTCACAGCAACAGAAGTGGGTTTTACTCCAGCAGAACAAAAGCCTCCTGTAAATGACACTGTGTCCCTGGTGAAACACTGAGGTCTGGGCCGCCCGCCGCCCAGGAGATACTGTACTGAAGCAATCAATAGCACTGAGAAAGCATCAGAGTTTTTATTATCTGCGAGGCCCTGACTCGTTCCCCCACAGTAGTGACTAATCTAATTGGAGTCGACACAGATTCCCCAGCTGTGAGCTGCTGCCAAAGAAAGAGAGAAGACAGAGAAGTCAAGGGAGATCTTCATAAATCAATACTCGAGTCACAGACAGTTTTATTTCCACCCATCCATCCATCTGTCCGTCTGTCCGTGCAGCCACATGGTCCATCTGAAACAGCCTTGTTAGCCTGCTCAGCTCACAAGTCATCACCTCAGAGCTAATGGCCAAAACCATTGTTCCCATTTCATTCTGTGCATACCAGAATAAGGCCTGTCAAAGGTCTGCGTCCACTCTGATGTTAAACTAGGATGAGAGAATATGTGGAAAGTATGCGATCAGGGTTATCAAGCCCACAACCTCTCAACATGGCTCAGCAACACACTTACATTTAGAAATATGACTCAGCGAGGGCGCCGCAGAGTTTACATGCAGCCATGTTTCAGACTGAAGCTGGAATACCTGTGGAAACGTTTAGCCCGGAAAAACTGTTCAGGCATCAAATATCTTAAACACGCTGCGACTACTTTACTCTGAAATGCATCCTGACTGGAAGTGATTGAGAAGCTCTCGTATCGAGCAGACAGTGTTAATTACTCGAGTATGAATTATTCAGCCTCTGAATGATTCAGTGAAATATAAATGCGTCCGGTCAATAGTTGCCAACACTCGAGAAGACTTTGGACTCCCTCTGGGGGGATTTGGGAGCAAGTGATGGGTTGCATCTTCTACGCCAACCCGCAAAATGACACCAGAGTTTAAATCTTCAGCTGGCGTGCTGAATCAGCACAAGCTACATATCACCATATCACATATCCTCATCTTCTTGGGTATTGATTGACTATTGACCAAAAAGAACAAATTGCTATTCTAGATGTAAACATATAGAAAGAATCAATTTTTTCATTTAAATATGTAATGGTCTTATCAGTCACAGCAACTCTCTGGTTTCTTATTCAGTTCAGTAAAGTTCAAATGTAAAGCACAGTGAAATAAATGCTAAAAATAATCTTGAATGATCTACACACACCTCACATCACACACACTGTACACACAAAGTTTGAAAACACACTTTTGGACAGAGTTTTTGCTCAGTTCTCAAATGGCAGCAAACTGTAGCTCTCAGACTGAGAGGCGTCTCTGAGCTGCAGAGATAAATTATGGGACACATGGTCCTATCACCAGTCTCTTATCACTGGTTTATTGTGTTGAATGCCTGAGGTGCACATACGCCATCTTGTGGTAAAAAACGGAAAGTGCATTTTATCATTTTTGGCCAGGACACAGAAGATGATAAGAAAAGCTGAATTATTTTAATGAAAAACATTAATTTACCTCAAATGTGGATTTATAGCTTTACCAATCCATGAATATTATCAGACCTCCAATCCAACGCAAACAGTCAGGATTGTTTTGTATATCACTATAAATCAAAAGTCTAAGATTTAAACAGGTTTTCTCAGACTTCTGCTGACTGTGTTCATATTTAAGCAGCAGGCATGTAAACGAGAGTCAAACAGTGAAAACCATGAACTTGTCTCAGTGTGTTTAATTGATCTCATTATCACATTAAACATCAAAAATTCTGACTTGACCTGTTTTTTTCAGTGCCAAATTCCCATTTCACTTCCACATTAAAATGCTGTGTTGTCCACTGACACTGCTATCTAATATCTATCCAATAACACTACTATTGATGACAGAATGGTTTCCCTTCATGAGTCAAGTTTTTATTACTTATCTGACAGATGCTTGTTAGGGGAGATCATTTGACCCAGTGGCTGATTAAATGTAATCTATTATAAAATACAGAGCATTTAATGTGATTCTGGGGACCAAACAAAATGTTTCTGAGCTGCACATTGGCCTGCAGGCCTGTTATGAAACTTTGATTTAAAGGAGCAGCTGTAACGTCCACAGCCACAGACAATATTCAGCACATAGGATAAGGAATGAAGTATGAAAGAAAAAAGAAAAAAATGATATTTGTGGAGTATATAGTGTGAATTTAAAGAAAGAAAAATTATTAAAAATATATGATTAAATGTCAGAGATTGTGAACTTGTTAGTTTGTGCTATCAATATGCTACAATGTCATAATGAAATGCATAAAAAACACAACTGAAACAACAAACAAAGGGACATTTGTTGATTATAGTGTTTTGAAAAGCCTCACATTGATACAACACAGATAACAAAACACAAATGATAAATGTACTTGGTCTACAGCTATCTTTTAAATAAAATAAAGATTTGTAGTTTTCAGCAGATGGATAAACTGGTAACTTCAGCTGTAACTAAACAACAACAGACCTGGGATCAGTGTTGGAAATCAGGGCCTGAGTTGACACAGTAAACCTGTTTCTATCTGTTCTTTGAGCTTTTCACCGTAAAAGAAAATCCGGGATTTTGCAGCTTTGTTAACTTTCGAACACACACAAACACACACAGAGTCTCAGTGGTTGTTGGATGTTGACACACTGGCTTTTATCAGACTGAGTCATAATGTTTGTCTTCGAACACACACATGCAGCTAATTGTGAGTGTGCGAGTGCAAACAGAGTCCTGTACTTTGGAGTGATGGTCCACTTTGTGTTTGTGTGTCAGGACATCAGAGCCGTTTGGAATGGCACCATTTTTTTGGTCGTTCTTGTGTTTGCTGCTTTTGGACTTTCAGCTGGACTATGGAGGTTTTATATGTTTTTGTCTTTGTGGTGCTCGTAATTAACTTCTCTATGACTTGAGGTTTATTTTACTTGTGTTGTCTTTCTTTTAGAACGTTGCGATACACAGAAGAACTCTGGATGTTTGTTGTTGTGACCTATGAGATGAGGACAGCCACTTTAACAGTCACACAAGTCTGTGTGATTGTATCATGATATTCCTTTTGCTCACTGCAGCTCCAGCTCCGGCCTCGGCTCCAGCCTCGGCTCCAGTGTTCCTCCCCGGCGAGGCAGCCGATAGTGTTTTGCAGAGACAAAAGCGCCACAACACTGGTGTGTTCGAGGAGTTCCTGGAAGGCAACCTAGAGCGAGAGTGTATAGAGGAAAAATGTGACCTGGAAGAGGCGAGAGAGTTCTTTGAGGATGACGAAAAGACAGTGGGTTTTTATTTATTTATTTATTTTAATATCATATGATGTCTTTTTTTTTCCAGTCAACAATAGTCAGAGATTTTACTTTGTGTTCTAGATGGCGTTCTGGGTCGGATATATTGGTAAGAAAGTTTTGATAACTTCTCCCAACACAAGGAAACTGACTCGTTTGTAATGATCATTTTCTCTGTGGCTTCTTAAAGAATGAACCTTTTCACATTTACATTTCCTTTCAACAGAACTTAGGCCATTACTGAAATTATTCTCTGGATATGCTCTCACATAAACATGTTTTTCCTTTATCTCAGAGTAAACATTACTTCATAAAAAGACCACAGCAGTTAGTTGAATGTGGTAACATACTGTGTCTGGATTTCTTCAGATGGCAATCAGTGTAAATCAAACCCGTGTCAGAACCAGGGGTCATGTAAAGACCACGTCGGCTCCTACACCTGCACATGTCTTTCTGGCTTCACTGGCGGGAACTGTGAGATTGGTGAGTGAACGTCACATGGTTTGATATAAACATGTGATCAGGAGAAATTAGATTTTTATGCTACAGGATCCAAATTGTCTGAGAATATGAGATCTGATCTGATCACGTCTCTGTCTCAGGGGATAAACAGTCAGGTGCCTTTTCCCTTCTTCTTCTTTTTTAAATTAAATCAATGGCTCGCATCCAGACTCAGCCTGGTTTTAGGTGCCAAAATTAGATGCTTTGTCTTTTTGGATTTTCTAAAAACAGCAGCCAAAGTGCCCTCTCTGTGAGGAATGACGGCATTTATCTAAATCACATGTTCATTTGACAGGCTCCCTCAAAGGAGAACTTCACAATTTTTCAAACCTGTCTCATAACAATAGATATGAGGTTATATTAACACTGAAACAGGTTTTGCTTGTTGTAATCACTCTTTCTGTCTGTATCAGCCTTTAAGAGATCCTTTCTTAATGAGCTTTCCCTGTTCTTGTTTGGGGACAATTTAATAGAATTTTTTCTGAGGCTATAAAGAGGCTTCAGAGTTCATCAAATCGAGAGGATGTCTCCCAAAATTGTAGCTTTTTTAGCACAAAAACTCCTTTTTTCTGTTACTGTTTCTTCGCTGCAGCTCAACACTGTCCAGGGAAACATAAAGTTTAAACAAAAAAAGACTAAAACTTCAGGCTAACGCTTCGTTTTAGTTTTTAGATTAAGTCTCTCATATCACCCATTGGACATGTATTAGAAATGTTTTAATGTCCAGTGTTGATGGAACAATTACAGCAAGCAAAAGAGAAGATGAACCTGACTTGTGAAAGTACATCCTTTGACCAAACAGAACATGACACACAGTTAATTTTTGACACTCAAAATTTAAAACATACAAGAGCATAAAGACCAGATCATAACATGACACTGTATAAGTGTAATGAGAGTAATAATTTGAGTTTTCTCTCCTCAGTTGTTGCAAAAAGGTGTGATGTGAACAACGGAGAGTGCATGCACTTCTGTGAATCAATGGGAACCTTTGGAGCAAAATGTTCCTGTGCGACGGGATACAAGCTGGCAGAGGACGGACTCAACTGTGAACCAGAATGTACAAATGTCTTTCTCAATGAATCTCTCTGCTGAATGTTATAACAAGGACTCTTCATTCAGTACTGTGACTCTTTTTCTCTTACTTCACCAGCTGAATTTCCTTGTGGCATGACTGCTCTGAAAAATTTGAACATGATATCCACGAGGACTCTGCTCCGCCGCAGGAACGCGACACTGCAGAACGCCACCTCACCGGACAGCATCAACACTACGACGTCCCCTCCCTCCACTCCAGCCGGCACCACCGACTCTGCCCCAGCCACTGATGACCATACACACAACAGATCCAGAGAGACATTATACATTGAGGACCCCAGCGAGGACCCCAGTGAGGAGCGTCCGAGGCCCTTTAAACGCATTGTAGGAGGGGGCGTGGTAATTCCAGGAGAGATCCCATGGCAGGTATTGTATGAAAAAATTAATCATGTAAATTTTTTTGAGAGTAGAAGAGCCAGCAGGAGCAATATGTTTAATTTCTCCCAGCTCCTTCTTTTATGCAGGCAGCCCTGGTAGCGCATCCCGGTGGTCAGTTATTCTGCGGCGGCTCCATCCTCAGCGAACGCTGGATCATCACTGCTGCTCACTGCCTGGCGCAGGCACAGGGCTCCTTCTTCATCAGAGTGGGTAAGATTCACCTTCGCTTAGCTGTGATGGAGCAGCCGTACACGATCAGTCAATTAATGGATTCATCGATTTAACAGATGACTTCTTTGATGATTAATTAAAGGTCTAGTGTGAAAGAGTAAGAGGGATTTATTTAGTCATCTTCCACAGAATCTGTCATGTTGCACCCAGCAGCGGATGATAGTTATGTTTATTCCAAGTACTAATTGTTTTCTTTGGTCCTCTTGCTCACCCCTAAATGCAATCACACACTCATGCACACACATGCACAGGCATAGCTAACATACAAAACTGTAATTATAATACACAAGATGAGAGAGAGGTTAATGAAGCTTTCAAGGAGATATCAAACTCATGTCAAAGTTGCCCTTAATGTTGCCATTAGACCCTGAAAGCATCTGTGCCCCGCTGCACAGCAGATATGGTTCCCATGTTCGTGCTGGAATTGCTGTGTTTCTGCAGTGGCCTGAAAAGAACAAACCAAATACTGTCTCTGCAAAAGGTCTTTTACGTTTTTTTTTACAAGTTTCTGGATGCCACTTAATCCTTTACACTGGACCTTTAATATGTGTGACCGGCAGAAAAAAACAATAACAATGACCTGATCTAAGCTTCTCCTGAGGATTTGCTGCTTGTCTTTGTCTTATGTAATATTGAACTAAATGTCTTTGGGTTTTGCACAGTTGTCAAGTCAAAACAAGCAATTTGAAGACAGTTTGTTTTATTGTATTGGATAATTTTCCAGACCTGAATTGACCAAATGATGAATCACTTTATCTTGAAAACCACTTGCAGATTAATAAGTACCAAAAAACAGTCAATAAAGCCATAGTATAAAGTTTTGTGTTCTTTTTCTTGTATTAATTCCTGGTTTTATTGTACTTTATTAGACTTT
>JAPZDY010000026.1:15489883-15506242 GCA_029783645.1 Ctenochaetus hawaiiensis | reverse complement strand
TATTTCTACATGTTATGCCTTCAACATACATGACCGTTTTTGTATTTCAACAGACTTCTGTGTGATGTGAGTCAGTAATAACTTGCCTGCTGTGAAAGTTGTAGATCTCAGGCATGTTTCCAAACAGGATGTCTCTCTTGCTACGTAGGATTGGAGGTAGAACTCCTGACAGAGCCGGGTTGTCCATCTCAGCCCTGTAACCCTGCAACATGACCAAGGAAATATACATTTATATAGTTTATGCAATATCACCAAGAGTAATTCAACCATTTGTAAACCATCCACAAAGTTTATTTCATGTGTAACAGAAAAACATGGGTGAAAGTGTGTTTCTCACCAGCAAAACTGACAGCAGTTCTTCCACATAGATCCTTTCTGTCTCTATGAGTTCCCTCATCACACGACTGTGACACACACACACACACACACACACACACGGAAACAGAGCAAAAGACAGAGCCAGAGGCCATTATTAGCACTGAACAAAGAGAATCACAAAGTAAACAGCATCAAGAGCAGAACTGAGGACAGACAGATGTGTGGACAGATGCCTCCTCCTCACCGCTTCAGCAGATCTGGGCTGTCCTCTCCCTCCAGACCATACGACACACAGCTCCGGCTCTCCTGGTAGTCATGAATCACCTCTATCTGAAGGCATCACAAATGGACAACACTGACTGACTGACTTCCAATTGGATTAAGAGAAAACGTTATGATACTAAACAAATTTTCAGACCAAACAGGAGGAATTAGATAAGAAAATCCTGAAAAAGTAAACATTTTAAGGGTGAAATGCAGCTGTGATGAATAAAACAACACAGAAACATCTCTTTTTTTCTTACTTTTCTAGGATTGGGGCTTTTCCGGGACGCTCTCTTCCCGGGCAGAGAGATGTCGAATGTGAACTTCAAACCCTCCCCTGTAAGAGACGGACCATCGTTAGCTGCTCATCAGAGTGTTGGAGTGTAATTCACGCACAGTGTACTTCCATGTGCTCTGATGAGGCATATAGGGGACGGTTCATTAAACTTGAATCAAACACGAATGTCTTTTAAGACCTTGTGCACGTGACAGCCTCAAAGAGATTTGCACTGAACGTGACCTCATCTTTTCCTCTGTAACTTAAAAAAAATAAAACATTAATCGGCCATAATCGACATTTAAGGTAATCAATGATAATAGGTTGCCTCCTGTGAAGATGCAGCTTGGAACCGGTGTGTGTGTGTAGATCTGAAGCAGCGTTTGGCACAACTGTCAGTGCCCTTTTGATCCTGGCAGCTGAATCTTCACATGATCATCCAACCGAGTCTTGTGCACGTGCAGGTGCCCATGTTTAACTGTGTGTGTGTGCATGTATTGGATCAAATCAATCAAAGCCAACCAATTTTCCCTTCATCTCCTCTTTTAAATGGCTGCTTTCCCGAGTGTTGAGGGGCACCACAGAGGGATTCACAATCACATTCATTCTCTTTTCTAGTTATTACTCTCATTAGCATGGTTTCATATCATGCAGAACAAAGCCTTTAGAGACATGAATGCTTATTTATCATCTTACTTTTCTACTCCTTGAAGGAGGCAGCACATACATTCAAGTCGAAAGAAAGCACACCAGATAGCACATACAGTATTAATTGGGTACCGCTGTATGTGGTTAGCTTTGTGCAGCCTCCCTTGAGAGACAGAGGGAGATGAAAGGTTCTTTAATGTACATATGAGCAACATATAGTTCTATAGCAGCTATACTCTCTAATAGAGCAGTCAGGTGTTTCCCAGCAGACTGATTATTCCTTCTACCCTTGTTATAGCTTGTTTGTAAAGGTGGTCCGCTAACCTGGAGCCAATTCAGGAACACCTTAGGCCTACTCAGTGGGACCCTGTGATGTGTTAATGCAACCGTGGTGCCTAAAGGGAAAGATGCAAGTAGGGGAGGGATTGATGCCAGGCCATGAGGGCTGGGATGAGACCCCATACTGGGCCTGGAAAAAGGGAGGCTGGGTAGAGAGGTGGCTGATTTGTAGAAATCCCACAGTAAATGCTGCAAGTTAGGCAGCTAACTACAGAGAAATGCTGTCTAATTGGCTGTAACATTGTGTATGAATGAGTTAACAAAATCCCTATTTCAACAATGATTCTTTTATTTGATGTGTTTGTGTGTGTGTGTGTGTGTGTGTGTGTGTGTGTGTGTGTGTGTGTGTGTGTCAGTACCATGCTTGGGTGAGAAGAGCGGGGACTTGGAGCGTGGTGGGTTTTCAGGCCTGGGGGCCACCAGCTGGACCGGTCGCACGTGTTTGTCAGCCAGCTTCCTGAGACAAGCCTGTCGGTTCTGGATCATCTGCTGCACTGCTGCGTGTTTCTCAAACGTTTCCCCGATCTGAGCCTAACAAAGAGAGAGGGAGACCGACACAGAGGACGAACAGTCAATGATCATGTGGAATCCAGAAATAATACTGAGAGGAAGAAACAAAAACACAAGGAGACGATAGTTGAAGATCAAACTAGTTGATGTTTTACAGGTTTTATTGCTATAGTTGGTGATCTAAAACACAAGTTAAATCACATAAAAAGTCACTGACCTGCAGCTGAGGAGTGATGACAGCCTCGTACTCGATGGCCAGGACATCAGGTCCTGAGCTCAGCATAGATGGCGCCCCATCCAGGAACCTCTCAATGCCCCTCAAAGCAGCCTGGGCCCCCTCTTTAGACTGGAACTTATCTACCAGCTGATTGGCCAGCAGATATGCTCCATCATCACACCAAGATCGAGCCTGAAGGTGGAAAACACACATGTCATCATTAAGGAGTTCAGATGTGTGTGTGTGTGTGTGTGTGTAATGCAAATGTCTTCATACCTGTCGGAGACAAAGCAGCAGCTGGTGTGTGTGCAGGAGACGAGTGTGTCTTTTCTTGAGAGCAGCATTGAGTGTGTCACAGTAGTGTCGCAGCTCGTTGCAGCGCTGCATGATGAGAGCCATGGCGTAGTGATGACCGGCTGATAGCTGGTGACCATGAAGGATGATGATCTGAGCTCGAGCCATCACCTCCTGTCAGACCAAGCAGAGACACACCCCGTCAGTGTGCACTGTGTGTATTTGTGGCAAACCCATCTGGTACACAGAGCTTGTAAATACTTGCTGTGATTTGCAGAAATCAGCTGACCTGTGCATTTGATTCCAGACCGTCCAACCTTTTGAGGACCTGTTCTGTTTGAGCCAGAGTGTCGAACGATGTCGGCAGCTCCTTCTCCTGAGCCATCAGATGGTCCAAACACGTCTCCATCTGAACAGAAAACACACAATTAGATACAAACAGACTATAAAGAAAAAGTCTAAAAGTATCCTGGTGGCTGCCAGTGGTATTACAACTCACATTTAATATATAACAATTCTTACCTCCTGAAAGCTTTGCTCATATTTGAGCAGCTGCAGATACTGATGGAGCTTCAGATGATGCTTCTCAAAAAAGCCATCGAAGGCTGACTCCATGTCTCTGAGCTGAGCAAGAAGCCTGAAAACAGAGGGGCTGAGATGTCATTCATTTGTGGCTGTGAAGTGCTCAGTAATCGAGATTTTTAATAACATTTATAGCAAACTGATCTAGAAAAATGATAAAGTGCCAGAGACAGAAGCTGCCTGATGATGTCTAACCTCTGCACAGTCTCCCAGTCCAGCCTCACATCCCACTGAGAGTCATCCTCCTTCCCAGAGGTCTCCAGACTCAAGAGAAGATGACGACCCTCCTTTGACACGGACCTGATTGCATCCTGTCAATCAGAGAATAATTTACACCATAAATAAGCAGCAATGAAAAAGACTGACAACTGTGGTTACACTGATAAGTGCATTTGTGAGAAAAAACATTCAAAACATTACTTTGAGGTTCCTGTATTTCTCGGTGTGAGACTCGAGGAGATGCTCAATGGCTTTGCCCTCGTCAGACAGCTCCGTCTCTGCCAGCTCGGTGCCGAAGCTCTGCAGCATCTGTGCAATGTCTTTGACTGTTACAGCAAAACTTTCAATAGCCTGCAGTGGAAGAGAAGATGTGTAAAATGAACAAAAATACTGTAACACCAACAGTAATAATAATAACCATACCAGCACTTAAATAATGTATGTGACTGTGGAATAGGTGCATGTCTTTGTGTGATTAATATTTATGTTTCATATATGCAAAATTTACAGCAGCAGCTTTGTCAAACTGCCACACAAACACTGTCTCAATTGTAAAACTTAAAGAAAATAATATGGGAACGATGAAGTTTGATACAGTTTTTGTTTGGTCCCAGTGTGTTGCAGAATTGATTTTAAGCTTACTGTTCGTAAAACAATCCAGTCACTGTGACAATAGTCTAAAGTGCCTCCAAACTCTGAAGTCAGCTGGTTCTCATCGATGTAGCGCAGCAGATCTGTGACGGAGCTCAGCATCACCACCTAAAGGTGCAGACAAAATCTGAGACCTCACAAAGAACACTTTGTACTTTTAGGAAACTTGCAAGCATTGAATGTTTTTTTTCATCCTCAATTTTATGCATATCATCAACTAGTTTTTTTAAAGATTATAATCGAGTATAGGGGAGAAAAAAAGAGTTTTGGCGAGTCTCTTTGCCTCAGTGAAGAAGGCATGATTGGCACAAGAGAAGGGGTCACAGTCTCTGAGAAGGGCATGACGAACATTTTGTTCTACTGTTGTCACCAAACAAATTGAAGGTTTTAGATCACCAGAAAATTAAGAAAAATCCTGCTGTAGGACATCTTTATTATATATTCATTTTAAAAGTGAAAACTGAAATCAACACGTGCTCTTGGCCGTGTCCACCACAGAACGTTTGACTCATGGAGATCAGGGTTGCACACAGGAACGGGGAGTACCTTGTGATGTGGGACATGTTTGGTAACTGAGGAGGAGCTGCCTTACTGGCATCTTGAGCATGAAGTCCTCCTGGCTGAAGCGAAAGCCTATGTCAGTAACAGTGCGGTGGAAGAAGCTGGTGGGTCGGAGCACCAAGACAAGGTGGAGGTTCCCAGGAAAGGAAGCCTTGAAGAGGGAAAAAAGAGGAGCTCTGTCATGTTGACAATGCTGCACAAGCAGGAGGATTCAGAAAGAAAAATTTGGTTTTTATATTTACTTTGGTACACAAAACAAATATATATCAGCCTGTCACTCTATGCAACATAGACTGAAGTCCTGTATGCACACTGGCCCAGACTCTCATCCTCCACATCGTACTTGAGACTTCAGGTCTCAAGCGTTTTGTCAGACAGGCGATTACTGTCAGCCTAATGGATTCAAGACTCAGTCAGCTACACCATTTACACACATGTCATATGCTGCATTTCACATTCAGGTCTTGCGAGGTCGTTGCTTTACTGTGAAGAAAAAATGCTTGCTCAGACTCAGGGTTCATATTACAAGATATGGCACATCTATAGGCTTGTCAAGCTTTACTGTGGGGGAATCAGAACTGAGAACTACTGTGGCATGCTGTATTATAACAAAATGAAATTATATTTTATCTTTCGTCCAAGACTTGCAAATTTATGCCAAGTAAGTGCAAGTCATGCAAAAACCAGCTCTGCAGCAGGACACTGTCTGCTATGAATTTGGCTGTTTCATGAAATATCATCAGTGCATCCACATGCATGTGACGCAACTTCTGACATTCATTCGTCCTGCCTGCATCACGGGACTCAAGCGTCTGATTTCAGCCTGAACATGCATGAAAAAGCCCGCACATCAGCCTGCAAATGTTTCATTCAGCTTTACAAACAGCCAATGGCATGACGAAGCAGAAGCGCGCGCTTGCACCGCAGTGCTACACCCCGCAGCGGCGGTGCCACTGCCGCATTGCCCCCCAGCCCGCCCCCAAAAAAACTTCACCCCGAACTCTTCAAACGGTGCAGAAACACTAATCAGCAGCTCGTTACCGGGCTCCGGCGCATCTTCGGCAATCCACGCCGGTAAAAGCAGTCAGCCATGGTGTTGGAAGCCATCTCGGTTAAATGTGAGTTCCCGCCCGTCCGATGAAAACCGGTGCCAAGGGAAGGCATGCAGCTCCCTCTGGCTGCCTGAGCTCAGCCGCAGCGCTGCTGCTGCTGCCGCCGCTGCCTCTCACACGGAGGGTGGCAGCGCTGACTGCAATGTTTCCCTCCCGCCTTCCTCCTTCCTCCCTCCTCATCCTGTCCTCTCCTCAGCACCCCGCGTCATCACTCAGTATTTGCTTACTCATTCCTTTGCAGCAATATGCAACGGGACATTTAGTGCATGCAGAGTGTTTAGGCTGCTTTTTAAACAACACACCTCATAAAAAAAAAAACAATTCAAACTTTGATTTTGTGCAAAAAATAGCGCTCTGATCTGATGGATGCTGCCCGGGTTTTGCTCAAGATTTCAGCACTGTGGACAGCAGCTCATCAATAAAACAGCAGCATACAGGCTCAGCAATGTTGCAGCTGTTTGTCATAAGCATTTTGTCTTGACTGTCTAGTAGGAATATTGATTGGACACAAATGGCTTTGATGGAAAAGAGAAAGCAAAATCTCAAACTCACTGCTATCCTGGCAAGTGCAGTTTTGATAGAGGCCCATGTATCCAGTCTTCGGTCTAAAATGATGATGAATTTTACTCCAGGTTGCCTCGTTCTGCAAGAATAATCATGCAATGATGTCTAGTTTAATATCATTCAGTGCAATCATTGAGAATTAGGTGGTTTAAAATGGAAAGGATAACCTGTCAGGAGGTGGATTAATCAAAACATGCCTAGTTGTAAAAAAAAAAAAAAGACATTATAAATGTTTTACAGCTAAACACATTAGTTCTTTATTCTGGTAAATTCACTGTAAATGTCCTGGACTTGAATTGAAGCTTTGTGTAATCTCTTTAGTGGAGAGTTTTGGACATAGAGGGCGTCAGTAGGACATTTGACACATGGAGCTGGGGGAGCAGCTCAGGCCAGCTGTGCTCAGAATACAAGCACTGGGCTTTTGGTGCACTGCAGAAGGAGAGAGGCAGAGAGTCAGACAGGAGCAGATGAAGGAGGACGCACCGAGGGATGAGAGTGAGGTATGTAAAGACTTTGGCCAAAGCTTCCTCTGGAATGTCACTGAAAGCCGAGCATTCTGGGAGAGTGATGATGACACTGGAGTCTTCCCCGCGGCCCCCTGGGGAAACAAAAGATACAAGCAATTAATTAGAAATGGTGGAAAATGTAAAAAATCGTAGGAAATGACTAAATAAAGCTTCACCTGAAAGGTATGCTACTTGTTTCTCTATGTAGCCTCCAACCTCCTTCATGCTTACTGGGACGGTCACCTCTGAAAGACAAGACACAAACTGTTACCAGTAAAGATCTGAGAAAATTTAACAAAATCACATAAATTAATGCACGACTAGTCAATGCAGAGTGCTGTTTAATGCAAACATTGTTCACTTTTTCAAAGATGAAAATCTGTGGCAACATAACCATCCTGAAGAAAAACCATCACAGATCAAATAAAATAACACAAGAGTGATGAATAATCTGTCACGGTCTCTAAAACAGCAGGCTAAGAGTTTATTTTCATGGCTTTAATAAAGTCGCTTCATGGCCTGAATAGCTTTTCAAAGGCTTTTCCACTTTTACACTGAAGCCTGTGAAGTTTTGACATGAAAGCACTCACATTTAAAGACAGCGACTCAGCTTTTATCTTAAAATAGAAGTTTTTAAAAATGTTCCTCAGTGATTCTCAGCAGACAATGTCACTGCGCGTGCTGTCTTACATCCTACATCTGGTGCAAGTAAAACAATGACATCTTCAGAAAGTAGTAGCTCGTTTACTGAATGATGTCGATGTAGTATCAAGTTTACTGGCAGACGTCCCGCTGTCTCATGCGAGGTGCCATTAGTGTTCTCATCATCTCAGAAGTAGCTAATAAATGCACAGAGTCTCTTATAGAGCAGTTCATCTATCTGCCCTTTGGTGCATCAGGGATCATTCAACCAGATGTGTAGAGAGCAGACACATTGACCTCTGCTTCCTGTTCAGGCTGTTCACATATGTTCAAAGCTGCATTTGCAGGAGATGGGATGCATGTAGTGGATGCACTTATCCAGATTAACGAACACATTTAGGTTTGATGGGCCTATTTGTTGAAATGGAGACTACAAAAAATGTTTAAAGGCAGTTGTAATGGCAGTTTCTCCTCATTATAAGCCGATATACTATAAACTTAAGTACAAAAAGTAAGCATTTCCAGCCTTTTCTCAAGAAAAGAGCTATTAGCAACAAAAATGGAAGGAAAATTCAACACAGTATTGCAGCACTGACTTATTCAGGCTTTACTCGACTAAATGTCTCTGCCACCGCTCAGCAGTTTATGCAACAGATCACCAGGGCGGCAAATTTGCTCACAATTCATCGTCTTCTCATGCATAATGGATGCAGACATTAAAAATAAAGTGGAAAAGATAACTTTAAAAAAAAGGTCGGAAATAGAGAAAGACACGGAGAGGAGTGAAGGTGTTATTTTGCAGTAATAGTGTCCATCAGGCTGTCAGGGAGCGAGAAATGAGCTCGGCTGGTACCTGCTTAAATTTTTAATGTTTGTCTGTAACAAAGAGGGGCTGAGCCAAGCCGGGTCAGACCAGAGCGGGGCCAATGGCTGGGCTGTGCACACATGGATGCAGGGTAAAGTTACCGTCACACTTGGATAGTTATGTAATCATTTATACCCAGTGCCGCCAAACCTCCAGGAAGTAAGACAGGCCTTGAACGAATAGATGTCAGTTTCCATTGGGATTACTGGCTCTCTGTGCATATGAATTATTGAAACTGCATTAGCCAGTAAGATGTAGAAACATGTATGATTCTTAGCCTGTATGTAATGTGAATGTCTAAGTTTTAGATCTTATATAAAAAGGCCAATCAAAAGTTGGACAGGGCTCAACAAAAATAATAAATAACTCAATTAAACACACACTTTTAAACAGCTTAAGATATTTAAAATTCATTAAATCTGAAATGAACAAATCAAAGCGTGAATTTTAGATGCCTTTTCATTTGGAAACGCTGTCGTTCTCTTTGTGTCCATCATGACCTTTGCAGGTGGCGAGCAGGGTAACGTGTGCAGCTGACAGTTAAATAACCTGTGTTTGCTGTTCTGTTCCTCTACATGGAGAAAGAGGAATGTTTGCCAACGTGGATAAAAACAGAGATTTGCTGCCGGTCAAACAGATCCAGACTCAGACCAATCCTTTCAGTCTATATACAAAGCTGAAGGCAGAAAGCTTATCTCTGTTGTCCAAACAGTGATAACGGTACACACTGATTTCATTACATGCGGCTTCGGCAGCATGAAAAAGCATCATTCTTCTGTAATTTTTCATGTTTTATGCTTTTACAGCACTCAACAACAGGAGGTACTATTATGTTTATTTGAAAATGATCAGTGGGGAAAAGCTTTTACGTCAGAGTGAAAACCAGTCTTTACTAACTGAGGCATGCCTAAAGAGTGGAAAGCCTGAGTAGACATTTATAGGCACTGTAAGACTTTAATAACAGCAGATTGGCACGGTATTAAAACAAAGCATGTTGAGGCTGTTTGAATACAACTCCTGCCTGAAAATGAACTGAAGTTCCCTGCTTTAAGTCATACCTCAGGTAAAAAAAACTATAATTTTCAATACAGGCCGATCAAATGGTTGCACAGCATCACACCTTATTCACACGGTACTAGAAATCTTGGTGAATCATAATGATTGACAGCTGGTTTAAGTGCAGAGAGTACATACACTCAGCATAGACGCTGTATTCAGTCTGATTTTGTCGAGACCCGAAAAGCAGACACATGTAATCCCCTGCAGAGCAAGAAATCCCCTCTTACACATACAAACATTTTTACAGTACACGGAGGCCTGGTCTCATGCTGCTTTTAGGTCATGAGATATTTTGCTAAACAAAGCTTTCGATGCAAAGGGGATTAGACTGGTGGGTGGCTGCGTACTGATAGAAAAGGAAAGAAGAAAATTGAGTATTCTACCCGCTGGGATACATGAACACTAGATTGGTTTTCGACCCTCAGAGGCAGAGATGGTAAACCCCTGATAACAGCTTCACATGTCTATGGCTGAGCTTCCTTCATGCTTTTCAATGTTAACATGTCTGAACACCTGTGTATTGCACTCTTTAGTCTTAGTGATATTGTTTTTTTGAAGTTATATTTGACACTAAGACAACAAAATATTTGGTGTTGTGGAAGGAAGGAATATTTCTTTGCTAGTTTTGCCTTTGGTGATTTATTATGACACACGTGGCTTTCTGCCTAATATTATTATCAGACTGTTTGGTATCCAGGCTACAGTAGCGCTGCGAAGAAAACAAGAAGAAGATTTAATCTTTTAAACAAATTGTCTGTGCTCATTTATACTGAAAATTGCAGATGCAAACACAGTAAACAGGGTAAAAAGCTAATTGCTTGCATGTGAGATATATGGGAGATGCAGTCCAGTTTGGGGCACTTAAAGCAGTTGAAGTGTCAGCTGAAGTTAAAAGGTCCAGTGTGCAGGATTGGAGGAGAATAATATGAAACAATAATGTAATATACCAAGCTGTGTGAAATCTGCAATTTTTCCACTAGGTGCCACTGAATCCTTCACACTGGACCTTTAAGCATTGAAAGTTTCACATTTAAGCCATGAACGCAATTGAGTTATCGGTTTGTTTATAAGCAGTCCTGAATGTAGTTAAGAAGATTTATGTTAGCAGCTGAACAGTCGGCTAAAAAACTAAGAGATAAAAGCAGCTGAACAGTCAGTCTGTCTAAGTCATGAGAGCAACTGAAAAGTCAGTGAAGCTCTGAAAGCAGTTCAACTGTCGACTGAAGCGTCAGTGAAAAAACTGTTGGATTTTAATTTGAAAAGTACAAACAAACCGAGTTGAAATTTAAATTAAATTTAAAGTGTGCACACAGTAAAGACTTTTAATATCAGAGTTAGTTTTAGTGTGAGTACAGTATGCGAGCACTGAGAGTAGTTAGTTAAAGTAGTTGAAGTGTCTGTTTAAAAGTAAAAATCAGAAGTTTTAAGTGACACAGACAGTTACAGATGGGGTTTAGTTAAGACAGATAATTTCCTGTTTTTGTGACTGTTGTAAATTGTGTTTCATAAGGATTCATAAGGCATATCTATCAAACTGCTGTCAGCGCAGAGTAAATGGTGTTTGTTCATGCTACACTGCAGCGGCTGGAATACTTGTTTATACAGACACACTGATAAGCACAACTCAATAAGGAAGACTTAGATTGACTTCCAGTGGAGTGAGTTTCCTAATGTGTCACGTGTACTGTTCATGTTGCAGGTTTACTTGCTCACATTCTTTAAATGAGCCAGAGAAGACTAACAAACCAACAAGAGTGATTTTATACAATGCTGAGAACGAGATTCTGCAGGTATAAGAGAAAGAGGGCAATAGGTGAGATATTTAAAGGTAAATCTGTCATTACACATCAAGTCAGTGATGAATCTACAGTCAGTTTCATACGGTAGTGTGTTCTATATGCTCACCACTGCATTTCCTGTAAGCAGATTAGGACAAACCCGGAGAGAAAGGCTCACATTTCACTCAGAGAGGAAAAAAGGGTCACCTGGTATAAATAGAAACTAAGCATGGCCTTTGCCGTGCCGTCTCTGATACCTACACACCCAAGCTCAGGTACAATGAACCCACAGGAGACATAAAAGGCAAAGCCACATGCATTAAACAAAAAGTCAAGGCTGCCAAGATCCCAAAGTAATCACATTAGCCTCTGGAGGAGGCTCCTCCATGAAGCTGTCAATCATATGAGCCACTATTTCTGTCCATCATCTCATCTTCGTTCTCCAATTTTCACTGCCATTAAGGAAACACACTTTCAGAGTGAGAGTAATGTCTTTGAAAAAAATCTCAGGAAAATCATTTTTAGGTATAATTATTGTAAGAAATAGACCTGAGCCCCCTTTCTGTAACAAATTTAGTGGCTTCAGGATAACAAGTTTTATGAGTTTGACAGTTTATTAACCTTGTGATTTAAAACATGAAACAAAAAATCCCTGCATTTTGTACTTCCTGCAACCTCTAAATATTGTTTTGAATGATTTACTTGACATTAACAGCACTAATTTTTTCCTCTAGCTCTAAGACATACTGATCCAGTCTTCACATGTTCAGGCTACAAATTATCACTATGGATAAATACTGTTTGTATCCATCTGTGATGGCTTAAAATAGCTGACATAATCCCTGCACTAGCTCACTGCTGGAGCAAAGCAGCAGGACATCAATTATACTGACTAACCTGAGACACAGGGCAGCTCTCCAGTTACCTCCTGTACTGTTTCTCCAAAGTTAAAAATGAAAACTGTAAATCAAACTTGTGCTTTGGTGCATTTCAGTGTCGGCCTGCTGAACTCTGCTACTAAATACTAGCACGGGAAAACAGTTGGAGAGCAGACACAGGATTACAATTCAAAAGCCTGCTAGTGGCTCCTCAGAGTTAAACGAGGACGGTCAGCATCATGTGTACTCACGCTGCAGAGTGCTCTCAAGCTGGGAGCCAGCCCGCAGAAGGTAGTGGTAGCTCTCCATCTCCTCTTTGGGCCCTTTCTGCTGCTCTCTCTCCTCCTGCAGTGAGGCTGGGCCCATTCCCCCTCGTCTTGGACACCAGACCAGGCTGGGAGAAACAACGCTGTTGTGGGAGGTACTGAAGTAGTCTAGGCCTCACATCCTCCCTGGAGTCCTGCAGCTCTGCATATTGTCCCTATAAAAAGTCTGGGAGCTACAACAGGGAATCTTTTGCCCACCTTCCTCTGCAGGTCCCAGGATTCAGATGGGACAGTTCCCTGAGGCTGCTGCTGCTGCTGCTGCTGGTGCTGGAGCTTCCTGACCTTGAGCTGCATAGAGTGCCTCCACACTGAGCAGCACAGTTGCAACAGAAAATCTGTCCACATAAGCAGAAAACAGGGGGGGTTTGCTGTCCTGCGTGAGATGTGCTTTTTCCTCTGCGCTCACGTTGGTGCCGGCAGACTGTCGTACTCTCAGCAGCAGCTACTTCAAAACAAACAGGGCTCCATCTGGCCACTGCTGTCTGTCTCTCTGCTGCCCCTCCCCTCCTTCCCTCCCTCCCTCCCTCCCCCCCTCTCACTCTGAGCTTTAGTGCGTCAGCTCTGCACCGTGCAGTGCTCAAGAGTGTACTCATATGACACACAGCCAACTCCCTCCCAACTTTTCCCCTCACTTCACACTCCCTCACGCTCTCCTTTCGCTGCTCTCTGTGCCCTCAGTATACTGCTGATGGTAATACAGTAGGTTGTATTGTCAGGCTGTCTGGCTGCCATGTTCATGTCCCCACTTCCTCCAGCCTTACTATAATATAGTTGAACACACAGCGGAGAATAGATCTATTGTAAAAAAGAAAATGAAAATCTACCGCACCCTCAGCCAACCAGTTTGGCCCATGCAGAGCACAGCCTTTAATACACAACAATCACATTCAAAGCGGAGGAACAAATATGAAAGGGTGTCATTGTGTATGTACAGATACACAGAGCCTTTCTCAACTCAACTCCCCGCTGCTCAACCCACTGCAACTCTAGATGGACCAGTGTGCATTAACAGCAGAGACCCCGGGCGGAGACTACTTAAATATGTGTATATGAAACCTCCTCGACACACAGACTCACAGTGCTTGATGTTTTTCTTGATGTGAGGCCACACATGGAGCAGCGGAGAGAGCAGCAGCACGCCGTCCTGATACGCAGCCACTCAGCTGATCCAGCTTAGCCTCTCAGCCATCTCATTACTGCACAGCATCTGCTTAGTGCGGTCAAATGCACACAAACACACACACACACACACCCAGCCACCCACACATACTCACATCCTCACATCAGACGAGAACCAGCTGATTTAACTGTTGGTGTGATAAAAAAATAAATAAGCACTAGGTTTTTTATCTTCAAAACATTCTGCTTTATTACAGAAAATCTTCAGGTTTGAATATACTAGATTCAAAGAGGTACATTCAGCTCGGAGGTTTGGAGTGTTGAGGCTGGAGACCCAAAGGGCTGGAGGTGGCAGGGTGTCCCTGTCGCGTGACGCAGGGCTGCTGAGGTGCCTGAAGGTGTCCACCTCCACCCCCCTCCCTCCTCGCAGACAGGGACAGCGTCCACAAACACAGAGCCTCTCGTGCCTTTTTTTTTTTTTTTTTGGACATTTTGATTTTTTTTCTTTTTTTCTTACAAAAGTGGCTGGAAAAAGGTTGCATTAAAAATACAATCCATTCTTTTATTCTTTTTCATTAAGACAGGCAAAACGTTAGATTCCAAGATAGTTTTGAGCTCTGAAAATAGCATCTCTGACATAAGTTAAAGGTTTTTCATTTGTTAACAAAGCAGGCAGCCCCTCTTAGTGTGTCCGCTTACACCCGGTATTTCCGGCACAGTGCTGTCTGAAGGAGAACATGTCGGGGTCGAGAGCAGCCTCCTCCCTTTGCCTAACATCAGAAAAACAATGACGCCCACAGGCATGTACATTTTTCCCCATTTGTTAGAGAACAACATTAACTTAATTTTTCATAAATCTCAGTTTGGTGTTATGATTGCATGGGTTTAATTTTTGAGAAGGGATCAGTGTAATAGTGAACTCTTAAGCAAAATACTGACAGATTCTGTAACAAAGTGTAAATGATGAGTGACAGGTACTCATCCGTTTAAACAAAGTGGTAAAATAACCCGGCAAGAGGAGTGACAGTGGTATAGAGGTTTAGTTTGGGAGTGTGTTTGTGGGGCTGCCTGGATTTGCATTTATGACAAAGACTATCCAATAGGATTGGCACGGACTCACATCAGGGCTGGAGTAACACAGGCTGACTCAACTGGCACAAAACTGACTGCTCTTTACAATAAAAATAGACTTATGTAATAAAAGTATAACATTTGTGAATAAAAGCACTTAACAATAAATATGCCAAACAGACAATACATGTTTGTGGGAAAAAAAAGAACAAAAAAAAAAAAAATATATATATATATGCTTTAAAAGCGTATCTAAAAAGTGTTTGAAATCATAACATGTTTACATGGAATGTATGAAGCACTACACACAAAGAATTTAAAGGAAAGAACAAAAGGCTGAACACTCTTTTCGTCCTGCCAGTCAGCAAATCTGACCCAAAACAGACGGAAGCAGCCGGAGCGCAGAGGCTCACAGTGGACTTAACTATGTTGACTCTGCAGATCTGGAGTTGATTTTCTTTACACTCCGACCTCAGCATGCCTGAGACAAACAATGCAAACTATATAATGGGTGATGAACATAAATACCTCATTTAGGCTTTAGTGCATATGTGTGGTTAATGCGTACAACGTGTGGTTATTTTCTGTGTATTGTTCTCGTCTAACTAAAAATGTGCGTGTTTGCATGGCATATATTCATGTGCCTTGGTGACCGTTAAGAAACCAGTTTCCTTAATAGTGCAGGAAATGTCAAACTGAACAACATCGACAAGGTTCAAGTAATCCTGGCTTTCATGACACGCAGGCGTTTCTGGCGTTTTTTCATCCAGTCCAGCTGCACGCACTTATGTAACTCACAGACACACGCACGCACACACACGCTGACTTGTCACTTTTCAGGTCACACTTGTGTGGACAGAATCTGATCTTTTATCTTTTTGGCTTTGAGCAGACCATACATCTCTAACTATATACAGTACAGCACATATATTAATTTTCTCATCTTAAATGGACTCTTAAATTATCTCTGAGTTTTTGAAGATTTAGGTTGCGCTTCGAGCAATGCTTCACTGCCAGAATACGCTTAAAATTTCTAATCTCTCTCTCCATCTTACACACACACACACACACAAACACACTTTTTGGACTGAGTGGTAATATGGCCTCTCTTATACCTCAGTATAGAACACAAAAAAAAAAATGGAAACAAATAATCACATAAATCAGAAACCCGTTCTAAAAGTCTGTTTGCTGCTCTGAGCAGAACTAAAATCACCTTCAGTAACTTTTCATCTCGAGTTAAATCAGACCTGTAGTCGAGTGTGTCCAGAAACATATAACCATTTAAAGAAAATCCTTCAACTGTCGAGAACAGCATCACTATGTCCTAATAAAAACGTTGCAGAATACAGTGACTGAACATCAGTGGAGTGAAGCGTCCTTGTTGAGCCTTCTCTCATGCAGGTGAACCATTCTTGGAGTGGATATTACAACTGCTTGTTAAAACACAGCAGCTGGGTAGAGCTACGAACAAGGCAGCCGTGTATGCATTCAATCGTAAGCTAATATTTGTAAAAAAAAAAAAAAAAAAAAAAAAAAAAAATAAAAAAAATTTTAAA
>JAPZDY010000026.1:15466655-15479327 GCA_029783645.1 Ctenochaetus hawaiiensis | reverse complement strand
TGGTTTTCAACCCTAAAATTATTGGCACACTTTTAACAAGAGTGAGAGAAGAGGAAGGACAATAACAGGATAGAATAACAACTTTAAGCAATAGGAGGTTCACTGATAAGAGCTTTAAAGTAATGTTGTGTGAGCACCCACCGATCTTCTACAGCAGTGGCTCCTATTAGGCTCATTCCTGTCTCCACTTGATTGTAAACAGTCATGAGCTTCTCCTCTCTGTCCTGCAGAGCCAGTCTGGCTTCCCTCAGTCCTGCATCAGCCTGGGCATACTCCTCTGCACTAAGAATTTTGTAGGCCACACACAGCGTCCGGTAGCCCTCCTGAGGAGAGAAACACACAATGAAAAACAAAAAAGCACTTCAATCTTAGCATTATTGTTAAATTTAAACATTACCACGTAGTATAAACATAACAGCAAATACTGGATTTGGAGAGGCAACTTTTAATGTCACTTACTGTTGCATTTCGCTCCACATGCATGCGTATCCTTTCCACTTCTTCCTGTCTGACACGGGGGAAGATGGAGGAGTCTGCTCCCTTACAGAAGAGCAGTGTATCACCTGCACGCACAAACATACAGACACATAAACGAACGAACACACAGCATGGTAAGGGCTGAAGGTCAATACTAAATCACACTCAATGCATTAAACCTGGCAGTTACAGCTTATCTCACCTGATTTGGATCTGACTATTACACTCATTCGCCTCCTCACTGGGTCAAAGTTCAACACATGAAGAAGTTCATACCTTTTGGAAGGACAAAAAGGAAATAAAGTAAAGCTTTAGCACAAATGTAAGTAGATTACTTTGAACAAAAACTAAAACTTTGTCTCTGTAATTACACTCTTACATTTCAACATCATTGTTCCTGTTGAGAATTTTCATGGTTTTACTTTCGAGACCCAGAAATGTGAAGCCATACCTGCAGATGGAGACAAATCATCATAAATAAGCCCTTTATATACTCACGTCCAATACTAATGACTGCTACAATCAACACTTAAACATTTAGGATTTTCACTGTTTGTGACAACCACTCAAATGTATGACTCCTCTCTCAGTGTTACAGCGTCACTTCAGCTCCCTAAGTGAAGACCATCTCACCTCATGGCACCCTTGACCAGAGCAATCTCATCAGGTGAGGAGGCTATGAAGCCCCTCTGTTCCTGCAGAGGACGGACCACCTCTCCATCCACCCCCAAGCCATCCACCTGGTCGATCAGTCCGTCCCCCTGGACTTGACCCTGCTCTGTGGACTCCTTCACCTGGACTGTGTGGCAGAGACACAGGGCGCGCAGAAACAGCTCCTCCTTCTCCTAATAACACAACACAAACACGGCTCCATGAAGTAAAACATGACATGGTTGTTTGTGTTTGAATAAAACAATGTTACTGTTTAACAGCTATTATCACACAGCTAAACAGATTAATTTACAGCCCCACACAGAGCCATATACAGTAGCATTAAGATAAGCCCTGGATTTACAACTATCGGTCTAAATTAACTCCTTATCAATATGTGCGTGAATACAACAGTCTGTAAAGTGTTATCAGGTGCTTATGTCAAGAGCACACAGTCACTCTGCTCCCCCTCCATGCAGAGTGCTTATGTTTGACATGTCAAGGAGACTGTATGTGGGTGACCTATGAGGGGTCTTTCTGAGCAACGGGCTATGTAATGGCCATATGTTGCCGCCTGTGTGACTTTAACAACAGATGGAGGGACACCACAACACCCACCCTGCCAGCTTTCTGCTGTAGTCTGCTCACAGGTCCATCTGTGACGCAGAATCCGTCCAACTCTGAGCTCGCGTCCCGGTACTTGTACTGGAACCCATCGATGCAGCACTCAATGAACTCCATGTTATTCTGAGTGAGGGTGCCCGTCTTGTCTGTGAAAACGTACTCCACCTGCAGGCGTCGTGATAAAAATACATTAAAGACTGTTGCGAACCCATAAAAAAATTCAGCTGTCTATTTAACAGGTTCCCACAATAAGATGAGGCAGTTACTCTCAAAGAATTACACTGTATTAATCAGTTTAACGAAGCATCGCCTTTAACTAAAGTAATCATCTGACAAACCGAGTGTGACTGATGTATGGCAGCACTGTTTGAGTCAGACGTGCCATAAAAACATAGGAGGAGTCAAACCAGCACAGCCAATCCAGTGTGTTGTCAGTACATTCTATAGTAACAATGTACAGATCAGCCTGGGAGCCAGATTCTGACAGACTCAAACTTAACCTGGTCCCACTGCTACTTTGGCTTTTTTTTTTTCTTTTTTAGATTTTAAGTATTAAAATGATATAAAAAGACATATTTCTGTATCATCTGTTTTTTAATTTATAGATTAAATAAAGACTTACAGGTTCTTAAAAACATATAGCATGGAGTTTTTAGTTTGAGTTCTATTTTTCTTAAAAAGTTTTAAAATATTTAATGTTTGGTGTTTTTCTGATTCACTCATAATTAATACAAGTGCAAGTCTTTCTGTTTATCGGTACTTAATTCCATCTTTGTACTGTTTCGGGTACATTCAGCTGTATCTTAACCTAATAGAAAGCACTTCCCTAATTACACACATTTCTGTCATTAAAATGTTGTTTTTATTTTGTGTTGTCTGTCTGCTTCACCTGTCCCAGCTCCTCGTTAAGGTCTGAAGTGTTGACCAGCGCCCCCTCCTTGATTTCAGGGTCAAAGAAGTCCTTGTCCCATGTGATGAAAAAGGATCCCAGAAACTTTTGCATTTCAACCGTCACGTACATGGACACCGGAATGATGAAGTTGAAGAGCACCATGAAGGACAGGAAGTCAGTGAACATCTTCAGGTACTGTTGGAAAAATGAGAACACAGCAGCGTATTAAAATATTAATCTTCACTTGTAATCAGATATTAAACCACTTGACTTCAAAATTTGGAAATGTGCTGGCAGGGTGTCCGTGTATTTTACAACTTGAACCCCATTTTCCCATGTTTGTGTGTCTAAATGACTAATGGGGACAACAATTTTTGAAATTGGTCCAGTGTTGAGCGAGAGCACTGCAACCAGCAGACATGAACCGCGATGCAATGTAATCCTTGTGAGGTGTTACACATCATCAATGTAAGTCCATGAAAGTGCTTGTTTTGGCCACCGACAGGCTCAGATTGTTATTTAGAGTGTTTGACAAAAACATGGAAAAGATCCCTACAGAGACAGATATTTTTGTTAAAGAGAAAGATCTTTTTGTGAAACAGAAAGTCGTTGTATCGCTCTCCATAAAAGCAGCAGACTCCATTTATAAAAACAGTCATTTTAACATGTAAAAAAACTTTATTCAAACATGAGAAAAACTAAATAAAGAACTTCCCCAAACCATCTTGCTTCATCTTTACTCTATTTCAACAATCACAAACTCTGCCTTGGTTAAATAAACCATTCATTCGAGTGAAATGTGAACATATTCTGGCCCTACATGCTGTTTTCTCCTTCTCTGCGTTCTGACCTACAGCTTGTACCTCTCCAGATATTTTAACATCCCACTAGGGTTGTATCACAATGTTCACGGTTCATTGAGAGCCGGGGCAGAAGGTTAACAGCCAATGAAATGGACCATGTCTCAATGTACGTCCACATCGGCCGTTTGCTCAGAACAGTTTTGTTAGTGTATATCAGAAGAGGGCTTGTAAAACACTTTAATACAGTGGAAAAGAAAAGTTACAAATACAAGCCCACAGAGGGTAATAGCAAAGGCCTCCTTGGTACAGTAACACTTGCAATTCTCATAATACAGTTTACTGATGCAATGCTATTAGGACATATTGCCAATTGTTCTCCCAGCAGTGGTAATTCCCACACTGCTCGAGACGAGAATTACTCCACTTACTGAGCAAAGACAATTTCAATTTTTGACTGAGTTTTCACCATTTTTACTCATATGTACAATAAGTTACATTTTCACAATAAGAAATTGTTTTATATATATATTGACTATATCTTTAAGGCATATGTATGTGTACTTTGTAAGGGTTGTGCACTTGCATTTTGTTTAACTTATACACTTCTGCAATATTATTCGAGGTAAATATGTGTTTCATTTTGTGGCCTGTCATTTACTTCTGGTTTAACATCAGTCAGAAAATGAGGAAGGGAGTCAGCAAACATGACAAAATGTGAAGTAAATGAAATTGTAATACATTTTCTCCACCAACATTTCTGCCTTTGTAAGTCAGATATAAGTTTATCTGCAATAGCTATTTAACAAAAACATACAAAAATCCCATGATCCCCTGCTACTTTATGACATCATTAGAGTAAGTCTTTTGTTTTCATTGCTTTGATTGAGAGAAACAGCAAAAATTACATATCAGACATTTAACTCTGTGTTTGTTTTGTTTCTTTGTGCTGACACGGCAGATGCTAAATCGAGTCCTCACCAGATTAGTGTCCTTCTCTTTCTGGGTTTTCTCGTTGTACCACGGCTCGTCCTGCCCGGGCTTGCTCTGCCACACATACTTAAGTGTAGTGCACACTAGGGCTTTGCTCACTAGTATGCAAAGGTAAACCAGAAGGAAGGCGTTGATTGACCTGAAAATACACGAAATCAAAACAGTGAGCACCACAGTCATGCCAAGTATCTTAAACTTGTTTAAACAGTTGCCTCTGAACTCACTTCTCCACAGCAGAGCGTTTCTGAGACTTTCCCTGGTAATTAAGAGCCATCTTTGTCTCCATGCCAGTGTAAACTGCAACACCTTGAGAAAGAAAAGGAGAAGAAGAGGGATAAGTTATTTAGATATTGAGCTACCTTTAATATGTTTTGCAATAAAGTCTATATAATTTGATTTACCGCAGATTTTCTGAGTGTTCTTCAAAGTTGCCCCTTTCAGCAGAAGGTTTTCTGGGCCCAAAGACCTGCTCAATCACATCAGGAGATGAGACAGTTAAGTTATAGAAAAGCTGTGCAGTCCACAAAAAAAAATTGAAAATGGAAACCTGGCAGGCAAATTGGCATCAGCTCTACAATACGCAGTGACAATACACAGTATGACTGCAGTCTGGGCTCACACCGATCCCAGTGTTCTTGAGAAGGACATTGGCATTTGTTTATATGGCCATTACAAAGCAGTCAATGATAAATGCCTGTGGGAGTGCTTTGGAAGCAGTGTCTAAAGCCATGCCAACCCATTTTAATTTTAATGCTTGTCTGCAATGAAGGATCAATACAATAGTGATTTGCTGGTGATGCGAATGGAAACAACTGAGTGCTTAAGCAACTGTGTTTTGATTTAGCTTTCACTTAAAGTGGGCTGAGATAGTTGTGTGTGAGTGCTCTCACCTCACTGCAGGGTCCTGACCATTTTCGTAAATGTGCATGCGGCCGACAAACCTGGAATAAAAAGTACACATGAACTCAGAAGCTCCGGACACTTGTAAAAAGCTTGTCTTATTTCATCTGCTTGTTCTTCCACCTGTTAATACTAAAGTGTATTTGAACTTGAGGTGACCAGATCCATATAGAGTCCATTTACTTACAAAACTGTAAGTACTCATTGACCTAAAATCAGTTGCGGAGGTTTGGGAGCCAGCAATTACTGGTGGTTAGCCAGCTGCATACTGTCAGCTTTATTGACACTGAATAGGAAGCATTTGGCACCGTAGCTTACTTAGCACGTCTCAAACACCATTCTGATGCCTGTGTAAATGACATTCTTCCCACTCCTTCCCCCAAGGGGGAGCCAAAGGCTGTGTGTTGAATGAGCTGAGATTCATGCATGTTAATAAGGACCAACTATCTGTGAGCAGACCACTGTCACTATTCCTGACATGAAACCAACCGAGCATAAATACACTATGGCTTGCCAAAACATCTCCACTTATCAATGTAAATGTTAATACTAGAGTTATTCAGGATATTTTCAACTGGCATTAAGTTAATCCATTGCCCAACAAACCAGGGCAACGCGTGCCCACGGTGTAAACTTGTTGGGGCCACATGATGAGTGCCTACTTGTAAAGGTCAGGCTGCGGCTGTTCACACTCAATGGTGGCGTTGAGAGATTCCAGATTCTGCTCTGTGTCTGGTACTGTGTAGTGCGTCTGTGACAGTGACAGAGACACAAACAGAGACAAAGACAGAGGCAGAGAGAGACAGAGAGTGAGTGTTGACTGGCTCAGCTCTGATAATTTTATCCTTTCTCTGAAACAGAATCTGTGACTCATTAAAAAAAAAAAAAAAGCACAAAAACATATTTCTGAGCGACTTGAAAAGAGTGAAACTTGCTGAATATGAATCAAAGCAAGGCTGATAATTACAACTTCATAATCTTTGAAAACAACCATGCTATGCAGATCAGTGAGAAATTAAAAGAAACATTTCAATAAATGAAGGGAAAACGAGCAGTTAAATAGTACAAATTAACAATAGATGACTGAGTGGTCTGATGAATATGAAAATGACGTGAATCACATGCTTGGACTTTCATAACTCAGATCTTAACTCAGTTAAAAACCTGTGGGGGATTTTTGAGTGACTTGTGTGACAGGGCTTTTTAGCCTCACTTAGTTATTTAACTCCTCTGAGATGTTGGGAGGGCAAACACACACTGCCAATAACTCAGAGACATTTGTATCATGAGAAGGGGCTTAAACAAACAAAAACACTGCTTTATTACAAGAGTTACACATCAAAAGGGTTAGGTTTATTCTTCCGGAGTGAACTGTTATTTATAAGATTATCATATGAATCTAAAAAGTAACACTTAACACTAAAAAGTTCAATATTTCTATCGCGAACATAGTAAAGCATATGTATAAAGTAAAGTGGAATCGCATGGAAATACTCCAGAAATACTCAGGATAGTACTTCAAAATTGGACTGGACTTGAAAGTAAATTAACTTTGTTAGCTTACACCATTCTGAGGACTCCATCTTATAGCTATTAGCTAGGTCAGTTAACAAAAGAAAAAAACAACAGCAGAAAAAATGGCTACAAAAATGGTTGTTGACTCATAAAGCGAAACAGCCCTTTAATTACTATTAAAAAAAATCAAAAGTTGCCAGCAACCACTGCTGCAATAATGTCTCAACTGGAAAAGATGTTGGCGGGACAGATTCATCACTTAGTGTCTGAGCTATGTCCTGACATTTAATGTTCAAAATATGAACTAATCTGGTAATTCCCCTTTCCTCAACCTTATATATACCTTGTTTATAAAAAAATAATGCATCACCATAACCGAAAAATAAAAATGGTGAAAATATTTAATTTACTCTGCCTTTGATGGAAAAACTGGAATTGCAACCTAACCATTCTGTCATTAAAAAAAAAAAAAAGGCTAAGGGCAGTGTGGTCCTACTCACTTTATGGTTGGACTCTCCATCCAGACTTGCTGTGGTAACAAAACATGTGTCGTCCTCTCGACTAGACTGCAGGAGTATTAAATCACAGGGAAAGGTCTCATCTTCCTCCACCTCCACAACATCTCCAACCTAAACAAAGAAACACAACCCAGCGCCACTTATTACAATGTGTGTTCTGCTGCTTCTTAAGCATCACAACAGCTCCATTCAAAACAGGATGAGTGACACACAATTAAACATCTTTAAGTAATTTTTAACTCTGGAGAGCAGGACTCTAAAATAAACCTGCATCACTGCCAATTTCCTATCAACTTGTGACTTATTTATTAGCAAGCAGTTGCCTATTTAAAGATACAGCTTAAACAAAGCAACAAGAGCATCCATGCAGAGACCTGTGACTGACCGCTGGTCAATATTCACTTAACTTTAAGTTCTGCTTTAGTCTGCCAACTACCGAAAAAAAACTTTGGCTCTCTTCTGCTTGCTAAATGTTTACTTTAGCTTGAGTCCATTTAGCACCGGGAGGTAGCTTGGTGTTAACTTGTGTGAGCTCCTGTGCTGGGAGCAGCTGTCCCCAGTTTTAAACAAAGGAACAATGTTTTGGTTTTGACAGCTGAATGTTGAGTCACAGTGGTGTCTGCAGCACAAGCAGTACAACCAGGGGTCACTTAGTTCACTTTAAATATTGAAAAAATACTGCGAAATGCTGTTTTAACCTTGTAGACAGTTGTACATTAAGAAAAAAAAACTGTTACCTGCAGCAAACAGATTAGAGTGCATTGCAGAAATCACCTGCACTCAATACCCTGGATACATTAATTACCAACACACCCATGTTTGAACAGCTAATCAGTTCAGCAGTGCAGCATTCTCCCCTGTGTGTATATTCCAAACACAGTCGTGCTGCACTGCAAAGAGCTTCACTCAGGACATGTCTCTAAGGGAATATAAAGGTACCTTGATCTTCTCACTCTCCTTTCGCATACTTCGGCCGTCCTCTAGCACCGTCACTAGGTACTTATTCACCTCGTTGTCTGCCTTGTGCCGTAGCCAATCCTCGTAGCCCTGCAGCAACATGTCAAAATCACATTCACATTATTTGCTAAGTACAAAAAAATATACAAGTTTGTTTTGTTAGGGTGAGTACCAACAGGACAATGACAATCAAAAGAGTAACATCATTACTCTGACACACTGTACTGTATTGTACTATACTGTATTATACTGCATTGTATTGTACTGACACAATAAAGGTTAGGTAAGAAAAGTCTGTGTAAGAAAGAAAAGTCTGTGAAAACACTGTAATCTTTACATTCACTGTTTCATCATTATGTGCAATAAAGTGCCTACAGCAGTGGATTGGGATAAGATTATCCAGTTGTGTATCAGAGCTGTATTCCACAAAATAACACTGAGTCCTGAGGCTGCAGCAGCTAAAGGCCCAAAGCTGAGTGTAGACCTCAGAAGTGTTTTAAGATATTGATGTAGATAAAGGAGATGGTGCAGAGATGCAGCGTAGAGAGGGAAACCAAGTGCGTGTGCCAAGGTGGGGCTTGAGCCAGAAAGCTGGATTACTGGGAAAGGTGATGGGAGGAGAGAGAAAGTCTGGTTGAGTGATGCAGAGAAATGATGCCAGGTGGATGAAAGAGGGGAGAGGAAGAGGAGGAGGCGGAGAAGAGGGCAGGAGAGGTATTCCACAGATGGACAGTTGAACTATACAGTCCACCACAGCCTGACGGACAGACCGCCTTGGTGTTCGGATACAAAGCCTGGCTGAAGGCACAACAGCGCTATCAGTGCCTCCCATATATTTTCAGAAGGAAGTCCACCCATTATTGTGCATTTCAAAGCCCCAGCAGTAGGGCTAGCTAAAAAGCCAATCCTAAAACAATGCATCTAAAGCTGGGACACGGCAGCAACAAAGTCAGAGAAACAGACACTTCCTTTGACAATTTGTATCTCTGTGATAGACTTGCTCCCTTTTTCGCCATTTCCTCAAATTCCCAGGGAGCCTATTTTTTTTCCCTCTCCCCAATCAGAACACACCAGCAGAGCACATTAATACCAAAACTCAAGAGAGCATTAGTCACGTACTTTATAGAAAAATCCCAGCAAGGGAGATATGAAGGCAGGGGAACTTATTATGTCATGAAGAGATGGAAGAAGGATGCGTTGCAGTGAGAAACAATAGGAGAAATTGAGGAAATGGCAATACAAATAACAACAGTATTTTTATCAACACTCATATCCTCATTGAGTCGTGTCTTACCTGCTTGATAGCGGTTACTGTGATCACAAAAAATAAGGGTAGGCCACTGGTGACTGGGCTGGTGGGGGTGTCCACTATCACCTGATGGGGGAGGGAAAAAGACATGCAACCTTAAAAAAAAACTCAACAGTAAACATGTGACCTTCAAACTAAAAAGCTTTGCATTGAAAATTATTCACCACAACAGAATATTTCTGCAACACATGTGTGTTTGTGGTTACAGAGGGAGGGGTTTTTGGTGAGCCTGCTCTCTAAATGCAGGGTGTAGCCAGCTTCTGTGAGGCATTTCTACTCTTCCCCAAATTCACTTGTAAGAAAGAAAACAAGGCAGACATTTTCATTTTGCAAGGGAGTGAGTGAGGCTCTGGACCACAGAACTTTTAATCAAGAGGGCCAGGGACAGAGTGCTTAATCTGCAGACAAGCCAACACTTTTGTGTTTTTGCCAAGGCATTGAACAGGGCCAACACAAAGCTTTGCTGGACTGACCTTACCTGCCTGAGCTCTATGTGAGGACATCTAATGGCACTGAATGTGTTGCATTTCCATTCATGTGTAGGTCCAGCAATCAGGTAATCCCAAACAAGCAGTTTAGGAGTAGCACCTGACCAATGCAACCTGCTAAAGCCCAGCACACAAACGGCCTTCTGTGTTTGTGTTCCTTAAACCCAACTAAAGATGGATTTATCCTGGCGTTTCTGATCCTACAGAACGCAGACTGATCTCCCTTCAGAGCCTGAGTTCATAGGGTCTCTAGATTTGCACTGGTGGTCAGTATAACCATTTTTACACAATGTTCAAGTGTACACGAATTACACACTGGTTATGTTTCTTACCCGTTATGCCCAACAATGTTGTGGCTTTTTGTTTTATTCAGAAAAAAACATTTTGTTCATTTTCAAAACTCACTTTATCAAATAAAAAAGACCTCCACTTTTTAAAACATCATGATAAAAACACATGATATTAATCTGAATATACAACTGTCACAGAACAAACAAGTAGGAGTAAGATTTCACTTTCATGACAAAGGCTGGGGAGTTGACCAACAAGAGAATAGCACAGGATGTGGTGTCTAAGTGGAAAGCCAAAGCACTTATTTGAAAATTTGAATTTAAACCCAGTGCTAACAAGGAACCTGACAATGTTAATGATGCATCAGTAAACTTTCTAAGACGAGAGTAAGAACATCTGGAAGCAACATCTCCAATCTACACACACACACCTTCAAGCAAACCACATGAGTGAGGCTACCAGAAATGGGCCCTGCAGTAAAAGCTCAACTAAAGAGGCCAGGCACGAAGATCAAAGTGAGAGCTCCTCAGATACTGAGCGTCATGGACAAATATCTCACTTGTGAAATGTCCAGTTAAATCTTTAGCACCGATGTTGTCATGAGTTTCTTAACTGGTGGGAAAATTTTCATCTCCTTCCTTCCAGCAGGCACAAATAGGACACATGCAGCTTGTTGGTATTCTGACCAGGAGCATCACAAGCTGTCAGACAGGCATCAACTCAAGAAAGAGCAGGAGTGCTTTGAAGCAGTCTCTGGTGTTTTACAAACCTGCACTTGGACTGAGAATGAAAAAAAAGCTGCTCTCTTAGTAATCAAGGACAGACGTGAACACACATTACACAAATATCTACACGCACACACACACACTCACAGAAAGTACAAGGGCAGTGAGCTACTAGCCTACCCAAGCTTTACTGTGATTACAATTAAATGCAAGATAAATCATTACAAGGCGCAGATGGACTAGTGCACATCGACCCTTTAGACGAGTGCAGATTCAGAGTAGAGTCTGCATTATATTTGTAGCAGTTGGCGATTCCAGCGAGACAGAAGCAAAAGTAATCATTCTGCCGCAGTAGCCTCAGGTGTAGAGAGCCAGAGGTGAGAGTACTCAATGCTTCACAAGAGCTTTATGCGTGCATGAGGAAGGTACGGGGCTCCATGTTAAAGACTGATTTCACTTGACAAGTTTCTATAGGCTATGTAACTAGGGGATTACTGAAAGTCTCATGAGAAAGCTCAGTTTCTTTGGGTCATGTTAGCCGTTCACTGTTTGCCATGGCCTGTTTCTTCCCTTCAGCTCAGACTAGGGCTTAAATAATCACAATGACCTCGAAATCACATAAGGCCAAGTGCAATCTCCAGCTGCAGTCTTTTGATAAAGGTCAAGTGTGTCCCAACATATAGCATGAAGCATTCATGTGCTCTGGTCTACAAAGCTTATCAGTGTTTCCCTCACTATTGCCTTTGGGAGGGGGAACTCTGCCCCCCCACCCCAAAAGTAAAGTCAAGTCCATTTTATTTCATATAATACCAACTCACAATGAAAGTTATCCAAGGGCATTTTTCATGTAGAGCAGATGTAGACTGTACTGTTTCATTAAACAAACAAATTATGCTTGTTATTTATCCAGTTTATGGGCAGCAACTTCCATTCAGACTCTTAATGTGCGTCTTTATAGTTGCGTTATTTCCTCTCTTCTCCTACTTCACGTTCATATTCTCTGTAATATTAGTGTACATCAGTTCCTCCCCTCATGCTTGTTTGGTACCCCAGCAAAAAAAATAAAAATGAAAATTACATAATCAGTTACTAAGTCATGACTCATATTGCGTTGCAACATTTTTCAAAATGATCAATGACAATAAGGCTTTTTTTTTTGCATTCTGTTCCACCATAGCACAGATGTTGAACACTGGTGATTGAGCAATTTATTTCCAACAACAATAAGTCACTTTTCTTATTTAGACAACTGCATTAAAGGTTGGCTGATCACAGAAAGTAGAAAAAGAGACTGCAGGAAGGACTGAGGACAGCATGTCCCTCTGATGCAGCAGCCAGATGGCCAAACTTGACAAAGGGCAACAACAGCACAGCAAGAATGCCTTACAAAGCCACTTTTCAGCCTAAATGCTGTTTGAAGTTGATTTGTTTTAGGCACTTCTATAACAATTCTGACAATAGAGGACTATAAAAAGAGACAAAAGATGGCAGTATCTTTTTTTAGTATTCGAGAAAAGAAAAAATAAAATCTA
>JAPZDY010000026.1:15455868-15466555 GCA_029783645.1 Ctenochaetus hawaiiensis | reverse complement strand
CCTTACAAAGCCACTTTTCAGCCTAAATGCTGTTTGAAGTTGATTTGTTTTAGGCACTTCTATAACAATTCTGACAACAATTGTTCAATAGAGGACTATAAAAAGAGACAAAAGATGGCAGTATCTTTTTTTAGTATTCGAGAAAAGAAAAAATAAAATCTACAACAAACCTTTATTTTAGTGTACTTCAGCCAAACCACATACAAATTTCACAGAGTTTGTCTTTCCATGCTCATCTGCACGGATTCCCAAAAATCCCCACCAAACTTCCAGATGGCCAAATTACCTTTTCCTCCTCTGCACCAAATGCAAAGTCAAAATCTCAGCAATAGGAGTGAACTGTGTGCTGCTGCTGCTGCTGCTGCTGCTGCTGCTGCTGATGTGCTGGTGTGATATCAGAGCTGCAGAGCGGAGCAGCACAAAGCCCTTCATCTGAGCTGGGAAGTGTGTCAGAGTGAGCGACAGACAGCAGGTTACCGGGGTCCCAGCGCATCACTGTTGGCCCTCGTGTCCTCCTACCCCTCCACCCTCTTGTTCCCCCTCTATCCCTCTCTCTCCATCTCTCTCTCTTGCTCTCTCACAGCACTCTATTCCCAGTCGTTCACAATCGAGCAAAGACATGCAAGGCTATTTATAGAAGAGTGGTGCTTTTTTATCAGCCTGTGTCTATTTGTGGCACTCAGAAGTACAGAGGGCTTCCTGGCTGCTGACGTCAGCAGTGCAGCGCTGCAGAGAGATGGGTGGAATGAGAAGGAGAAAGGGGGGAAATAAAGGCGGAAAGAAAGAGACCAAATGACAAATGGAGAGACAAACAGAGGGTAGAAAAGAGTTCTAGGATGCATGACATTTGGGTGTCGGTAGAGCATTTGCATGAAGCCACTGAGGGGAAGTGGAAAGGTTTATTTCTGGCTATGAGATGCAAGTGCAAAATGAGTGCACACGGAGTTGGTGTACCTGTTTCTGTCTCATCCCCTCTCTCTGATATAATAGCAGGCTGCATGGGAAAAACTGAGTGGTTAGGATAAGGAGCCCCTCAAGAGAGGCTGGATTAGTGGAGAAACGCCAACCACACTGCAGCTTGGGTAAACACCGTCAGCAAACCCAGGACACCCACTGAGTCACACATCACATGCGCAAGCACGTACACATACATACAATGCATTCACACACATAAACAGTTTGCACTGCACACAACGTCAGGCCCACACTGAATGTGCACTCGCAGAATTTCAACAACTCTGCAGGTTTTCTGCAAATTCAAGTTGAATAAATTTACTGCTTGCAAAATAAGACTTTTATTTAGATCATTTTTACTTCTGCATTTTTTTTGTTTGTGTGTTAATACGCTAATTGCTGGGTGATGATGAATAATGGTTAATGATTCTGCAAATTTATATTTGCTCTCTCTGCTCCACTATTAGCTGTGCATTTTTGCATTCACTGTCCTACATTTTATGGTGGTCTGCTTTTCCAACAAATGTTCACATTTTGTTTTAAACTTTCGGTAATAAAATAAAATCTCAAATTCAAAGTTTCAGCTTGCTTGAAGTAATTTTGGCTGGTTTAAATGTTTTTGTGTGCTTATTTTTGCTCAGGCTCAACCTTTTTAACTTTTATGAATGTTATCTATCACATTAGAAGCAACTAAATTCCACAGATTCCCATTTGGGATAACTGCTGAAAATTGTAAAAGGAATTTACAGATTTGCACATGCTGATAACTCCTGTGTGCTCATATGAATGATGCAAACATTCTTTACTGCCATGCAAGCCTACTGCAATGGCTTAAAATAGCAGAAGGGGAGTTCAGAACTGTTCAAAATCTAGCACCTTTTTCCTTTAACTGAGATAAACTAAACAATAAAAAAATAAATAATGGCAAAAGTGTCAACTGATAATACAGGTGCTAAAAACAACCAAAGGGAACAAACAAACAAACTGCAATTGAATTTCTATTGACTTGAAATTGTTTTAATTACTTAGTGACAGTCGCACACAAATACGGTATGTCATAGTTAGGCTCAGCGCTGGGCCTCTGGGAGCAGTCACTCATGAGCTTATTAAGTCACTATGCAACTAGGGAAAGTATATCTTTCCTGAGCCGACCCATTGCCAACACCTGTTTACACTGCAGGGATGTTTGACGCCATAGTTTAGGCAACTGTGAAAAGGAGAGAGGTTAGTTTCCACCTCCACGGATCAGCATGAGATGATAGAAGAGCAAGAGCACATGTAAGCAACAAATCTTTCCATTTTTTTGTTCCCTGAATCAATCATCAACTGTCACATCCCAGACAGTCGTGAGGAGAGAGGAGTGAGGAGAGAGGAGAGGTCACGCCAGGGCACGGAGCAGGGGAAAAGGGATGCCAGTCAATGCATTTTAGTCAGCGCTCTTGCCAGCTCACAGTTTCCACTTGTAAGAACAGCGCACAACACAAAACAGAGCCTTTTTTTTCAAAGACTAACAGTAATGACAATAAGATGTTTTGTGGAATTCAAGACATGCTTCTATTTTGCACAACATTTTCTGGGGTTGCCAAAAGTTTTTAAGCTTTTTGGTAGAGGATGAATTTTCAAATTAAACAATACTGAATACAGATTTATCCTTTGCAACCAAATTTCAAGAAAATTCTCATGAGTCGTAGTACTCATAGCACAAAAAAAATTGTGCACATGATCGAAAAACTTTGGCAACAGAGACAAAGATTTGAAGCAGGCATGTTTCTACTAATGATGTATAAATGTAAGTGTATACTAAGACCAGTTGACCAGTCTTCAAGTAAAAACTCAGAAAACAGTCAAAATCACAACCTAATCTGTAAGGTTACACATTACCAGAATAATTGTGATGTTTATTGTAGGAGACATTTTAAAACATTCTTCAGTCATAAAATCATATTTTAAATGCTGCTGAAATGTGTTGCACTTTGCACTGTTTACTAATCAAAGTCATGTGGAAGAAGGGTACCCTTTGTAAATTCCTTTATTCTTTTATATTTAGCAATTTGTTGGTTTATTGCCTTTTTATAAACCTTTTTTTTTCCTGAAAAGTCCTGTAAGACAGCAGAATTGCAAAAAACAGACTATGAATGTGAGTCAAGGACTATATGCGGTTTCAAAAGAAACCCAAAAAAAAACATGTCGCGCTAACAGCTAAAGCCTCAAGGGAAGCTATGGCAATTCTGACACCTGGCATGATTGCACATGTTGTAAAAATACTGTACAGTTCACACATCCACTCACTGTTTCACACCATTGGCCGCATGCAAAAAGACATGCTTCCTCTCACTTCTTTTAATACAAGGGAAACATACACACACACTTTGTAGTTGTGAACATAGGTTGTAAGGCCACGTTAAATGAGACACCAACCCATTCAGATTTATCAGCGACAGGGTTGAACCTTTTTTTGACAAATCAACTGACCATTGAGGGAGTAAAAATCTGCAAGTTTTCTGTTCATTAAGTCAGTCACACTGTACAGGGTGCACTCTACCTGAGAGCCTAAATGGGTGCCAATCAAAGTCACACAACATCCTCGAGCAGTCTGACTCTTTGTTTTCGCACCTTTCTTTTTTATCTTTGCCTTCAAGGCACGTCAATCAACTCCATTTACATACAGCTGCAACACAACTTGACTCTCCCTTGGCATAATTATATTAGTCCAACCTCACCGCATTAACCGCAGAACATGCTAATAGCAAGATCATCATGCTAGCCTACAGAATAAACAGTAAAAGAAATAAACATGGCAAAGTCTACAGCTGTCGATTCTGAAGCTGGGGAACAGACTGCTGGTATAATCGCATCTCCATTAGCTTGTACATGAATATATTTTTCCCATTCAAAATTTTATTTTTAACACAATACAACCTATTACTCAAAACTAAAATACATAAGGTCTGCACCTAGGTAACTCTCATCTCCAAAAATAAGTTATTAAGATATTAAATAAATTATTTCTCCTCGTGACCGTAAACCAACAACTGTCCCACCCATGAGAATCTGGACAGACAATAGCATACTGACCAAACAATTAAACAGCCAACTAGAAGGGAACAGCCCTAGTTAAACCAACTTCATAGTGTTGCCTGAAAAGATACCAGATGAGCACACAAAGGCTGTTTCACAACATCACAGACACAATAGGCACCCATAGAGTCAGTATTTAACCATAATAAAACAAACCTTTATCTTTGTTTGGGTTGGAGCACTGACAAAGCTTTTCCTTACCTGCACCAGGAAGATGATAAGGAAGTAGAAATTGGCAATTCTTCTAAACTGTTCAAACAGGTTCTTTGGTAGAAAGTTCCATACTGTATACTGTAGGGGGACAGAGAATATCACGCATTTAAATCACATTGATAAAAAATAGCTGTTTTTTACTTCTGTTTTTTACATAATTTTCTCATCCAAGCATACTTTTTTAAGCAAACATGGGAAGGTTGAAGAAAGGCTTGGCAAGGGGAGAGAGATTAGAGTCATTCAATATTCACAGACGTTTGCATGTGTGTATTCTGCGAGAGCTGTGGAAGGGGAAGAGGAAAGGCAACTTCAATAGCTTGGAGTCTCTGTTCTTTGTACTGCCTAGAGAGACGGCCCTTGGGGGACCACAGGTATTCCATTGATTCAGATTAGCGATTTATCTCCTTAATTCTCTTGGATGGCGGGCCAATGAACATATCAGGCTCATGACTGTTTCTATGTGTTTGTTTCTGTTCCAGTAGCCATGACTGCTGATACTATCAGGGCTGAAGTGGAGCTTTTATCTCTTTAAATCCCTGAAACGTGTCTTAACAACAGCCTGCCGGTAACTTTGTGTCACACAACAAAGTATCAGGGTGAGAAACCCAAACCTGCACACATGCATGAACACACACTTTATACACACTTGTACAGAAAGAGCAATAAGGCACTGTTTATGAAGGAAAATGTCTGCATGGGGATGGTGTTGAAATGCAGCGGCAGCAGAATGGCCCATCTCATTTTGCTGGAGAGAAGAGAGTGAAAGTAATGAGAAAAGGGGGGTGGCAGCAGTGAGGGTGGCTGAGCGTGGTGGTGCAGTAGCAACGAGAGCGAGGGAGAAGAGGCGGAGATTGGTCATTGCAAAGCGCAAAAGCAACAGGATGATGGAAAGCAGAGGCATGGAGGAGCATAAACACTACAGCCGGGGTAATTAAAGGCTGTTTGCCCTGACATACTGGCAGAAGCCAATTGATTGGCCCATCTATACGGGAACCTCTGCACCACTATAAATCCCAGTGCCATATTATCTCTTATACTGCTTCCTTCTCCTCATCATCACTTTCACTCCTTGTATCCACAAGCCCACTTGCCTGGGCCTTAAGGGTGGGAGAAAAAAAATCGATTCTTGGATGCATCGCGATGCGGACGAGGAAGATTCGGCATCGATTCTCAAATGTCAACGATCGATTTTCTAAATGTGAGTTAATAATGTGATGCTGACGGAACAAAATAGGCAGAAATCAACTGCGAAGGCTGTGCGGCACCCGGAAAGTCTACAGCCTTCACATAATTCACTAAAGTTATGTGGGGAATTTTTTTACTATTTTTATCTCCACAAAAGACAATGAGTCTAAGCATGTTTAGAGTTCGTGTCTTGATAATTGAATCTGCAAGACAAATATCATGAGAAGTATGTTGTGAATACTTTCTCTGCTGTCACCCAGAGACTACCATTAACAGAGCTGAGCAGAAATCAGCAAAGATACAAAGATGCATCTGTAATCTTGTTTATCGAGTCATCTTAGCCTTCTGAATCTGCATCCAAAGTCAGGTGCCTAGAGATTCCCACCCTTACTGAGCCTGCGGCTGCGTGTGGGGGGGTGAGATTTAGGTGAGGGGAGGTGGGGAGGCATGCGCTCTATCCAAGCCCAGGGGGAAACGACAGAATTGCCCACCCTGCCAGCACATTAATAGCAGCTGTGTATTTCACTGGCACAGCCAGCCCTCCCCTGACAGACAAATAATCGCCTTCTGTTGGGAGTGAAGATGAGCATGTGGAGAGGCAGTGGGAGGAGGAATAAAAAGGAAGACCTAGGAATACTCAGGATTGTTCAAGGGTTCATTTTGCATTCCAAGTGTTAGATAAGAGAAAAAAAATGCCTGAAGGCAGGCGAAGCATAATACACTGAGGAGCAGAGAAACAAACTGAAGTGTATGAACTGCATTGTGGTACATGTGGCCAGAGTGGAGTCCTTGCTTGTGCATATGAGTGTGTTTCTTACCTTGGAGGACACAATCCTGTTATCACAGAACTTGGGTGGTATGAAAGCTTCAGTGGCAGAGCATGACCGATGCCCAACATAAATAGTCCTACTGTCCACTCTTCTCTCATCACCACCAAGCTAGAGGAGGACACCACATAGGAGGGTAGAGATGGGAAGAGATAGAGGAAAATAGAAAGGAAAGATAGGACATGTTGGTCATTCAAGCAACTTTGAACATAAACAGAGGCAGGACAACAATAAACCAGCTAAATCTCACAAAAAAACAAAATGTGTTTAACACAAGAAACAAGAAATACTTAAAGAAAGACAAAAACTGAATCAATGAAAACAAAAATGTACTTTTTCATGGTTCATTGCTTTTTCAGGTGCAGAAAATCCACAAGGATCACAAAGGATTTTTTGAGGCCATAAAATATTTTACAGTCTGATGAGGCCTGAATTCCATCCCGTGGTCAAGACTTAAGAGATTAGAATTTCTACTGTGGTGCAGAAAATTAAAAAGACTTAAAAAGCACTCTACTAGAAAACCGTTGAGCAGGAGCCAATAATTCAGGAAAGGGACCAAAAAAAAAGTATGACAAGGGTCAGCAGGCCAAAATGGTGATTGTGCAAGCTCTATAACTTAATTTCTTCTCTCCCTGTAAATCACTCATTGATGATAAACGAGTAATAAATGTGAGCAGCAGGGAGAAAAATGCTGTGCTCAGATTTATGGGGTTAAGCAACCTTGTCGGGATGCAGATGGCAGGATGATATGTGCACACAAGCACACGCAAACAGGGGCCCACACACACACACACACACTTGCCCAATATCTGAAAGAGGAAAGACTCCAGGAACTGGATTCTCAACAACATAAGGTGGCTGGAACATTTCTCTTCCATAAAAGGGAGGTAGGGTTCATCACAGAGCAAGGCAGGGACCCCAGGTCACTGACTTGACTCCACTTTTCAGGAGCTTTCCTTACATAAATCTCACAAACAACAGCATAAGTGATGACCTAAAAAGGAACTAAGGAAAATGTCAGGTGTTATGTCTTTCTTTTTGGAGTTTAAACTCTTTTTAACCACACTGTGTGAAACTAATTGGCTTCATTCTTCTTTTTGTTGAGTAACCTCGGGCTGTAACTGCACATCACTTTTTAAATATAAGTGGAGACATTGATATGTTAACTCTCTTTTTAAGCTTGTAAGGAATTTAATTAAATTGTTGTACAAAAGGTTTTGACACCGCATTGTTACAGTTTTTATTACAGCAGTAAATTAAAAAACTGGATTTCATGTTGATTAACGATGACGAAACAATGCTGAGTCTGTCCAGTAAGGGCGGTAGCAACACAAATACAAATTATCCCCATTAAACAGTTCTTGAATGAGTCCCTGCTGCCTCTGACCTGAAGACTGTAGCCTTGAAAACTTACTCTGTTCTCTCATTGGCCTCGATTTCTTTCCTGACATCAGCTTAAAGCCAACAGCCACAAGGACTGGAGGAGCACAACAGCTATTACGCCACAGCTACTACATCCATATTTGCTTCACCTACTTTTCCCTTCTTATCCTAGAGCATGTTCCTTATCTCACTATTGATAAAGACTATTACCACCCATTACTTTCAATAAACACTCTAAAGAATATTACAGTGATGAGCCCTTTACCATTGCACTATTACTCACTGACTGAGCAGGAGAGTGCACTTGGTAAAATTTGCAAAGGCATTACTTCAAATAGTGATTTTACATGTGGTTAAATACACTTGAATTAACCGACAAATTCAGAGGCAGAATCAGCATCTTCAAAAAGTGCCTGTGTGTGTTTCTCCTGCAATAGGACCCTACCTACAAGCTCTTAAAAACAGTTGTGCTTTCAGCTCAAGTACAAGTTGGGCTGCTATTACTGCATCTGTAAATTATTAAAATTTTGCAGGCAGGGGATCTGCTTTATATTATATAAAGGCTAGCAACATGTGGACTGAGGAGACACATTACCATGAACATCTGATTCTGGACAAGAGCCAGGGGTGGCGTGAATCACAGCCACCTAGACGAGCCCCCCAAAGTCTGTTTGCTGAGAAGAAGTAAGATCAAAGAATAGCCTTCAATATTTTGGAGCCTAATTTATGCATTTGAAGGCAAAAAAACTGTCTAGATAACTGCAGTTTATGCAATAATTTGCTTCTTATTAAATGTCACAAAACACAATGATTAAATATTTGTCTCAATTGTACAAAAAATTCCCATTGTCTCTCCAGTTAAGACTAGAAAGGGAAACCAGCAGGCTTACATAGTGCTCCCTTATGCATGAGCGCGGCTATGTTCACACCTCAGTATGGCTGTCAAATGTACCATCCCTACCCGCTCGGCACACACTGACACCCCTTCAGCAGGACCAGACGGACCTGGCTGCCAGTGGATGAGGGGAGAGGAAGAGAGAGCGAGTGGGAGGAAGAAAGAGTGTGAGAGAAAGGAAGTACAACAGGATCCAAGGACCAAAGCACATCCAGGTTTTTCGATATCAAACAACAACCAGCCCCCAGGAGGAGCAGTAAGCCAAGAACACCCCCATTGACTACCTTGTTCATTTATTTGAATCAGATGCAGCGTTTCTGGCAGTTATCCTCCCTCTGTGTGCTCAGTAAAATGTCATCTACAAATGTAATAGCAGCATTCCAGATATGAGATTTTGCAAACACCATATACATAACTCTATTGCTGGAAAGCAATGTAGGGCAAGCAAAAGCAATCATGCACAAAAGGCTACGCAGCAAAAGTAAGGAACAATTTACAAACCAAATTAGCCGGTGAGTCAAAGGACCAAAGGGCTCTGGCTTGCACTTTAGGTTTACAGGTCAGACAATAGACAGCGTGGGTAGGCTGGCTCCGGCTAGAGCCACTCTTTTATCTGTGCCCATTTTTTAAGGATTCATTATACAAGAGGTAACAGTGCTATCAGATAAATAAACACTAGCTTCCATGTACACTGAGGCAACATTGTTAGGACAGCCTACATGAGCAAGCTCTGGGCCTCAACATGATTCTCAAAAAGAGATGTTGGCACCCACACACAGACATAATTCATGCTGAAAATGAGATTCTATATGAAATGAGGAAGCAGTCCATGCCCGCAGGTCCTGACGATAAGAAAGGAACTATTGAAAGGCTATTGATCTAGCGGTGGATGAACTGCAAAATATAATAAGGGTCAAAGAATGGGGCCAGCTTCTTTTTAAGCACTAATGTGATCATAATGCTCATCTGCACAACAGTAAGCAACAGGCTAGACAGGAAATGCTAATGTTAAGAAAAATACAACCGATAGCAATATCTCTACCTCAGTGTCAGAGGTCAAAAAAAAGCCATTCAATGCCAACGATGTTAGTGAGCAATGCAAAAGTGGCCAAGAGTCAAGTGCTAGTATGTCAATACAAAACAGAGGTATCATCATTGCTGCAAAAGCATCAGTGAATGGAGATCAATAAAGCAAACAACCAATGGTCAAATGAGCTGAGATCTGATTGCTCAGTCAGAAATAAATGGTGCATTAGAGAAATGAGTGAGCCAGTAACTTTTCATTAAATTACTCTCTAAATTAAATTATGCACACATTGTGAAATGAGCACAGGGTGGGACAGAGGGGAAAAGGTGAATGACGGAGACCACGGGGAATGTAAGACTGCATTCAGCTACTGCCAAACTCCCAATGATGACTCTGGTCTGATGACATTGTGTCCTGTCACACCATCTCACTATTCAGTGACTATCTCGCTTTGTCACAATTTGCTCGCTGTTAAGTGAAAAGACTCACTTGGAAAACCAGAAAATTACAAGGCCATGTACACTCTGATACAATCCACTTTGTAACAGTACAATACTTCTAAATCTGTATCAGAGAGCTGATTCAATTCTGGTCATTCCTGGTGCTGTGGTCTGTGGTGCTGTACTGAAGTACACTATAATTCATCTACATATAAAGAAGAGATGAAAAAACGATAAGTATCACAGAGTAAAAATAAACTAGAGAAACTTCCCCCTTATTGTGGGACGAAAGCATTCAACTGAATAATGTATAAACAGTGTGAACTTTATCCAAAAGAGCAGATGAGTTTATCAGTTAATCCTCAGTTCAATCAGCTATGGACGATAAGGCTAGGTGAAGTTCAGTCAATGCAATGTAAACCAGGGCTGCAACTAACAATTATTACCAACGAATCTGCAGCTAATTTTCCTAAGTTTTCTTTTACTCACAATAGTGTTTTGCATAACCAAACAATCCAAAGACCAAACCTACTTAATTGACAAAGACATAATAAAGTAGTAATTTAAAGTATTTACCACCTATCCAAATAGATCAAAACAGATGTCAAATGATTTGCAGCTGTTTAACTGATCTAATCCAGCAACTGTTTCTAAGCTTAAAAAAAAAAAAAAAAAAAAAAAAAAC
>JAPZDY010000026.1:15408881-15432463 GCA_029783645.1 Ctenochaetus hawaiiensis | reverse complement strand
TATGTCATGCTTTTTCACAGTGTCACATATATTCTTTCTCAGTTTGCTTTTCACCATAATCATAACCCGTTTAATAGTAATATTCTAGATGTTTTGTACTTTATTATATACAGATATTTTAGCCTGACACATGTAGTGTCTTTGAAAACTTTCTGTACTCCTCCTTGAATTTAAGTTTAAAATTACGTGGTGTTAAAACAGTGTTTGGCTGCAGCCTGAAACAGCCGCAGGTCTGCGAAGTTTAAGGGATCTGGAATAATTACTGCATGTCATGCTGTTCACCCATCCACATGCACAGACATGCTGCAGGATCATTCTGTTTTCCACCTGAAGCTTTGCAAACGTGTTTAAATACATTTGACCATCGCTGTGATACTTCATATTGTGTAGCTTGCAATCAGTGTTGGCATATGTGTGCGGAGGTGGACCAAATATGTGTGACCAAATACGTGAGAGTGTGTGAGTGAGTGACTGACTGAGTGGGCCTATTTTGGAGAGCAGCGTGACTGAGAGGGCCACTGTGGGATCGAGGGGAGATGGAGGATGACTTTATGACACTGAGGGGACAGGATCAGGGGCAGAGACAGAAAGAGCCTGGCGGAGGTTGAGGTGGTGTGGGGAGAGGGGGCAGCCCTAGCTGTCAGCTCTGAGGGGCTGCTGGAAGGCTCAGCGGGAGCCCAGCTTGGCCCCCGGGATGCCTTGTCACCACGGCGAGGCCCTGGAATGCACCGACAGACAATGAGCTCCTGGGGCTCAGAGGGCACTCCGATTTGATAACCACATTAAAGTCCTAGCAACATCTGTTGGGGTGCAAGAGAAAGGCCTACTGGCAGGCTTTAACCCCCCGAAACTGGGATCATTAACCCTCAGCCCTGTGAGAGAAGGAGGACAACAGCCCTCTATTTGTCAGCCGCCCTGCACAGGGCTGCGGGGGCTAATATTTTACCAAAAACAGCGTGAGAAGAGAAGCGGCCCTGGGCACCATGGAGAGGGCTCCTTCACACTTTACACACACTCAGTACAGTCTGTTTTACTTAATGCAAACCACAATAATAACATTTGCATAGCCTCCATAGAAGATGGTCTTCTGACATGTTGTATTAACATGATATTGATTTACCTTAGTTACTTTAGTTTGCACAAGAGGCACATAAATCAAAAAGCAAACATTAAAATTAAATTTGTTTTTTCAATGTAATGATTGCAAACAGATACAAAAGCCAGATGGATGTTATTTTTTGTGTCATATGTGTTACAGTAACATGCACAAAGATGTGCTGGTATTATTTTCCCCTCCGATTTGTTAATGTGTGGTTAGAGGCGAGGGGGCGATGTCGATTGTGGGTGGAGGAATAACAGGTGTCCTGTCACAAAGACACGTCTCAGGCTCCAGGATGCTCTGGTGCTTCGTGGGTCAGCGCCAAGTCTCATCCACCTCCACAGGTTTCAAAGCAAAGGCCACCTCTCTGTAATGAATAATTAAGGAAACAAAAGGCCCCGAGGGGGTGAGAGGGTGGGTGGGTGAGGGGGAGGAGGTGGGGGCGGCGAGGGGGGGAGAGAAAGGGCTGTGGAGGGCCCTAATGCAACTAGGCCAGATGCAGAGGAGAGGGGAGCTGAGGTTTTTGCCCCCTGCGCTTCACAGAAAACATCATCCTAAATGTATTCCCTGGAGATGAGGGCCTGCAGGAGGTGCCCCCAATGCACAGGGTCCTCAAGTGCCTCCACACAAGTAATCCCATTCACTGCAGCTCATTACATGGGCAATTAAGTGCTGGGGTGGAGGAGCGGAGCTGGGTGGGGTGGTTGATGGCGGAGAGGTGTGTACGTGCGTATGTGTGTGTGTGTGTGTATATAAGTGTATGGAGGGGTAACGGAGGCCCATCATAGAGTTTTAAGGATCGAAACCCCCATCAATCCAATTTCCCCCCTCATCCAGCTTCTCCCTCGCTCGCCGGGCCTCCCCCCTCCCAGCTCCTTCACCTGGGCTGGGTCTCTGTGGACACCTGCCTCTCCTAATGAAGATCCATGGCTTCATTTCCATTTCTGGAGTCATATCAGAGACTGCCAAGCACAAAACAGGCCTGTTTCCTCTGAGGCCTGGAGAGCCGGATAGAATGACACGGATAAGTGCTCTGGCAGAGCAGGGCAGCTGCGGAGCCTGAAAATGGGATTTGGTTGGGGGTTCTGAAGTGGGGGGCTCGGATGGAGAGGACCTGATGTTTGGATTGGCCACAATGGCAACCGTGTGCTACCTCAGCAGCTCCTCGGCACTAATGAGGCTTTCTGCGGAGGTGGAGGAGGTGGAGAAGAGGAGAACAGAGGAGGAGGAGTGCACCGCTACACACCTACCTCACACACACTCTCACCTCCTCTGCTGATGACAGCTACGCTAACTCTTGAAGATGCACACCAGAGATCCCATACAACACAATGAGTACACATTCATATTCTCTCCCTTTATACACACAACAACCATCACTGGATTACTTAAGATTTCCAGCATTTAACAAACTCTTATTTACAGCATAACATGCCTACTTTGCTCTACAGTTGCTTAAGCTGTTGTCCTATGCAGTTGCCACATGCTCTAAATATCCTTTAGATACTTTTTTTCAGTAAAACACGTTTAGGATTACTTTGAGCTGGTAAGTTACAGCAGAAAACGGTGTGGTTAAAACTTTGCATGAACACAGAATTTCCTCTTTCCCCACCCGGTCCTGTTACCGCCCTCTGCAGCGAGCGTGTGTGTGTCTTTCAATACAGTGGTTGAGGCTGTGCTTGTTAACATGTTCTAGCTCACTGACTCCTCTCAGCACCCGGGGGGCAGGGCCTCTGAGCTGAAGCAGGTGAGGAAGAGGTAGAGACAGAGAGGGAAAACAAACAAGGTGACACCTTAGCCATATCACAGCTGCCTGCAGACCTGAGGGAGGCCCGCCCAGTAACTTCAGCTCGTTTTAGTCAGAAAGTGATGCCCTGAAAGTACTGGCCACAAGTTAACTGTAGGGATAATATTTTGCTTGTTTAAAGAAAAAATAAAGTCCTAAAAATTTTAAGTTTGTGCAGAAACAAGAGCAGACTGAAACAAAACAGAACAATAACCAGCAGGTGAAAACAGTGGTGTTATTAAGGGGGATAAAACCAAAAAAGCTAGAGTTATATGCAGTCACAGATATAATAGAAAATGAAAATATATTGCAATAGTTCAAAGGAAGGCGCATCCTTTGCAGAACGATGTAAAAAAACAAAATAGGTCAAAGCATGAGGCATAAAGGTGGCCTGTTTGTGAGTATGTAGGTGGAGCCTGAAGGGGAGGTGGGAGGTTAGGTGGGTCATATATGGTGTCATTTTGCGGCCCCTCTGCACTCACCTGGAACAGAGCACTTCCCCTCCCTGGGTCTTATCAGTTCCCAGAGGAAATACCTGCCGCAGGTAAACACGACCCTTCGACCCCTCGGCCATCCACCATGCTCCACCTTCAACGGTCCCTGTCCTGGAGCCTGTGGCCTGTCTCGGTCTTAATCCGAGGATTAGCTCTACCACAGGCCGTAACAGCCTCACCTCTGAGCCTCACCTCTGCACACAGCCTTCAGTCAGACCAGGTCTTCTGATGGCCCCTCGGCCCCTCGGCCCCAACCTCCTTAGATGTTGTTCTTCATGCACCAGTGAAGAAGCCTTTATCCTCCTCCTCCTCCTCCTCCTCTATCCCCTCATCCCTCTGTCTCAAATTTAATCTTATCTACATATCACCAGGTGTAACCAAATATCCCTCTTATCAACCGAGGTGTCTCCAGCTCTGTTTTGCATTGTCACAGGAGTGATTTATTCAAGGGGGGGAACTGAATATAAATAATATGTCATATGTCACAAAAATCACACGGTATTTGCAAGCAAAGTTGGCTTCATTAGAGTTTGAGAAACATGATGAATTTTCAAAGTGATCACATTAAAGAATGATTGTAATTAAAAAATGGAGAGTCTACTTTTAATGACTTTGGAGTGTAATTAATTCTTCTGCAGTATCTATAACAGAGTTTCTAATAAATGTGGGGGTGGTGATTTATTTTTAATTACTTCCTTAAGAATTTTGAAATAAGAGTTTTTCTATGAAATATGACATAGCTAGTGATCATACTGGAGCAAAAAGCCACACCCTGCTCATTTTACAGATGACATATGTGCATGCTCATGCAGCTGGGCACCCATGTGAATCACGCAATTACATATACATACATGCATTTACAGACATAGTTGTGATGATCGAAAATTTAAAAAGCAACATAAAAATAGGAGTTTAAATTTAGGATTAAAAATAGGCGTAAAATTTCCTTTATTTACTACAAAAAAATAGAAATGCAGTGAGTAAAATGTGCAGAATGTATCACAGTGGGGAGAGGAAGCCTTAGTAGTGTGTGTGTTTGAACTTGTTCTCCCAGTCCTGCTGTGGTATCACTGGGAAGATGAGGAGGAGGGCAGGAGAGGCACTGCTGATACTCCTGGAAAGGAGACTGTCTCCCAAGGGACAGGTGGCCCTGTTCGAAAGAGACACATTCCCACAATCCCCTGTCTGGCTCCAGGACAGAGGCCACAGGGCACTGCCGGTCTGGCCCATCTCGGCCACCACTCCCACTCCAACACCCCACCCCACCCCCTCCTCTCTAGACTACCTCCACAGGGTCAGGGTTACTCCCTCACCCCTGCCCAACAACACCCCTCCTTCTCACAATCCCCCTGCCCCTCCTCCACTGTCACCTGAGCCACACAGGTAAATGCTTGACTTTACTTGATGGATGCGGTTTCCCACGGCGACAGTGATGTACACAGGGCCAGACCCCCCCGTGCCTCCTCCTCCCCTCTCTCCCCCTGCCTCTCCTGGTGGAGTCTGGAGCTGGAGTGGTGATTCTCGTGCTGATAACCTCCTTGGCGCACCCCTTCCAGGCCGAAGCGAGGGAAACCGGAGAGGACAAGACATCCTGTGTGACGCACCTGAGTGTACGCCTCATCAGACTAAAACAAAGAGGGCTCCAATCTGAAAGGGGCCCATTAAGACGTCTGCACACATCAAAATCACACTCTTAGCACCTGAATGTGATATGATTGAGTAATAAATAAGTATATATTTTGTGTGCACAAGTGTTTTTGTGCAGACATTGTGCTGTTTCTGGAAAACTTTCTAACTCATTTTACCATTTATGAAGTCATATCATCCATTTATAATCTGATTTAGTGTACGCAAAGTGCAGTGTGACGTGGCACACAGCCCCATGGGGAGGTAAAAGTCTGCTCTAATAAATGTAAGTGTTCCCAAAGCGCACCTTAATTAAGAAAAAATTATGTTTGTGGTCTTTATCAATGGCAGCCCCTCCCTCTCTCACCTCCTCTCTCCTCCCCATTATTAGCAGATAGCGCTACATTAGAGATAAGCAGGACAATGGCCGGGGTGAAGGCCTGGATCACAGTTGTTTCTTATCTCTCACCTCATCTGCAGCCTGTGGTGTCTCTGTCAGAGGATGTTGTTAAACCAAGTCAAACACTCAAACATCCTGTGGCATCACCCTGCCTTTACAGCCCATAGCCCCACACACACAAACACACACACATATATACACACCTCTCCTTTATGGCAGTTCACACTTGGTTGGGGCCTGGCCACTGTGGACGGTTCATGGGGCTCACAGATGCTGTTTTACGATGAGAGGAGATCCTGGATTTCTTTTGGATGACTCAAAAAACTTTAAATTGATTCTGAATTTAAGTTAAAGTTAGACCAAGTCTAAATACTGACTCTGTGAAAGTCAGAGGACGATTCTTATGATTACACCAGTGAGTAGAAGTTTAAATAAATAAAAAGTTTAGAATTTTTGGGTGATTTGATGCCTCAGAACAGGTTGAATTCAATCTAATTAATTAACTGGTAAATAGAAAAGAGTCTCATAGTGTAAAAATGCTCAACAAAATTCAGAGAAAACTTCTGAGGGTGGCTCTTTTTGACCAACTTTAACCGGCAATAGCCCTCAAAATGCTTACACTATTGCACACACACACTTTCTCTCTCTCACACACACATCTCCTCTGTGGAGGGAGGTAGCCCCAGTGCAGGCAGGTTAATATCAGGAGCACTTGACAACAATGGTGTGTTATGAGGTGCTGCAGCCGTAATAAGGTCTTTGTTGGGACTTTAGAGCACAGCCACATCACATCATTACTCATCCTGGGAGACCAGTTGCCAGTCGGCATGGCAACCGGGACTTGGCTGAAGCCAGAGGCAAGACCAGAATCTCAATGCCCGGAGGGAGAGCGCACACACAAAGGATGTTCTAGTGGAAGGAAAAAGTTTGCAAGTGGCCACGGTGACCCCAGATCACAGCCTCCGAGATGGGATTGAGTTGATCTAAAACCCGACGTGTCAAAGAAAATAATATCTTGACAGGAAAGCTTACCATGAAGTCGAGTGAAAGAAGTTGCTTGCAGGGTAGCAAACAAAATTTCACAGCACGGTTAAATTTGAATCTGTGTTCACATCACATTTTTCAACATTTCATAATGCAAAATAAACTTCTGATTAGGTCTTTTTTAATTTTTCATCAAATGTATTACAGTTGTTGTTTTTGTTTATTTATTAAATATTTCTCTTAGTAAATGATTAAATGTTTTGAAATCTTGGGATCATGGCACAAGTGAATATACAGTAAAAGTTATAAAGTCGCTGGATGCTTCTTTTTTCCTTGTTTTTACAAGTTACACAATATAACAAATAAAGACTATAAAAAATAAATTTCCAATTAGTTCAGATAAACAAGGCTGAATGGACTTGGAACAGGAAATGGATTCAATTCAGTCCTCTTCCTGTTCCATCTGCACCCACGTCGAGCGTGTGAATGGACAGATTAGGAGTGGACAGTGCAGTCAGTGGAGGTATGCAGCGGTGTGAGAGTTTCATCCTGCAGGTTGGTGGGTGTGTTGGGTCAGCGTGGAGCGGTCAGCAGCTGCTGCCTGGCCTAGGTCCCACAGTTCCCAGGCTGGGGGGGATTGACAGGCCAGTAATAAAATCAGGCGCCCTGGTTGGGCTGTGTGCGGCCCATTGTTCCCCCAGCAAGGCCCGCGGCTGCTGTTTACTTTCTCCCATATGCATTATTCAACGGCACAGGAGCTCCCGGAGAAAGGGGCCCCATTCAGGGATCCTCTTGCCCTTGTTTTGTTTTGCTAATTTTCAATTAAAATAAACCATCTCTTGCCAGTGCCATGGCTGAGTGGGGAAAGAGAGAGGGACACTGTCCCTGCCATTTGGGCCATCTGAGGAGATTAGACCGAATGTATAAATGAGAATAAAGTGGGATGTATCATTTATACTGTCAGTGATATGTTTGTCTATAGTAGGATTTAAATGGAGACAATGAGAGGGGTTGCTGTTTCCGTTGAGAGCATACGCTGGCCTCTTATTTATGTTATTGTCGTGGAACATGTTTCCCAGCATGACCTAATTTTTTTAAAAGCGGATTAGATATGCAAACAAAAATCAAATATCTCCAGATTTATTTCCCCTCAACAAGTGCGCTTTTGTTCTGCTGAAGCAGGTTACAGATTTCACCCTTGATGTTGCAACAGGAGGATTCCCATATGGTGGGGGAAAGTGTGAACTAATCACAGAGACAATGACTTTTCAATAATGACTCCCAGAGGTCATTAAATGAAGCCAGTCTGGACTAATCAATAAGTCCAGTGATAGCTCTCCTTTTAAGCTGGCCTTCTTTCACACAGGAGGGGGGCTGAGCCGGCCTCGCACAGTGCAGGGACAGATGCGCAGGGACAGTGGGGGAACTAGCAGAGTTAAAGATTCACCACACATCTGTCACTTCAGCCGGGGCGGCAGCTCGTAGTCTGCCCCCGCTGACAGCCTGCCTGCCTGCCTGCCTGCCTGACGCCATGCCTACCTGTGGCTGTGGTTTGGTCTGCTGCTGAGCTTTACCATCTGCCTCTCTCTTGGGCACTTTGTTGATTGATTCCTTTCATATCCCTCTAAGTCCTTAAGTAACCTTTCCCATTCTACTCCAGTTTTCTTATTATGTAAGCCCCCACTAACACCCCTACTACACACATATACACACACAAACACCTGATATCTTACATCCTCCTCTAAAATCACCACTTCAAAAAAAAAAATTTGGAAAGCAGTCTTAATTGGCTCGCCCCCAAAGCATAACTCTCACTACCTGGTAAATCCTGATAATTACAGAGTTAAGAGTTTTGCAGCAACCTGTTGTAGCCTGTTTTGAGTTGTACAGCAGCCAGTGTAAAAAAATAATAATAATTTACCACAACACATATAGTACATGTTTGTCATCAGCTACACTATCGACCGAGGACATGCTTCTGTCTGTAAACAGAAGCTGTTTCTCGGTGGCGGCGGACCCCCAGAAGCCCGTTCAGTGCCTGGTGAGTGGGGATGTGAATGTGGAGGGCCTCTTGGCTTGGCTGGACACAGTTTGTACCCCCGCTGGGTGCAGGTGAGCTCTCAATGCAGCCCTCAGCACCTGCCCTCTTTGTTCCCTTGTTGATGGCTTTATGGCGTGAAGGGGATCCGTCTGTCTGGCTCTCGTAAAGCCAGCGGCGCGAGGCCTAGTAAAAGCCACACTGCTGCCAGGGCATTGTGTGGGGCCCCCATGGCTCCCAGGGTGACCCCACCAGTCAGAGAGAGCCCGGTTTAGCGCCCACCATGACTGACGCCCAGAAAACATGCACATGCACACAGTGGATGCACATACATGGAGACATACAGAGCGTTCACAGGGCTTTATAATGATCTCTGCTCCCAGCATGTCAGTTCAAAACAAGAGCTGTTTACAGATGTCTCTCTGCCTCTAAACTGAGAAAAACTACAAAAACTACTAAAGCAGGTCCAAACATTACTTCCTACAGACACCAGCTTTTAAAAACAAAAAATAGTAGTAATGATAAACAATCGGTTGGTTGGTTGGTTGGTTAATTGCAAACTAAGTACATTTACTCAAGGAGCCACAAAAGTAAGGTGTTATCACTTGACTTGAGAGGTTGACATCTACATCAGTAATTCAAAGAAAAACTGTATACTCTTTTACTCAAATCCTGAGTTACTTTGTCTAATTACTGTACAAATTAAGACTTAAAATACAACACATGCAATCATCCTAGTTTAAATATATATTTATAAACAACAAACAAACAATTATAAACAACATCAAAACGTTGTTTAGACAATGCCACTGACAAAACAATAATATCACAGAATAAATATACAAAAACAGAATGAAAAGAGAGTTAAGTATATGTTCATGATAACATTTGTTTAACTTTTTTCATTAAAGTGAAAATTTGAGCTCAAAACTTGCGGTATTTTAACTTTTACTCAAGAAAATTAAAAAGATAGCAAATAAATAATCCAAATTCTCCTGCAAACACTTAAAATTAAATTAATAATAAAAAACATTTAACTGCAACAACAGCTGCTTTTTAAATGTCCTTTGGTGCATTCGTGTGAGATATAATCAGTTTATCACAGCTGTCAAGTCACTGCGACTCATTACTATAGTGCTACATCATATATATTCTACAAAGTAAAAGTTCAGTTTAAATGGATAAAAATCGAAGCATAAACATGAGGGACAGCTTTGCTTTTAAGAGCTTGTATAACATCACAAATCCAAAGATATTTTTGTAAGAGCTTCTCAAGTGTACAGCCGGTGTCTGCAGAGGGTTTGTTGAAACCCTTCGCATCAGTTTGAGTGACAAACACGGAGTCCTGGGCCCGATAAAGCAGCTCAATGGCCGTGGGAGGTCAATGATTGCACAGAAATAAGCCCTACATTAATGTTTAATTTATATGATTTTCCTGGATATGAAATCTTACTGATAAGCTCAAGCAAATTAAGTGGCTGAAAGGAGGGCCATAAGCAGCTTGGTATTCGAGATCGGGTCTTTGAGTGAGAGCATCTTAGAAACCAATTACCAGACAAGAAATAGATCATTATTTTTTCTTAGAGGATTGGGTTGTGGGGACGTGGGGGGGCAAAGGTGCTTGCTAAAAGGAAGGGAGGGTTTTCTAGATTGAGGAGGGAGGGCACAATAAAGACATAATCATCTACCCTCAACTTTTCCTATCCAACTTTCAGATTTTAATTTGCCGTCTGTGAAGTGGTACCTAATTTACTTTCGCCTCATCCCTTCAATGCACCATTGTTGCCGCTGCTGAGATTCAGAGCTTCCTCTCTTAGCTCACCTCGGCGTGAAATTGGTTTAATGAAGCTGAAAGGTATGGGGCTCTCACAACACTGTGGATTCCAGTGACACTGCTTGATCCTCCCACCCCTCCCCTCGGTCCCCCTCCGCCTCCCTCTCCGCCTCCCCCTCCCCTCTCGACCCAACTCCCTGCGCACTCGCATTACGGTGACAATTTATAACACATCCCACAAAAGATCCCTATCTCACACATTACATCAGTGCATATTACTGTCCCTTTCAGGGCGCCAACTCTCAGGCAAACGCTTGAGGAAAGAGAAGCGACTGGCTGATCATTTTGGGTTCTATGGCATGCATGAGGCACTTCAAATTATCAGCCGATACCAGTATTAAAAATGGATCAGACCCTCAACTGGTAAGAGAGAGATAAAGAGAGAAAGAACTTTAAAGTAACACAGAAACAAGTTAAAAAAAAGAGGGGAAGTAAAATATAAAAAGAAAAGACCTGAGAGATATGAAGAGGTGAAACTAATCAGAGAAACCTCGTCTTTTTCCCACCTCTTCCAATCTGACCCTGTGAACGGTCTTCTCCTGTTACCGCTCCTCCTGGGTGTGGTTTCTAATGGGAATGAGAAGGAAGTCCTGTGGGATTATCGTGTGTATGTGTGTGTGCGTGCATGTTACATTAATATGATCTCCTTAAGTCAGATCACTTACTTCTTCTCGTCCCCTTTTAGGACAATCGAATGGAAATGTATCCGTAACCATATATTCCAGCTTGTACCACTGGTTTCTGCTTGGAGGCCCAGTTTGGAGCAAGTAGTTTGTGAAAAAAAAACTACAACAGAAGATAAAGGGAAAAGAGAGCAGGTTCTGTGAGTCTATGAAAACAGCTGGCTTTTCATGTCAGAGGTGAGGAGGGATGTTAAAGAGATAAAGGCTCACAATTTTATCAATTTTGGCTTTGTGACCATAACAACTGACTGTCTACATTTCATGCAAACTTGTACTGAGAAGGTTATTGGAAGCTAAAATAGTACTCAGTTTAGGTGGTTACTTTTCAAAGTTACAGTCTTTCAGAGCAAAATTCCCTGTTTTTGTTCATTTCAGCAGGCAAAAACTGTGCATGGAGATGATAAGAGGGAAATTAATTCTGAAAGGACAAAAACTTTGATATTCACTTATCTTTATTTAATCAGCATTAATACCTTTATATTTTAGCACCACTTGAATTTCTTCCCAATGTACAGATTTGTACATAAATGTTTTTTATTTCAGTCAATGTGCCTTTATATTGATGCAGGTCTATTTTTTTCCTATTTTTATTAATCGTTTAATTCTAAAATATCTTTGTTCAGTCTTCAACTTTATTTATGATACACCATTTATATCTCATGCAACTCATGATGCTGTACAAAATGGCATTTTAGCAAAACACAATAGGCAGAAAAGGATAAAACACAGAAAAATAAATAATCTCATGAAAAAACAGATCCAACTGAAAGACAGAGAATACATTAAATACAGCCCAAACTGTGCTTCAGTAAAGCAAAACAAAGAGAAACAGTAAAAAAAACTATGAATAAGTTAATAAAAATAGAATAAAAATCCAATAACATAATAAAGTGATAAAAGTAGTTAGAATAAGGTTAAAAAAGATGTCAACCAAATGCTGCAAAAATAAAAGAAGATCCTAAAGTTGATTTTTGTTAATTATCAACAGAGCTAAAAGTGCATCTCGCAGAGTTTTGAACTATCTGGATCTTTGGTTTGTCCAATGAAGAGGGCAATACAACAGTCCAATCAACTGTAATGAAAGCAGGTTTCTCCTTGTCTTTTTTTATTTTAAGCTGGTGAGGTGATTTTGTTCTGTGAGGGACGTGGCTGAAGTATTACTAGTGCTGACCTCTTTAAAACTATTTTTTACATGTTCACACACAGACAAAACGATACTTCAACACAGATCTCACCATCAACATCCCTCGTTTTGGATGAGAGCCACTTGGGCCTCTAGTTGCAGGTAATCTATCACTAACAGTTGCTTTTCAGGCCTCTGATTGGCCAACACAGCCATAGGATGAAGGTTCCATCACCTCCTGTTGGTGCTCTTTACATTGCTTCAGCCCTGTTCCTGCATTTTTATTTTAACAGAGGGTTTTTTTTATTTAAAATGTTTGTGTGGAGAGAATTATTTAAAAAACAAAAGGGCAAAAAATGTTTTAAATAATACCTGTGGGTCAACTTTAACTCAGATTCATTGATCCATGGTGAGCAGATATTCTGTCTCCCATCCTTTGCATTGAGAGCACATGAGGAAAGGACCTCTTACCAGCCACAATGAGCCTGTTTAAATGCTCATATAGGCTGACTTTGAGCGGACAGACTCAAAAAATGATAAACCTATCCCTTAAGGCAGACAGACAGACACAAAGTCAAGACTGTGGAAAAAGAGAGAACGACAGAAAAAGAAAGAAGAGGAGGAGGAAGTTCAAACTCTTTAAGAGCAAGAGAATGGCCCAAAGGCCTGACTCACAAAGCTTACTTTACATTCTAATGACACAGACATTATGCTGAACTTTGGCTGCCGTAACTCAAAAAGAACGACCACTTTCACTGCTGCCGAGCTCTGGCCAGCAGCACGCACTGCTGTTTGTCTTTCAAATGCCATTGTGGGTGAGGCCACTAGTGTACGCACAAAGTGCCTGTTACAACTTTCTATTCACAGTGGGATTGTGAAACTCACAAAGGAATGTCAAATTACGGCCGTATGATTTTGTCCAACCATCATCTCATCGGAGTCGGCAAATGAGTTTTAAACACTTTCTTATATTCGTGTGATTTCTTAGTCCCTCAGGCCGGTTTAGTGATAAGCACAGGAGTGTCTGGGCCCATGTATCTACAGGATGGAGCTCTCAAACACACACATTTGCACAGAGAGTGGTTTTGAAATGCTGCATTTAGTTTCTTCCCAAAGCAAAACCTGATCTGCAGTGAATGCAGACTGGGGGGAAGATTACAGCTGAACAGAACCACGGGAGTGCTATCTTTTACAGGTAATTACTCAATTATCAGTAAACACTGTCGCTGAAGACACAATGCCATAGTGGAGATCACACGAACCGCTGAATGATTCACTTCAACACCACAACAGCATGCATTCACAGTGAGGACGACCATGTGAAGGAGGCAGGGAAGTCCAACACCCGCTTGTCAGTACATTCCCGTTTCATAACACAAGATAAAATCAGTGAACACTAAAATAAAACAATACATGTGATTGATTTAACTTATCAATTTGTTAAAATTAAATCTGTGCTTCAAATTTATGGAAATCCAAAACTCGTCTAACTTGAATCGATACCAGTAAAACAAGACATTTCTCTTTAATGAGAAATCAAATGCATCACACAGATTCCACTGAACACTGATCATCACTGAGGTGTTACAGCCTTTTGCCACTAGTGGGAGCTAGTAAACAGATGACATGAGGCTCACAGGATCCCCTGCAGGCTCCGAGTCAGAAAAAGTTCTTGTTTGAACAGCGTTAGGAACCAACATTGATTTTATAGGTTTGTTTAGAGACACAGGTTAAGACACAGACAGCCAGGTAGATAAACAGATAGATGAGCTTGCAGAGGCTGAGTGTTGGGTTACACTGATGGAGGCTGAAAGGATGAACAAACCCAGAGTCCTTTCATTAGTCTGCAAACATTTGAGCAGAATTAACACAGTGGATAAGACGTGACACTCGCTCTCAGACGCTGAGCTCTGACAGAACTGATTGAGATGGAGTCACATTTGAAGTGTCTTTGCCTCTCAGGGCTCTTTTTATTTTAGGGTTGTGACTGTTGGAAACGTTAGTCAGAGTGAAGCATCTTTTCAAAACCACAAACTCTTACACACACACACACACATCCTGGGATTTCAAACACCATGTGGTGTTACCTGCCTGTGGTCGGTGGTTATCCACCTGGCCTGAAGCCACGGCCCACAGTCCTCCTGCTGTGGTCCCCCACGCTCACCACACAGGTTAACACACTCTCGGTAAAACACTCTCCTGCACTGAAACAGCCCCGCAGGCCTTCTAAATCTCTCCTGAGACAACCTGCCGTGAGGTAATGAGGAATTAGAGGGGAGGACGGAGGTCTCCTGAAGATTTACAGGTTTTAACTCCTGTTACTGTCACCCAGGAAGAGCCACAGGCCTGTGGCTATCAATAACAACAACAACCACCTGCTAACCAGCACAACGCCACCTCACAACCACTGGACACACCACTCATGTCGAAGAAAAAGCAGCTTTGAATGGATCTTAATTTGTAAGCCTGTTATACACACTAACTTCTCAATGGTCTATTAACAGCTCATATGTGAGTTATTTCCATGCTGTTTTTACTCTTTGCCGTCATCCCGTGACCTCTAATGTCTAAATATATATCACTCATGGATCATCATTCGGGAATTTTATCTCAGTTATTTCATGTCACTCAAATATGTTACTATGTTTTTTTTTTTTGACAGATTGTTGTTGTAACGATGTGCCGCTGCTGTTCATGTGCAGATCTGCTTTGCAGAGGAGATCCTTATCTCAATGGAACAAAGTTGGTTAGATAAAGGTAAAATTTTAAATTAAAAATAAAAACATTCAGACCAACTTGCCCAGAAATCACGTTAATTTCTTCTTTTTTTATTTTGCTATGCTGGTCTGTTCAGTTCAGATGCTGCATACAGAAGAAACAAGCTAACTTTTTAACTTCATATACATGTTTTAAATGATATTCAAAAACTTAACATTATTTTTAGTAAACTAGATATCACTGTGATGTGCATTCATGACATAATACATTTCATACCTTTTAATTTCAAAGTGTGTTGTGGACTTTATCAGTACTTTATGTACAGGACTAAATATAGAAGTTGTGGTAATTTATGATGAATTCTTGTCAGTTTTTAGGCTCAGTTAGACACAAAAATTCTCTTTTGTGTCTAGAATTGAAAAGTTTGGGAACCACTGATCTATACATATTGTATATCTACATTTTACCAAATGCAAACAGGAAGTTTTTTTTTATCATCCTGTAAAATGCACAAAATTATGGCACAGTCTTTTCAGGTCAGCCAAAAACCATAATATAAAAGTTGGTTTACATGAAATTATAAAAAACACATATTTCTAACTTATAACAAAATAAGTGAGCAACAATAAAATTACACTGGTTATTGTATTTTATGCTTGTTTGGGCAAATAAAATAACAAGACAGATGAGCGAGGGATGTTTTAAAGGCACTGGAATTCAAAAACATTTGACTTGTGCAGGAAAAGTAAATTACATTGCAGCCAGTAACACAGTGCAGCTTAAAACATTACAGAAACAAGCTTTTAACTTAATCTGCATTGTTAACATTTCACATTAATGTGCTGGTGCCTTCCTCTTAATGAATTTCATGCACTGTAATATGGTTGAATTTGTTTGTAATACACTGAAAGCATCCAGTTTGTTTTCACTCAGAACTCGTGTGACAAACTTCTGTGGCCACTCCTCATTCCAGTTCGCTTCTCGCAGGGAGGAACTGCTAAATGCTCTGAAATTAGATGGATCCACTGGGGCTTCATTTACTCCTAAACTTTCTTGTTTCATCCTTCCTACTATTTGAATGATAATCATCCTTGTTTAACGAGGTAAATCAGCATCTTACCAGGTCAATTTAGAGTCTGTGTGTGGATGAGAAATTGTCATAATGGTTAGATGAACGTGAAAAATCAAAACATAAGGCAACTACACAAGCACATATTGAGTGTGAGACGCTGTTTCAGAGCAGTTTTGCAAATACATGTGCCGCAGGAGCCAAAGCCACCGACTGATTTTTCCACAGTACGACGAGATAAGTGATGTCTCTGATTTCAAGTTAAGAGAGAGATTGATGTTGATAAACAAACCAAACCAAAATAACTACAAAAGAATCCTCTGCTATGATATTTGCAACGCCTCTGTGGTTTCAGACGGCATACTCTGCAACCACAGACATCACCGTCGACCAACGACATACTCACGGTCTGACTCATGCAGATGTCACGAAAACAAGTGTAGCTTTAGGGACTGTGCACTGATTCACATGCCAGATGACATTTAAAAAAAAAAAACCATCACGACTTAACTTCTGAAGGGGCGATTCTCGCTCTCCGTGTGTTATCTTGAGCTTCTGAGATTATAATTATTGGTTATTTTGTGGCTGCAATTTTTAATAAACCCCAGCTGGTTTAACATGTTCACCTGTCTGTGTATTGACTTTTATAATTGTGGGACACATTCATGACAGAGTGGGGATGCACACTGACAATGACTGATAGTGATTGACAGGTAGAAGGCTCCCTCCCTCCCTCAGTTATGACAATGAGCCGTGTAGCAGAGAGGCCCCGTGTTAAGCGGATGGACTAACACCCTGGACAGGTATGTACTGTGCAATTACCAGACGAGCTCACAGTGTGCAATAATCAGTAGGTGCTGTGCCATTAAGTATGGGGGCGGTGGTGCAAACAACCTTAAAGAGAGACCACTAGTGTCAAGTGTCAAGATTTACATCACCTGACTAATTTTCCCTGCATTACAACTGTGCAGGGGTGTTCTCTGACGTCTGACATGGGCCGCGGTGGGTGTGGCCCAGCATGGGAGAATGTGCGTAGGTGTGCGCACAGTTTAAAAAAAAAAAAGGGCATGCCTGACAGACAACTGACAAACCGAACACATGCGTGTGTTTATGTTTGTGCCGAGGGAGACCGTGTGAATGTGGCCTGAGCGTGTCTACGACTGACATGAAGCATGAGAGTGTGTGACGGCTCCATCATCAGAGACAGAGATAGACGGAATGTAAAGATGGAATGTGCATGTTAGCGTGTGTGTGTATGTGTGTGTGTATGCACAGGAAAAGGGCATTGGCACACACGCATGTTGGATGTGTTAAAAAAATGAGGAAGCGAAGCATGCTTGAAAACACATATGAGAGATATGCAGTGTTATTTACATTGCGTGTGTGTGTGTGTGTGTGTGTTTGTGTGTATGCATGTGTGTGTGTGTGTGTGTTCAGCCATGTCTGCAGGGTGAGGTGGAGGCTGATGCTTTGGCAGCAGGTCTGGCACGTCTTTCAGGCCCAAACCTGCAGAGGAGAACGAGAGAGGGAAGGAAGAGAGGCAGAAAGCAAAAAGGTGTGAGAGCCTGAGTGCATTCATGTGATATGCCTCATTTATTACTTACCATCATTAAAAAAAGCAAAAATACAGTCAGGATACAGCCATTAAAGAGCTGATCAGCTAAGCAGTAAAAAATAACATGCGTTAATTTAGTTTCACACACCTAAAAGCGAGTTCCTATGAATCTCCACACACATCTATTCAACAGCCGGGTGGTGATTTTACTTGATACAGTTTAATGATTCTACTTTGTTCATGTTTCTGCTCAGATTCATATCGACACATTTCTCTTTACGAGGAGCAACAAACAAGTATGTGGGGTATCTTTGTTTTGCTTCAACTCTTCAGCCAGGCACAGCGCCGCTGATGAGCACATTGTATTTCAGCAGTCACGCATTGCAGGAATGTGTACAAAATGTATTTGCGGGATTTTTTTAAAAAAACTTAAAAGTTTCCCCACCGATTGACCACACAGTTTAGTGTTTATTTTGCTCTGAGCGTCCAGAGATTCAACTTTTTTGACGCTATAATAAACAAGCTGCCGTCCAAATCAATCATCAAGCTGGGTTAGTGTAGTGTAATCAAGATTACAGGTTACTTTTCAAAATTAAGTCAAAACTGTGCTGCGGATACGGTTAGATAAAAGGATTTCCTGAATGATATCCAGATAAAGCCTTCACCTACATGGGAACACTTCTAAAGAGAGCATGTGTCCCCCTGGGGCAGAAAATCCCTCTACATTGTGACCACGGCACAAAAGTGACGTTGGAGAGTGTATCAACTCCATAACCTCAAAGGAAATCTCTATTCATTGGCCATAAAAGAGCACCTTAGCCAACTATCGCTGTGGGGCCGCTTACAGAAAGAGAGAATGGATTAAGAGAGAAAACACAGAGGAGAAAAGTGGAGAGTGTACAGGTGAAGTCCTATGGCTATGAAGGTTTGCTCAGCTGTGCGGTATTCTTTTCTGCGCCCCACCCAGTAACCAAAGGCGAGGATATCTTTCCATTTCGCTGTTTTCCACCCTCCCTCTCTCCATCTCTCTCTTTCCTATTTGCACAGGTGAGAGGACAGCGGTCCAATAGATGTGGGTGGGAGACCTGAAAGTCAGGTTTGCCTGGCTGCTAAAAGGAGTTCACCTGTGGACTGCGGACGGATGGAGATCTGATGGCGGAGGCCTCGCCAGCCTTTTGTCCGAAAAAAAAAAGCCAGACAGTAAACACACAAAACAGACAAAAACAGAGGAATTCTGTTGATGAGCATTTCACTCACAAGATCGTTAGTCATAACGACCTGTAACGTGGTGAAAGAGTACAAGAGGGGGACAAAAATGTGAAAGTAACTAAAAGAAAGAGTCGCAAACCTCAGAGACAAAAATAATTTGAAGAAGAAGAAGAACAGGAACATTGGAAATAAAAAGGGAGGGACTGAATGAAGGGTGGACAGAGAGCAGAGAGGCAGGTGGAGCAGTGCAGTTGTCATAAGGGTGGAGAGGTTTTGCTCCACGGGCCAAAAGTTCACAGCAAGGCAGAGTGAGCAGGTAACCTTAACCACCATGTGCCAGAGTCTCACGTGTTCCCTTCATTGTCTTAACAGGCTGAAGCTCAGGTTTCTGGAGCACAGAGAGCTTCCTGCGAGACGAGGTCCAAGTGCCTCCTCGCCCCGCTACCCCTTGGACCCCCTTGCCCCACCCTGCAAAGGTAAACACACACACACAATAAGCAAACACATACATAATACGTCATCGCATACACATGTGAGTATTAGGCAAACACTGGAGTACACGATTAAGCCTGAGAAACCCGCCTTTATCGTGTGAGCTCAAGCACAGGCAAAGCCAATACACACACACACACACACACACACACACACACAAAAATGCTACAAGAGGGCAAATAATGTTCAGTCGGTCCAAATTAAAGTGAGGCCTTTCTCATTTCACAGAAAGATGAGGAGCCACTCAGCACCTTTTCTTAATAAAAAAAACATACAGCCTATTTGATATAATGGTAGCAACCGGAGGAACAAGTCGTAAATCACTATAATTACCATTACGCACATGTCAAGAGAGTCTCGCTCAGACACATGAGGCAGGATTATCAGACATGAGGATGAGTACACCAGAGGTAACCCCCACCCCAGGCTCTATATATATCTCTCTCTCTTTCTCTCTCTCTCTCTCTCTCTCTCTCTCTCTTTCAGTATAATTCCACCGGTTGATCATGTCTGATTCATAACTTAGTCAGTCAATGAGATGTTAGTCTTCAGCATCCTCTGTCACAGCTGGATTAAAGGAGCAACTGTTTTCAAATTCCTTTTCAGTGTGCGGATATCAGTGTCAACAAACTGCAATTACGCATTTTATTTGTAGTGTAGTTTATACTAGTTTATTATGTCTTTCCTTTGTCTTTCCATTGTCACCTTTTTACTTTCATTATGTGCTTCAGCCAAGACAAAAACACATGACTTGCAAAAACATTCCTTCTTATCTAATCTGTTTAGCCTGTAATTGGACCCTTAAAGTGTCATTTTGTTGTGACAAATGAAACAAATGACAGTGCAGCTCTTTCTTTTACCTTTTTTTTTAACATGTTTGCAACAAAATCAACATTTCTAAAGTCATTCAAAGTCAAAGTTTTATCTTTTTTCTAGTGCAGTAATCTGCATCTTTTTTTAAAAAATATATCCTTTGTTATGATAAAATATTTTAAAAGATGGTGGTGGTTTCTACTGACAACAGGTTGATATAGTCATAAAACAATGGGTGGTTGCTTTAGGTTTTTTTTAAAGAAAGAATAGGTCCTTGAATGACATAAAAAAGTGTGTTTAAGAGCTAAATTAAACTTAATTAGTTAGAAGATAATAAGTCATGCTAGTGGCAGGGGCAGTCTTTGTCTCCAGAGGATGAATTCTACTGCGTTGGATATGCAGACTAACTTCTCAGCACCATCCGATCAAATGACAAAGATGTCAGTTTGTTTAATGCTTTGCCATCTGCAAAACTAATGTAATTCTGATCAGCTTCAGTTGTACTATAAGTTTAGTACTAAATGGGTCAGAACTTGTTAGAAGTAACGCACATGATTTAAAAAGTAGTTTATCATCACGCTCCTTCATTTGGCTAATGTTCTTCTTTCTTCTTCTACAAGGTAGCTGCTAACTGCTACTAGCTGACTTCAAATCTTCCGCTGGGGTCCGGACACCAAACACAACATCAAAACTTTGCACCCATGTCCCACTGTGTTGGCTCCACTTTCTACACAGACATCAATTTGGCACTGTTACTACCTGTTTTGTTGGCTCAGAGGCAGAACAACAAAGACCAATCAAGCTCATAACTTTCATAAACACTGCTGAGGCACAATAACAGTACAACATTCCTGCCTTGTACAGGCTGTGATGAGTGGGCTACAGAAAGAGAGGGGGGTCCTAAACCCCTGACCTGAAATGACATCCCAGCATCCTCAGAGACTGTACTTTACATCCACATAAAACACATTTTATCTGTAGTTAATATTGAAACATACCTGTGAGATCTTGACCATAATCACAACCTACAGCTCTGACTCCCAAACTGTACATGGCGTCACATCACTGATTGCTGTCATTCCCATAATGGCTGCATAGATACTGATAGATAAGCAAGCTTCTCTCAATGGGAGGCCATGGGCCTTGCCTTCACGGCCATCAGTCACTCCCTGATTGCTGTTGACAAGGTGCTCAGGCAAATCGTCCCCCACTGGGAGCATAAATGACCCCAGGAGTTACAACTACATCAGCTGCGGTAGGTGGGAACTCTTGCAGGTACATGTAGCCTCACCTGATCAGGTCATGAATGTACAAGCAGAAAAATTATCTGAATATGAAAGTCAAACTAATGGCTAAATTAAACCAATTACATATAAACTCTACTCTAATTGTCTTGCTGTTTGTTTTAACAGTAACCAACAAAAGCAAGTCTGATTTTTTTAGTGACTTTTTGGATTATTTGCAGAAAATAAGTGAAACTTTGAGACACTTGTAACAAGATCTTCAAAAGGTTCATTTTTTACCTCTTGTATGATGTTTTAATGTGTAAATTCAATCGGCAGAAGTAAAAAGTTAACATAAAACACCAAGTGTAGTTTAACTTATCTACACTACATGTTTAACATCCTCAACAACCCCTGTGGTCTAATTTAGCCATTTCTGGACAACCACCTTCTCCAAGACACGTGAAAGCCTCAAAAATCATTAGTGGGGTATTTTCTTACATATTTTATGTCATAAAATAAAACATGACAGTGTCTTAAGCTTGTGTTAACCACAACCTCGTTTCAGGCATCCAACCGAAAACCTATTCAAAACACTTATTCACACTGAGACAAGAGAAACAGAAGTTTAACACTGATTTCTGGCTTTTGGGACTCATTCATTTGGCATCCAATAACCTGTTAAATCAACACCTCTCTGATAAAGAATCAATAGATGCAGCATAATGAGGTTCTTGAGACTGTTAGAAAAATGTTGCCACCAGTATTTTTCCTTTCTTCTAAAAGTGATCAAATCCATGAGCAAAATCTGGTTTTCCTCTGAATTTCAGAGCCTCAGCAGAGCCCTTTGCTGCTGGGTGGAGGTGTGAATGCTAACATAGCTCAATCTGTATGCCACAGAGAAAAAACAATCCATGCTAATCTTCCGCCAGAGACAGGAGTCCAGTTAGGCCAATCAGGAGGGGAATCATCTGGATTGGAGAGGGCTCAGAGAAGCCTAGATCAGGGCCCTGATTGCAGCAGGGTGATTTACAGCTAGAGAACAATGATGGCTGCACAGGTCAGCACTGATGGAGAGGCTCTGCCTGCACCAGCACAGACAGCACAAACTCACCTGACACTCATGTGCATACACACATGAGCACATGAGCATACATACATGCACACACAGAGCCACTAAAATGCACTTTGTGTGAGTCACAAAGGTGATCGACCTTGCCAGGTTTACTCTGTGACCTCAGCGTGCCCCCGAGCCTTGTATTTGACCCGCAGTGTTTCACTAACAACACATAAACCAAAACAACTCAGCAAGCCGCTTCCTATGAACTCAGCACAGATAAAACGGGAAGCTACCTTTGCCCTGCAGCAGCGTATGCAAATACGACGGGAAAGACTGATGTTTGCATGAATGAAAGAAGGAGGGAGTTCAGAAGTTAAGTTAGCATTTAGGGGAGTGGGAGAAAGAAGCAGGGAGTTTGGGGAGGGGGTCACCATCAAGAGTTTTTTTTTTTTTTACAGTGTCTTCTTTGATCTTCTTGGTAATCATTTTGGCAAAGAGGAAGGAGCACAAGGGGCTGAAAGATCTCTTCAAAGTGACCCTGTGGCCTCAGAGGAACAGACAACATCCACGCAGAGGGATGCATCTGGGGATTTTTAGTGACAATAGATGTAATCTTGTCAATAAGTAACTCTAAAAACATCACCTGGGAAAACAGCATCCATTTGATTTGTTATTTTTTGAACAATGCTACACCAAACACAAAAGGTAACAAATTTAACTGACATGCCACTTAAGGGCTCAACAATAGGGACTGTCTCATTACCCAGGCGAGGAAAACTTCACATTCAGCAGGTAAATCTGGTAACTTGCTTCCTCAATCCAGAAAGTGAGTTTGTAAGTAGTGATAAAAGAATAAAATACATCGGCTTTTCCAGAACTGATGATGGAAATAACTAAGGAGGAAGCCAATTTGCCTGTTTCTCATCTCATCTGTTGAAAGTAGCACATGTGCAGCACCGACGGGACTCGTACAAGAGCATGTTAATGAGCTGAAGCCCAAGTTAATATTTGGAATATGTAGAATTGGTTTTTGTTGTGTTGCACAATGTGAAGACCCCATATACGAATTGGTCAGTTTGCAGCAAATATGAGAGCAAGGTGGGTCAGGTAGGTAACAAAAAGGGTCATTTTTTAAAGGCACATGTTGTTTTTCGGAAAAAAAAATGTCACTGAAGGGAAACTAAAACAGCCAACAACATTTCCCTGTGTGGCAGCAAAGAGGGCTGCCAACAACCACTGATAAATAAAACAAACTTGTAAAAGGGCAAGTAAAAATTTAAAGTGGGAAAGTGAAAAACTGGAGTTGAATTTTGCACCTTCTTGTATTACCATAAACCCTGCATTCAGTTAATATTAACCAGGTAAAAAAGATGATA
>JAPZDY010000026.1:15389006-15405861 GCA_029783645.1 Ctenochaetus hawaiiensis | reverse complement strand
CACACACACACACACACACACACACACACACAGACACCCACACCATCCCACCACCACAACTTCGTATACCTCGAGCTTCAACCCCCCCACCTCAGGCCCCATCTCTGTTCCCTCCTGCCAGGTCCTCACATAAGAGGAGCTCAGGACGTCCAAACTCTTATTAGGATCTCCTTACGGGGCAGGGGAAGGGAAGAGAAATGAGGGGGTGGAGGAGGAGGAGGAGGAGGAGGAGGAGGTGGAGGAGGAGGAGGGGTTTGAGGAAAAGGAGAAGAGGGGCTAGTGTACCTGATCAGGCAGAACTGCCGGCTCCTGATTACGACACCATTTTCTCAGCAGGCTTCCCTGCCTCATCCTGCTTCTGTGAATATGGAGCATAGGGCCAGCCAATCCCCTCAGCGCTCCCTCTCATCTAATGGCAGAATTAAGACCGTTTAGAGTGATTTCCTCTGCCTTCATGGTCGCTCGCTGAAAGAGCCGAATCTTTTTTCCCTTTGCGCCGATTTACAATGTGGGGGGTCTGGCATGCAACGGGTGAGAGAAAAGTTCTACATGACTGAACATAACATTACAACAGGTGGGGAATTGAACAGAGACTCAGCTGAACATGGCAGAGAACAGTTTTACTTTGCCTATATAGTCCAGATTCATTAAAGCACTTTTTAGTCTGGTGGAAAAGTTTAACTCTTTAAACACACTTTACCACCAGGTGGGTTTATAAGTGCACGACCAGCTTTCTTAGGGAGCTGCAATCACAGTCAGATGTCTACGAATCTCCATCACCGTGTGTTTAATTATGAACATGTTTGTCGGGTTGTAAAACATGACATCACAGATTCCAGCAACACAGTTAAAAGATTTTTGATGGTACAGTATATGCTCTAAATGTCAAGCTCTCATAATCCGCTGTGTGAACATGCATGAAAAAAATTTGAAGCCAAGCACAAAAAAAAAATCACTCTGATTCATTTAGTTTTAATGTAGTCTTGCATATCAGTGCAAATAACAGGAAAAATGAAGGAAAAAGTTGTTTTTTCTTAGGAATGAGTACTTTTCATGTCCTTTTTTAAAAAACTGTACTTTTACTCTTTACTTGAATATTTTTTAAGTCAGAAATCTACTTTTTGGTTCACTGCATTTGCCATTTAGGTCTGTAAATGAGGGACTGACTGTAGGGAAGACCAGGCAAAGAGCACCTCCACTGCAGTAACAAGCTGTATTTAAGGAAAAAGAAGGACCACCTGTATTTTTACCACGTTGTGATCATGAATAAGAGGCAGCTGCCAGCAACAACCCCTGATCACATCTGGCCACAGTTTTTAAACCAAAATATAAGAAAGATAAGAGTTAAACGATGACGCACTTGCTGTACCTTCTGAAAAAAAAAACTGAGATCACTGCTTGTAAAAACTCCTCTTATATCTGCACGCACAGTGAAGTCAGCTGCACAAACTGTAGACGAGATGAAATTACTATTGTAATTTCTTAGCCAGGTACTTTTCAACTTTTCTTTGAGTAGTTTTCACTCTAAATTGAGTCTTTTTTTAATGGGAGTAAATGCACTTTTACTTTTTTAAAATCAGATGTTTAGTTCTGGCTGATTACAAACCACCATGTTAAACTCACACATTGTACTGCTGCACCAACACATGACATCAAAGTGGATTTTTTTCTTTTTTGTAAATGAATTGTACTAACCTGCTCAAAGCTTCAATTAGTTATTATGACACTGAAATGCTCAGTTCTTATTTAAGACAAGGAACAAATCTGTCAAACACCAGAAAGAACATTAGAGCAAACTCTTCTCTTGTCTTTACTGTGAAATTTAATTGCTGCTTTATTCCGTGGTGGAGTAAGTATTCAGACTTTTTTCTTTAATAAAAACACCAACATCATTATTAAGAAATGCTCTGTAGTAAAAGTCTAGCATTCTGTTTTTAAAGTACAGACTAAACAAGTACATAGATATAATAAGCAATATACAATGAAAGTTAGAAAACTGAAAGGACTAATTATGCAGAATTATTAGGCCCACTGGAAAATAATACATTTTATCATATATTTAATTTATAATTATTGACACATTAGATTCAATTATATAGTAAAAGCCCCAGTAAAATTTCCTGAACTCTAGTTGAAAACTTTTGCTATGAACATTATTTTGTGTTGATTTAGTAAAATTAGCTTTACATTTTATTATTGTGAATTATTTCATCCACTGTAAACCTTGTATCTCCATACAAGCATATTTTTATCCTACTTGCTCCACTGCTACTTAAACTTAATAAACCCTTGGATTATTTAAAAAATATCATGGTAAGAACCAGAAAAACTTCTCATGGCTCATAAAAAGTTGACCATCATCAGTACACGGTTTTCAAAGGACAGATGAGGTTTTACATACATGTAATCCCTCAGTGGAGGCAGAGGTTCACGCCAAAGGTTGAAAGCTGATCATGTGTCAGATCAAGCTGATTCATAATGACACTGACTCAAACAGGGTGGAAGTCTGGACATAAATCTGCTTAAACTCACTCCTTCTATGTCAAACTGCATTACATCAAGCCCATCACTCTGGAAATATGGCATAGCACCATATCAAACAACCACAGTTGGAACCTGTTGCTTTTGTATTTCCCATGCTTAATGATTCCCCCACTTTTCCTCCAACCTCCAGTAGACAAATCCTTCAGCTTTATTGCCCAGACTCAAGGGCTGCAGGTGCACAGGCCACAAAAGGGAGAGAGGGAGGGGGGTGTGGAGGGGGTGTGAGGGGGGTGCAGGGATGGGGGAGGGAATGGGAAAGAGAATGGTCAGTCGGGAGATAAGAGAGGAAGGAACAGAGCCCCCCCCACCCTGGTTTAACCTCTACACCCACCCATCATGCCCCTCTCCCCCGGCCACGTCCCGAACCCCTGCAACACCTCTCTGTTTTGCTCGGCTGCCCTGCAACACGTGACACGGGTGCAAACTGCAAGTGGTGCCGCCTGGCGCTACCAGGCCTTCCCCGGGTGTGTGTGGCAGGGGACGGGGGGCAGGCGTGGCAGAGTGGCCATGTGGTGGGAGCGGCCCTTTTCTTCTGAACCAGCAGAGGAGCAGTAATGACTGAGCTACAGCTGTGCCCACTGAGGCTTGCCCTACCTTGCCCCGCAGTGGCCCCTGAGCCTCATCTTCCCATGTTGCCCTCGGTTTCTGCCCTCTGTTACTGTTTGTAGAGGCTACAGACCATTTTCCTCCTCAAAAAAAACAAAAAGCATGTGGCTCCTCAGAAAAAACTAAAATGTGTCTCATGAGGGTTAGTTAAATTGAAGACATAAGTATTGTGCGTGTTTCAAAACAAGAGTAGAGATGATGTTCTTAAAGAAATTTTCAAATACTTATTGAATGAAAAGAAAATACTTATTTAGCTCAAGACAAAGTTTGGTACATTTCACTCTGAGATAGAATTAATTATATGAAAAATATATTTATTTAACTTTAAAAAAACACAGATCACTGTGAGCTTTGTTGAAACTGTTGAGATCATGGCTGAAACAACTTTTTTCATGCTCAGGACCCTTTGGCGTCACTTTTTAAAGCAGGTGGAAGCCCTTCAGGAACTGTTAGGCAGAAAGGAAATTTTTTTATTCCGGAAAGGAATCATATTCAGCACATTTCAGGTTAATTATTTAAAATACTTCTTGTAATTGTTTGGATGCAGACTTAAAAGCCTAATGGGGTGTGTCATCCTTTTGACAGCATGATGTAAAAATACATGTCGTGCATTCATTGACTATTTGTTTTCCTCTGTAATTACTGTTGCCACTCAACCGGTGTCACATTATAATATATTACCTATTATTAAATCCGTGTCTTACTCAACAACATCATGATTTTTCATGTGCGTTGATCTCAAAATGAATCATTCTGCAACTTTCACTTCTCAGGTGAATCCTGGGCTGAAACATGTAAACATCAGTGGAGACTTTGCTCAAAACCAGATTTGTGATTCTGTTAAACAACAACAAAAAAAAAAGTATTAAAAGCAGCTACATCATCAAAGAGGCAGTGCGATCGATGGGTTTGTTTGTGGTTAAAATGAGTCAGATTAAAAAGGACGGTCTGAACAGGACACACCACGTGAGTCACAGGCAGAGCAGATTATCGTGTGATGCCAGTGAAGAAACATCTAACTGTAACTAACTGAAATTATTTTGAAAACTTGACAAGCCGGATCCAAGTCCTGTCTGCCTGCCGTGGCTCCACCTGTAGACAAAAGGGCCGTATGAGTTAGCTTCTACACACATATAAGACATACTACAATAATCTAGCTGCCTCTCTGTCACACATACGCACACGCATATATAGATATACATGTATATATATATATATAAACACACAGCCGTGCCTATGCTACTGGAGCCACTGTGCTGGGAACACACCCTTGGGGACAGGAATAACAGGCCACTCCGGAGCAGGAGGACACCAGAGACACAGTGGCACCATACGAGCATGATGACTCTTTAACGTGTCCTTATCTCCATCCTTAATCCTCGGCCGCTTCACCGTCAGCTACTGTTTACACCAACCACAAGTCAAGAGTAAGAGCAGAAAATGGACTTTCTTAATTTTAAATGACTAAAGTCCACTAGAAAGCCATTGAGGAAGGCCTCTAGTGTGGAGGGAGCCTCATATTGAATACGGATTGAAATTTACATGACAACTTAGGAAAAATGCTTTTTTATTACTCATTCATCCCCTAAATCACTTGGCTCCCCCGTCCCTTTCCTCTGCCTGAGCTATTAAATCACCATCTTGACCCTGCGACCTGGGGCCGCAGCCATAAAGAGCCCCCTGTGGGTCAGAGGCCTGATTGTAACATTTGAATATGAAATGGACTTGGTTGGGCCTGGAAACAGCCCCATGCGCTGAGACGCAGGCTGACCCCCAGGAGAGAGGCCTGCCTCTGCAGCCCCGGGCCCGGAGGCTCCCTCTTCTCTCAGTGAGGATTTACTTGGACTTGAGAGGGAGGGAGAGGCAGAGAGAGAGAGAGAGAGAGGGCTGAAGTCGGGGGTGGAGGGTGAAGCGGGGTAGGGGTTGAGCGAGAGTGAGGGTGAGGAGAAAGAGAGAGGGCAGACATTTGAATAAGACAAGAAGCGATTGGTGTTTGCATGACAAAGGAGCCCGCCATCTCCCCTGATTGGTGTCACAGTGCGGCACTAAAGCCATGCAGCCCCCCCGGGGAGGGGTGATGTGTGGAGCACAGGCATGTTTATGCATCCAAGGTGTGATATCGGGGAGGGACAGAAGGGGCCCGTAGTCAAGTTTCAGGGTAAGAAGTTTGTGCGCATATTCTTAAAAGGAGAAGTAGTTTGCATTATTCTGTCTATAAATTTACAATTCTAAGTGAAAATCTGGTCTAAAATGTTAGTTTTTTCCCCTTTAAAGGCTTGAAACAAAAAGAAAATGTGCACCCAGCTTTGCTTAAAAAGAATGAGCATTAATAGACAAAGCCAGTTCATTACAATTTGTTCCTAATTTCACACTTTTTGGCATTCTTTCCTATCAGTTATGATAACACTGTTCTCACCGAAGTGACAGCGGAGATCTGGAAATACGGTGTTTAATGCAGCAAAGTCCAGCAGGGCAAGAAACACGAGCATTCAGGCACTCAGACAGGTTGTAAACCAGCCAACAGTTAAGCCAGATTATCTAAATCACTTACTATTTGGATGAAAAGCCAAAAGTTAATGCACCCAAAATGACGGTAATAAACTGCTGCAACAAAAAAAAAAAATTTAAACTTTAAAGTTGAAGCAGAAAATAAGTCTGCAGACTTTTGTGGATGTTTACAAAGCACAGTTCGGATATTCATCCCTCTTTCATAGATTCTTTCTATATAAGTTTGGGCAACCCAGGGGTTTGACTGACTCTTTTGACTCATCTGACTTTTTTCTTTTTAAAAATCCCCCCCCCCCCAAGCAGTTCTCAGCTGTATGAACAGAATTTTATTGTGTAAATTAAAGAAGTAGCAAAACAACAACATTATCCTCAAAACTGGCAGATCTTAATTTAAATCTGCATCAGAACTATGGTCGCTGGTCCAGGAGAAGCTTCAGAGTTGTGCTTATTTATCTCAGTCTCACCTCGTCTCTGGATGAAAACACCGTCCTGCTGCCCTACCTGAACTCCTAAGCCTCCTAATTATTCCAGAGAGGTGCGAAAAACCACCACCCTCACTGTCCCCTGCTGGGCTGTCAGCGGAGTCGTCAGCTACTGCAGGTGGACCTCTGGCACCAGCAAGTCCTGACCATCCATCTCTCTCCTGCACCCACTTGTGCCCCCCCCTCCCCCCCCACCCTCCTTCTTAATGGGAACAATGACAATACTAGAGCAGAGATGAGAGAGGATCATATGAGTAGGCAAATCCAGGGGCTATGAGGGGGATTTCACAGATCAATAAGTTTGGACAATTTGTTTACAATCCCCATTATTGCAGCCCCCTTTGGGAGTTGGTGTGTGCATAAACATTGATTCATTTGAGATATTGCAGATTAGCTGGGAGCAGGTTCACTCAGGAGGACGGTGCAGGAGCTGCGAAAGTGCAAGAAAAAGTACCACAGGGGGTCAAAGAGAGGAGGGATGAGGATGAAGGAAGCGCAAGTGAGAGTTAGCGAGGTCACACACTCACTCACACACACAGTGTACAGATGATACACACACACTCTCACATTCACACACACACACTGGAACCCCCTGCAGACAAAGCCTCCACAGGCTCATCTGGGCAGTGCTGCTGGCCCTCAGGGACACACCTCCAAGAGAGATGGCCTGACTAACTCTCCATGGCAACTAATCAATAAGTGACAGAGTCAGTCAGGACTGACCCGTAGCCGAGTGTGTTCCACCTCCCCCCACGTTCCCAGGGTAACACTCCCATAAACCACACACACACACACAGAGGCTGGGATGCACTAAAGCCCCCCCGGGAAAATAAATCTTAACTAGTGTTTTGGACGCATTTGACAACATGTCATTTTTCAAACATGTGTGAGTGTTCTTGTTTTTTTGTTTTTTTGTTTTTGTGTGTGTGTGTGTGTGTGTGTGTGTGTGTGTGTGTGTATGTGTGTGTGTGTGTGTGTGTTCAGGGGGCACACGTGGGTACAGGTTACTGAATGGACGCCACTCCTGACAATAGTGATATGATCAGAGTGCTTGTCAACACACCACCATTGTGTATCTGTCAATCTGTGTTCCCTCTCACCGTCCTCGACAAACACTAATCAATATCTGTGGCCTAGATGAGAGGCCTAATCTTCCCCCTTGTCACCCCCTTAAGTCCTCATGGCCCCCCGACTCTGCATTGTCTTGAAACGGTCCCATACTGTCCATGCTGTCCCTAGGCATAGTGTATACATCAGAACACATATACTTGCCCCCATTTTTTTTAAGGCTTCCAAGTCGGGTCAGAAGTGGGGTCAGAACTCTAGTTTGGCAAATAAAGGAAAGCCTACATGCTCCAGTGTTCATAGACAAAGTGATGCGCACTACAGAAAGGGACCATCTGCAGCAGACACACTTTTTACACACTGGAGTGTCTCGTTTGGTGCCTGAGCTTTCCTTACACATTAGAGGCAACCGTTTGTGTGTAATTGCCCTTACAGGTTATTCAGGAAGAGGCCTCTTAATCCAGTTTCATTCTTGATGGTGTGCTTGTGTATATGTGTGTATGTACGTGCGGTTTTACACATCTTCCTGCAACCACAACTACAAGCGAAAACAGGTCTGAGTAAAAACCTCAGAAGTGCTTAGTTGAACAAAAATGTCAAAAGGATCCTTGACAGAAATAAAAATAAAAAAAAAAATAGCCTCTCTAAACATACAACCGAGGCAGCGAGAAAACAGAATCCTCCCATTTCAGCTGTTCGTGTGATTTGTGTTTGTTTTGCTTGGAACAAAAGAGGCGGTAATCCTGTCTCATATTTGACACGTCTCATATTCACACACACCTGCTGGGGCAAAGTAAACACACCTTCAGAGTCAGACACCTTAATGGATGACCCTCGCATTAAAACCTAAGGCGGGATAAACCCCGGAGAAGGCATGTTGACATGATATGGTGAAGAAACATGCTCATTCTGGCTATGACTGATGAGAAGCAGTGTGTGCAGTCTGTACATAGGTTGAACAACAGCACGCTTGCAGGTGCTTGGTAATTTTTCTTCTCCCTCAGCTGTCATAATTTTCCACTTTAATAATTTTTAAAAATTCAACTTAGACTAATCTACATCGTGCTTTGCAACACAGGCAGCAGCACAGAAGGCTTTCGAAAACCTATCCGACACCAGTTCTTCACCTTAAATGTAATTTTGCACCCTCGGTCAACTCCTTTACAAAACTCTACCCTATAGCAACTCAGGCGCCTGAAAGTCTATAAGGCCGTAATTCTACTAATTTACTTTCCAGTGGCATAAACCCAAGTCACTCGCTGCTAGGCGGATGCAGTTTCTTGAGTGGCGGCATGCTTGCCTTTGAAGCATTTCCCACTCAGCATTCCTTGTGGTTGTGTAAGGCATGGCGATCCAACCACAGTTATCATTAATGAGACATTTGCATCAGGGAACAAGTCTGTCGGTGCTCACATAAGTTCAGGCAGGGAGGTGAAATTTGGGGATGTACTTCAAAGAGGAGAGGTAGAGAAATGGTCAAATGTGATTTTCTAGAGTCTCTGGTGAGTGCTGTCAGTGAATGAGTGAGCCGGTGAGTGGGTGAGTGAATGGAGAGGGTGGGGGGGGTGGGGTTGGTGGAGAGGACGGTGCAGTGGAGAGGGATGGCTCTCAGTGGGTCAGCCCGAAAGCCCTGACCCCAGGAGGATTTGATGCCATTTTCCCACGCAGGGAGTCGACCTGAGAGGAGCTCGTTAACAACATCTGCCCCAGTTCAGGGGAGATTAACCCCCACCCCCAACCCCCCGCACCTCAACACACACATACATACACACCGCTCTGCTGTCAATCTCAGTACCTCACACGAGTCTCACCGCTATGGACAGGCCTGCCTAAGAGGGACAGGCCACTCAAAGGCCCCTCCAGGCTCAGAGCTCAGAGGGCCTCCTGGAGATCCCAGCCACAGCAAATCAATACAGTCTGACTCTGTCACAGGTGCAATCCCTCATCCATTCATCCGTTACACTCAAACTATGCACCTATGATGTCTGATCTGTACATCAGAGGAGGCTCCAGATTTGAGTTTGAGATTACATGAAGAGTCGACAGTTTGTTCAGAAGGTGTGTTCCTGCGGGAGGAAGTTGCCAAGCAGGTCAAACAGGCGAGTTAGTGATGTCACCAACGTCAAAGTCTGTCAGCCAGATTTGTGTAATGAGTTTTCCACTCATCACGCTGACGTAAAATGACGCTCAAAAAACACTCTGTTATGGCTTTTACCACCTTGTTCACATTTACTCCCACAAGACATGGCATGTTCTGACATAATTTGAGGAGAGACATGTGAAAAAACAGGATGGACTGAAACACGGCCTGGAGCACTGCCGCTGTTTAAGCCGCTGCCTTGCATGCGCTGCACACATACATAGGTACGCACAGACACACAGCGGCAGAATCCACTGGGAATCCGCTGAATCCATGTTCTACAGGGCTATAATTAGGTTAGTTTTTGGAGAGGGGGTTAAATAAACAGGGGCTGTGAGGTCATAGGCAGATGGAAGTGGGATATGCCTGCACTTGCTGAGTGGGCACAGAGCTCCACATGACAGGAGAGAGAGAGAGAGAGAGAGGCCCTCCGGGCGCTCAGCAGGGGGAGAGAGCGAGGTGGGGGTGGTGGTGGTGGTGGGGGTGGTGGTGTGGGTGGGGGTGACGGGGAGCCCAACACCGATGGCCTCACTGCCAGAACATTCAAACACATTCAATAGCAACTCATGGTCCAATCACACACACACCTTTTTCACCCCCAAACACAGATTCTCACACCTTAACCATCATTACATGTGATCAGATGGGGCGATCGCATGGAAAACTGAGCTTAAAATGACAGATTTTTATATGCATTAAACTACAATGATGTGTGTTAACTTTGGCATTAGTTTTAAAGTGATAAATCTCAACATTTTAGCTCAAAGTTGACCCACAGCTTGCTGTATTTGACAGGTAAAAACCATCCTGAGGTTACATAATTTTCTGAGTTTGATAACCGACTGAAAAGCACCACTCTGCCTGGCCCACGGCAAACACCTCCGACACCGAGGAGCAGGAAGAGAAAAGCTGCTTAATTACAAAAAAATGAGTTGGAAAGTGTGATTAGGTGACGGGTGGCTGCTGGCACGCTAGAATGACTTAAGACCCTGTCAGTGAATGCAGGGAGGTCTGGATAATCTTTTCCTCCACAAAGGTGCGTGGGGCTAATCCAGGCCGCTGTGCTGAGCCGTGGATCAAGTCCTACAGGGAGTGTGGGAAGGCCAGCAGGACCGCCACTGCTTCGGCCCTCTTGGTGGCCACAGCTTATTTATCCTTAAGTACACTGCTGGTCTATTCTTCCACACACCTTTGGATTATTAGAGCATCAGCCTCAGTGAGTGCACTGGGAGATTTTTAGGTTTGTAAATATGATGTAATTTCACTGTAATTTGATGGAAAATAAAACCCACTTGGATCACAGCAGCTTGAGTCATCAGTGCATGTGCAGGACAGATCGCCTCGGTGCTGTTCAGCGATTTCTAAATGTTCCAGATATAAAAGAGCAAAGCAAACACACTTATGTGGTAACTGCAAATAAAAATCTAAATGAGAAAAATGCACAACAATAAATTTAGAAATACTTAAGTTGATTCTTTACAATCATTTTTTACTTTATTTTCTGTGCCAAACATATAGTTACAAGTTATATATACTTTGGCAAACAAATTAAACAAGTTTCAAATGATAAAACAAGTTTCAGGTGGCATTTGTTGTGTTTTATGTTGTATATTTATACACCACTTTAAAATGTGAGGCGATCCCGTGGTCATTATTTCTTTTATTTGTTCTGTTGCTATTTATTTACATTGTTCAATTAATTTTTTAGAAAGTAGAGATACTCTAAGTTAAATCTTCTGTTAAAATGCAGAAAATAAATTCAAACTGACTGAGTTAAAGTGTTGACAACCTGTGGAATTACAACAGGCCATCCTCTGTCTGCGCTGAGCAAAGACTGAAATAAGTGAGAGGACTTGAGTAAACTCGAGGAAGGAAAAAGTGTCACAACTCGATGAGGCAAAGACAAATACAGTTTCTGTTCACCAAATTCTTTAAAAAGTAATTAAAAAGCATACACAGCTGAACAGGAGAATCTAATTTTCTGCATTTGGTTAATTTTAAAACTAATAAACTTGTAAAAAAAATATTAACAAAAAAATTAGATTTACCACAATAGGCTTTAGAATTAAAGAGTATTATTTTGTTAATTTTAAGTGGATGTTTAAAACCATATCAAGCATTTTCTTAAGACCAGAGGAGCAAATTCTGAGCAAATTTCCTTTAAAGCTTGTTAAAATAAGAAGCATGAATTATTTTGATGTTAAATTTTCAGTGAAAAATCTGATGCTTCTCAAATGAAGATAACATCAGTGTGAAAATCCCAGAGTGCCTTTCAGTGTGTTTCTTTACAGCCACCTTTGAAATAACCTCTCAATTTAAGCTTCATAGGGGTTCAATTTTACCTTCTGGAGAGATTTTAAAACAAGCGAACTCACACTTTTCAAACCTAAAATTACACACAAAAAGACAGAGTCACAAAATCATGTTTCATACAAATTTATTCAGCATTTAAGAATAGAGGATGGTCTTAAAATATGTAGAAACGTCAGTTTAAATAAACCCTTTCGTTCAGGATAATGAGTAAACATGACACTGTCAAAAAACCATCACAGAAGATAACATTTAACAAAAAACAAAAAAGTGAACATTTTTCACGTGACAAAAACAATCGGGTTCACAAGCTAAAAAAAAAGAAAGAAAACTCTTACTATAAATAAAAACCTGCGTTTGCGACCCGCACAGTCTTAAACATTTCATTTTAACCTAGGACATGAGTGGGAGGAGAAAAAAAAATAAAAGAGAGACTACAAAATTTTGGACACAGTCGAGACAACTGACATTCTACAAATGAAGTGTAAACATTTATGAACCAACTTTCCATCCAGCTTTTCTGAAATACACCAGCCTCTCTTAATGAGGCCACATGCCTTTTCATAGAGAGAAAATATGGCATTAATTAAAATATAGAAGTCCAATTCTTCTACATAAGTTGATTGCTTATACTTGTGATAAGAAGCCTCTTTGCGATGCAATTTACTCTGATGGGCTCAACGTTCAGTATCGGTCCATTTGAAAACTCATTTTAAAATGGACAACTCAAAGATAGACAAAAAAAACTTTTTGAACAAAAACTGTTGAACGTTGTTTCTTTAGCAACCAAAAAGTTCAAGTATCCGAAGTACTTTTTTTTAAGTTTATAGTCTTTTTTTCTCATTTCTGCTGCTCTCAGATGTGGGTGAGAGGTAGCGTCCCATTGACGCCAGTCCCTGCGGTCTGATAGTGCGGATGGACGCTGTGTAACCGGCTGCTCTGCAGGGAGGAATGCTCCGCGCTGTCCCCGCCTGGAGGCAGGTACATGCTTATCATATCCCTCAGGTCCCCCAAACAAGCCCGCTGAGAATGGGACGTGATGGCCGGCGGCGGTGAGCTCGGCTCGGTCTTGCACACGGACGCCATGGAGCTCAGTCCCATGGCGCTGGTGGTCTGCTGCGTGTAAGCCGGAGACATGCTGTACGTGGACGCCGCGTTCATATAGGTCTGCGCCGAGGACATCATCGGGTACTGGAGCCCTGCCATCTCGTATCGGTGCATCTGCTGGATCTGGGGGCTGTTCATGCTGTGATGTTGGGGGTAGGCCAGCTGGTCCTGCATGAGGGAGTACGCACTGTTTGTCCACCCGTTCATGTGCGCGTAACCATCCATCCGCTGCCCCACCGACACCGAGTTGTTGACGGCGTTGGCCCCTGGCGCCAACAGTCCCCCGGGCAAAGAATATTTGTCTTTCTTGAGCAAGGTCTTGGTCTTCCTGCGGGGACGGTACTTATAATCCGGATGCTCCTTCATGTGCATAGCGCGAAGACGCTTGGCCTCGTCGATGAATGGCCTCTTTTCGGCGTCGGTCAGAAGTTTCCAGTCAGCCCCAAGCCGTTTGCTGATTTCAGAGTTGTGCATTTTGGGATTTTCTTGAGCCATCTTCCTCCGCTGTCCCCGGGACCAGACCATGAACGCGTTCATCGGCCGCTTCACCCGCTCCTGGTCGCTGACACTGTTGTTCTTGGAGCCCGGCGCCGAGCCCGAGTTGGACTGCGGGAGCGGGGTCTTGATCTCGGTTTCCATCATGTTATACATTCAGGCGGCTTTTAGTGTTCACTCACAGGCACATAAAAAAAAGTTCATAAAACAGCGCCAAAAGTCAAAGAGGTAGAGATACTGACCAGTCTCATAAGAGGATGGGAAAAAAAGTTGTGCCCAAAGAGGCAAATGTGTCTGCAGGTGCTTCTGGTTTCTCTCCGCTCGGAGCTGCTCTTTCCCTCACGGCTCAGAAACAGAAGTCTCTAAACTTGCTCGCCAACCTCATCTGTTAATAGGCCTAGTGGCCGGACCATGTGATGTGGATTGACAGCATGACAATGAGGAGCAGGGGACCAATCAGCGCGCAGCTCCCATATCCACCGTGTAGCCAACCGGAGCACGCAGCGCTGTGTTTTGGTTAGAGGAGGGAGAGGTAAAGTTTTAAAACAGCAGCGTAGCTCAACAAACATGAGCCGCTGAATTTTTATAGATTTATACCAGTTTTGATTTAAGAATAGAGATGAGAAATAAACGGATAATGCAACAGTTTTGTTTATGGAAAGACCATGTTTTGTCTGATTGGCATTATCCCCCTTTCGGATTATATTACATCCAAATGAGCTTGTTTTGCAAACTTTTCTCTGAATTTTAGGATTCAGTCAAATTAAACTGAAAGAGTCAAACACAAAAAAAAATGTTTTCAAGACTGTGCAGAACCACATAGGCTATATCTTATGATAAAATGGAGAAGAGACGGCAATGGGTCATGCTTAAAAGAAGCAAGTCTTAAGGGAGCAATGACAATATATCATTACTGAGGCGAATCACAGCAGGACAAACTGACCCGAAAATATAGAGAAAATTATCAAAGTTAAGAGTTGGAGTTTGGATAAAAATGTGCTGTTGTGACACAATGCTTTCACACTCCCGCAAGAGACACACGACTTCTTTTTTTTTTTTTTTTTTTTTTACATTTTTAAAAGACAAAGGCTAACTTTGCAACATAAAAACGCCACCACTCTTATTTTTGAGGATTGTGGTGTTACCAAAAACCTTTAACTCACTAAGATCACTTTTTTTAAAAACAGATTTTTCACGAGAATCTTTTATTTCACCACCTGCTCGGAAGTTTTCCTCAGGACTTTTGCAGTCTCCTCCGGCGCTGTGTGTGTTTCCGTTAATCAGACAGAAAGTAAAACCTGTCGAGGGACTGAAATATCATCATTTCCTCCTATTGTTAAACAACTCATGTGGAAAAACATCTGTTTAATATTAAAGCTGAAATGTAACATAATACGGTCTACATATATTAATACAAATCAGAATAAAGCTCCTGGTTTTACACCTGTAAATGCAATGACTTTTCATTTTTTAAGAGAAATTAATAAACACAAGAATAGTGAATCCCATATTACCTCAACATGGTTACCTAAAATAACAGAATGATACTCTGTTTCAGATGAAATAATGGCACGTAACTGTGGCTCTCTCTGCAGAGTGAAGGGACCCACAATGCAAAACTTTAATGCATCAACGACCTCTTGTGGAGGGGACAGGCTATCTCTGTAATCCCGGAGGAAAAGTTGAGTTTGGAGACTCTCTGCAAGGCAAACAGCTCTCCTGCTCATGTGAGTGACTGCTCGTCCTTAAAAAATAAAAGTCTCCAGCTACTGTTTGCAGACTTGTTCTCTCTGCGGTGTTAATGGTTATTAAAATGATCACCGTGGACCGGCCTTTCATTTGCATGTGTCGCCTTACAAACTACCTGAAATGCCGCTTCGCCGTTGAAACCCATCGCTCAACAGCAAACCTCACACCTGCTAATGATTGCGAGCGAATGGCCCATCGAAAACAACTATTAACACCTCAGTATTTAGATGAGCTCTGCAGGGATCGTTCTGGTATGTGCATTTTAGATCGTTTCACCTCCCGGAGCTTTAAAATCTAAAATCCAGCTCGACTTATGTGGCCTCCTGCATGTACTGCACTGCGTCCACCTGAGGAAGCGGAGACTTTAATGTCTAATGTTTCATTTATTCATCGCTGAAATGCAAATAGATTAGTGTTTTTTTTTTGTTTTTTTTGTTTTTTAAAAAAAAAGGTTATTCAGTTGAAAACACGACATGAAGAGAAGCTGAAGAGTTTAATAAGCCGTTGCTATGAAACTATCATTGAAGTGATAGCATCTGTCAGTCATTTTTGCTCTTTATTTAAAAAAAATAACGAAAAATACTTTTCAGAATATAATATTCAAAAAAATGAACGCTGTCAACCAGAGCGTACTGCACCTGCCCATGAAGCATGCACATTGTAACTTAATAAACACACAAAGGAGCTCAAAGACAGTTATAAAGACAAAACTGTCAATAATATTTGCGATTTTTGAAGGGAGACCACACATATGGGCAACAGTATCATAATCCACCATATAGTTAGCAGGCTAGAAAATCAGCAGAAAAAAGAGACATCACTTCATACATTTAATTTTCCCGTTCAATGGGGCGTTACAAACAGAGCAGGAGCAATAAAACTAACGTCCAATTAGCAGTCATCTATTCTCAGGGACCAGTTATTTGTTTATCTGGGCAGATCTCAATACTGATCCGCTTGTAATCTTCTTATGGAAATTGACCGGTAGCAGAGAGAGGGAGTGAGAAAGAGAAAAAAAACACACCAGGAATAACCCGGAGTTTGGTAATGAGGGCCTCTGTGCAGCTAATTTCCTAATTAAGGAACGGAGGACCACCAGCACAGTCTGCTCTGATTCAGTCTCAACAAGCCTGACAGCCCAAAGGGGCTCTCAGTGCGCGCGGCTGCAGGATCCCACTGTTGAATGTTGGGAAAATATGTGGATGTCCTGATGGGAGGATATAACCTGCACGCAATCAGCTCTATCGTGATTTAATATCTAAAAAAAGATGATGACATGTGCATGTAGCGTGAAAACACATTATATTTCCTATCAAAACCATCGATTCGTGAGGAGAAATATAATAGTTTGTCGTTAGACATAAAGAGGCATATGAAGATTTTTTTATTTTATTTTGACACTTGTGCTTGCATATCAATAAATCTCATGACAATAAATGACTTTAACCGGATATACATGTTTTTGTAAAATACAGTTTAGGTCATATTCTGGCCTTTGGGCCCAAAAATATGAAGCAAACAAATAGGGTATATCTGTTTTCATGCGGATTTTAATCAATTTAAGTTGACACAAATCGACCTTATTCCCACTTTTTAAAACCAGTTCAGTCCCCTGCTTGTCCGCATCCGTTGCCTCTCTGTCAGCAGAGCTTTACGGTCAGACAATTTCACTGCATGACGGACAAAATGCGCTCAACTTTAATATTACACGGCGGGACACGGGGGCTGCATGCCTGCCATTCAGCTGCAAATTAGTAACTGATAATAGCTTGTAATTGATTGCATTTTTATTGCTTTGTTATCGTTATAGCTTGCGTTCGCTAGTTTTTTTTTTTTTTTTTGTTTGTAT
>JAPZDY010000026.1:15366412-15388906 GCA_029783645.1 Ctenochaetus hawaiiensis | reverse complement strand
CGTTCGCTAGTTTTTTTTTTTTTTTTGGTTTGTATTTTATTTTTTAAGATCCGAAAAAAGAGATGTTTTTCTTTTTTTAGTACAATCGAAAGGCGCATCTCAGGCCCACAAAAACATTATTTCTCGTGTCCATTTTAAACCCCACGACCTCCAGAATCAATAACTTTTTTTTGTTTCAGCTCAGTGACTGCGGACAAGGCCTTTGAGAAACAGTAATTAACAAAGAATGGGTTTTCAATTACAGCCACAATGGAGACTGTCTCATTAAGATTTGCATGATTTTTGGACGAGGAATGCAAATGAAGATGCAATTTACGCACGGTCTGCTGTTCCTATTGTGTCGGCGTGAATGGTTGCGTCCTCCCAGTTCAACACAGGTAAAATAATATTCACGGGTCATTTAAAGGAATAAAAGTGCTGCTATTATCACCTCTTTATTTCACAAAGCAGGGCGAGTCTTCCTGATGGTTATTTGACTCATTTGACAAAAAAGTTGTCTTTTGGGGGGAAAAAATACTTAACAAAAATTGCTCAAAATGTTTAATTTCTGTGCGTAATGCAGAGTCATTACTGAGGGTATCTTTCTTAGCTTTGACCTTTTTAAACCGTTTGAAAATATATATTTTGAATCCCTCTTTGACTCACATGTTTCCAAACACTCTCCCATCATGGTTCATTCATTAATGTCTGTAAAAGTTTAACTAAAGATGTTAAAAATTAATCTTAAGACTTCTGCAAAATATATTTTTTATTCCTGGATGCTGTTTTGGAAAATTCAAACAATATTAAAATGAGTCTGTCTTGCAACAGGTATCTAAAACTAAATTATTGACTGATAGAATCATAAAGGAAATCTGGTAGGAAAATGAGCTTCACCTTCACCGTTTTCTTTGAAACTAAAGCATAATAAAAACCCTTACTCATATCATAAATTGAAATATTTTTGCACTCTGCTGCAGCTGAAATGTCTCCTCAGAAACTACAACATATTAGTCTTGGGTAGCAAATTAATATAAGTGCGAAAAACTTGAAGAATATTTAATCAAATTAATAACCTTTTATCATGGTGAAATATTTAATATTTATATTATAAACAAATCTGTGCAGATATGGTACAAATACAGGATGAAAACCTTGATATGAATGATCAGATTTGTTGAAGATGTTCTTACGTTTGTGTTGACACTTCCTGACAGAAAGGAGACAGTCGCCTCAGGACGGAGGATAAACAGAGGGAGAAGGTGCTGATCTTTAAGAGAAATATGATTTTCAAAAGTGCTTCTTCGTGTCATCACTTTCCCACAATTGTTCCCTCTTAGGACAGCTGTGTGTGGAGCTTTTGTCATCACAAGAGAGAACGGGAAAGGATGAAGGAGGCAGATTAGTAAACTCACCACATGTTGGGATGCAACCTCGACGATCATCTCTTACTATGGGCCCATCTGAGGCAGTGAAAGCACCTCCGTTCAGTCATTAGGCGAAGGGACTGTCACTCACACCTTCAAAAGAAGCAAAAAACACACACACTCAGGGGACAGATGCACTGATTTTCCAGGAGAGCTTTAGTGGAGTGTTGCAAGTCTGTCAGGAGGACTTGAAGCTAATGGAGAACGCTGCATTCTTGCCTCCACTGTAGCAGTAATTTGTGTTTTCATTGTGACGGTGGGGAAGTGAAGCCGAGAAGTGATGTGCAACCACCTTGTTCGGCTCTGTGGAATGCGAGCGTCTTACTTATTGACCTCGGCTTGTGAAACAACATGCAGAAAGCTGTTTGCCTCCTGTAGCTGTCTGTGAAGAATGCCTCAAACTTTAGCCTCTTTTTCTCCCCAGCAGGCCAAGCATGTCCCTCCTCATTATGCTCTTGTGTGAGCAAGGCCAAGGCTGCTGACACAGACCCAGTGTAATCTCTTTAACCCGCCACTGTCATGAACAGACAAGGCGTGACCACCCAACACTCTGCTCCATCTCACTTAGCCAAGGGAATAGTTTTTCACTTCACCACCTCTTTGGCTTGTCGCTGCTTATCATTTAGGGATGCACATTTCAAACGCATTCGATCAAGTATGCTCAACACATAAGTGCGTGCAGAATGGTTCACACACACGTACATACACGAACACATAGGCCAGGGTTAATCATTCTTACAAGACCACTCAATGTAATCATGTGCAGCAGTGTGCATTTAAAAATTCATATACTCACTGACCCTTGGAGTTCCCATAATTGACACTAGCATTTTTTGCTGTGGTTATTGACTAATGAAGCTAAAAGCAAATGGAGTTATATCACAGGAGGAGACATCGGCGGAAGCATTTTTAAATTAATATACAATTATTAGCTCCTTGAGGTCATTTCTTAGACAAAGACACTTTACGTTTACTTAGCAGATTAGGAGAAACACTCATATTAAAACATTTGCTATATGACGCGTTAAATGAAAAATAAAATGCTAAATTACTGTGAATTATAAGCTCCTTTCCACTGAAAGCTAATTTTAATTCAGTTTAAATTAAGCAGAAAATTTCAATAAATATGGTTTTCCTTCTGAGCCACTGGGTGAGGCTGGATTAAGCCATCCAACGACACGATCACTTCTGTGTCTGCAGCCTAAACTTCCTCACACACTCGAACCTCTAATCTGTGCCATCATTTATCCGACAGACACATCACATTACATCTCATTTGCTGGTTTCAAGGGTTTGTTGCAGTAGTTTTTTTTTTTTAAAAATGCACTCTGAATAAAACAAAATGTTGCACACATGCAACAAAAGAGGAAGACAGTTTTAAATTAGGCCTCCAGATGCTTTTTTTTAATACAAACATTACAGTTATGATCAGTCTATCAGCAAGCAGATGTGTGGAAACTGCAGCATGTGAATGGCATTATCAAGCACCTCTATATGATGATCAGTTTAAATACTGTTATTGCCTGACTGGCTAATTACAGCACTCATTATTTTCCATGTATCTTTTGAATCATTGCCATGTTCAGTTTTTTTGCAAAAACAAAGGAAACTTTCTCCGTGTTTTGTTTGGAAGAAAGTGCTGAATCGACACTTTTTGCTTTGCGCCATGCCCAAGCAAGCAGCCCTCTTTTGTTTTAGCCATAATTGAGATCCCACTAATCTAGCCTCTTTTAAAAAATGAAACAGTCTCTTTGTCAGGCCTTCATTAGTTTAAGATAATATTGTGGGGATGCACAATTAATTTGCAGTGTAACTTTAATTAATTAAATACACACAGTTTTGTAATATGATTAATGTCACCAAGTTGTTATCTGTATTCTCCTCCAAAATGAATATGTAACAGCGATACGGCGCTGAGCATTAATTGGGGCTTTTAGGAACCCAAAACTAGGTTAGGTAATTATAAGAGGTAATTTATTAAACCTTAAATAAAGAAACAAACAAGCATAAATTGATATATAAATCATGAGTACCATTGTGTGTAATCTAGCTGTGATTTGGGGAGAAAATGACAAATCTTTGTTTCGTGCAAAGCACTTGATAAAGCAGATAGTGGCCATAAATTTAGTCCCAGTCAAGGTCTCATTAAAAGAGGCATAATTTAATTAAGAGTTAGCCATCGCCCTCTAAATATATTAATTACCTTGAGCATGACGAGATGAGTGCGGTGATTATTGCGTATTTCATTAGGGTGAGTCTTCTGGGAGAAGAGCAAACTAAGGTGGGGAGCTGAGTGTGTTGACAAGATAATGGATGGGCTGGTCTGAGATGAATTTGGTCACCTTGCCTTGGTTTGAGCTCAGAGAGGTGAGGCAGAGGACAACACAGGTCCTCGAGAAGGTGCCGTGTCTCCACTACAATTTACCAGGACTGTAACGTTTAGTGCTTTCAGGTAAAAAGCTTTGGGAGGTTTGTAAAGTCTTTTTTAATGCAAAATCTGATTAGAAATGTGAGTCACTGACAATAAGAGCATGTTAAAAATTTGAGCCAATCTAGTAAAAATGACTCAACAATAAAATTCATTGCTCAGACAAACAAATTCAATTTAGAAAATAAACATTATGAGATTACATACTGGTTCTTAATTTGTAAGAATATGTGAAATAATATTTTTCATCTGTCTTCTCCACTCAAGTAAAGGCTATTTCCGTATCCTTTAGACTGTTGTTTTTGGTTTTAAAGTTTAGTTTCTTATGTCTCCTGTTAACCATAAAATATGTTTTACAAAAGAAAATAAAGAAAAGTAAAATAAATTTAAAAAATAACAGTAAAAATCAGCACAATTTTTAATGTTCGCGGCAGCTCGGTCCATTATGGTGCAGTAATAATGCTTCACTGTTCCATTTTGCTTGTGTTAACTTTCGCTTTTCACAAACAGCTAATAAAGAACTACGAGTGTGCCACCTATTTGTACACACCCACCCACCCACAAACACACACACACACACACACACACACCTACACACACACAGTCATACACACGCACACACACACACACACACACACACACACACAGACCAGAGGAGTGCAGAGGCGACGGCTCATTGCCCCGTAGACTGATATGTCAATGAAACATACAAGATGTTGCCGCTGCATCGGAGCGATTTCCAGCCTTGCTCCTCTCCTGGCTGACAGCAGGACAAAGAGCCTAAGCTACTATTATCTGGAAGCAAGCTCTCGTTCTTGCTTTCATCCTTCTCTTCACTTACACAAACATAGATGTATGTGCTTGTGCAAACACACAGAGCTCAGCATAAAGTCACTGATGCATCCAGCGTGCATATCAGACAGGACTTTTGTGCTGTAAAGGGAGTTTGGTTACATTGTTGAGGTGTCAAAATGGTTGTAGCTCTGTGCGGCGTTGGAGTATAAAAGAAGTGGAGCATTAGTTCGGATTTTCTGAGACCATGTCAGCTTTTTTAATTTTTTTTTTTTTTTCTGCAACAGGTCAGAAGAGTTGTAGCTTTAAATTTCAGATCAGGTAATAATTTCAAACTTGTGCTCATTTAATTTCAATTCATCTATGTCTGATCAGACATCCAGACCAACAGGTGACATGTTTTTTCTTAATAAATAACTTCCAGATGATGTCTTGTACCACATATATGCATGAACAGAGACAGTTAACACTTCTCACAGGACAGAAAGCTCCTTGCACCATCTCCCTGACGTCCCCCCTCCCTCTTCTCTCCTCTCTTTACCACTACCCTCCTCCCACTCTGGCCAGAAAATTCAGGACACTCACCAAGCTCTGACTGGTCCCGAGGCTGCTGCTGCTGCTGCTGCCTCCACATCCCTCTCAACAGCTGGCTGTCAGCAGGCCCGAGAGCAGGACCATGGACTGAAAGATAGCAGTGACGTCCACAGCCCAGAGCCTCAGCCAGACTCCAACCGCCTCCATTCAGACAGCAGCGCCACAACCACCATGGCAGCTCCCGGCGCAGCAGAGAAACATAAAGAACGAGAGAGCCGGGCAGGCACCGGCGTGGTGGTGGTGCACACTGCAGCTGAGCTCTCCCTGCTCTGGGACCCATCTCATTCAGCCAAGATTGCTTCATACAAAAGTTGACAATGCACCAGTGAAAGCCATTGTTGATATTCAACATTTTTTAAATAGCTGAGCAGAATAGACAACATGGCAGGCTGCAAAACTTGGCAAGGGAAACTGACCTGGAGCTTCTCGTTTGAAAGGGTTGCCACGCTGGGTGAGAGGAGAGAGGGCTATTGTGTTAAAAAAAAGAGAGAGAGAGAGAGAGAGAGGGAGAGCTTGTGTGAAAGAGCTCAAAAAACAAAACATCTCCCATCCCGGGAGAGCAGAGTACAATGCTTTCTGTGCAGCAGGAAGAGGACAATCACCTCACACGGCCACAAGCATATTCGCTTTACTGAGAGCAGAACAATGAAATCAGCGCAATCAGACCTGTTTAAAAACAGCATATTATATTTCTGACTCTTGAACGGAACCAGGAGGATCTAACCCCACATTACATTTTAGAAAAGTTCAAAAATAAAGCCGAGCACATGTGTGTCAAAGCTAACGTCTTGTCTATCAGTAAAACATTACAACCACTCAAAAAGTCAAAACTGTAACTGACTTTCTGAGCACCGGCTTGGCTAACGTCCACAGGAATGTCTTCCATCTTTTCCTCTAACGTTGCACAGATGAGCAGGATGCTGCCTGATGCTGCTAATGGTGCTCTGTTTCCGTCATTGTCAGGCTGACAGGCGTGCAGATTGATATGGATATTTAAGAAGCCTTTAAGCTTCCATATGTCAGAGCATCACAGTGCCACTCGTGCCTCGGACACTATCAAAACATAATGTACTGTCTGTGTGTGTGTGTGGTAGCCCTGAGGCAGGTTCCAGTGTTATGTTTCGTGTATCTTCATGTCCATTGGTGGGTAGCAGGGCGGGAGGGAGGGCCTGAGTGATTAATGTGGATTTTAAACCCCCCTGAAGGAAACAGCTGCAGTACCTGGACCCCTCCCATCCAGCACATCACTAATCCATCCACTCATTTACAGACTTATCACAATACTGTAATCTCTAGCTAAAAGTGCGCTTGTGGCCTCATACTCTTAGACTAAACTTAAAAATCTTCTTAAAACTTGTACATGTTTTTTTTAATTTCCCTGCTGATTAATCTGCTGTTGTACTAAATGTCCAGTTTAAAGCTGCAAAAGCCACAAACACACACTGCGCCGTCTTCCTTTTGCTTATTTTGCCTGATCAACAGTTTAAACACAAACTGATCCAGTTTATAACGATATGCAGCAATAATAAGATGGGAATCCTTATTTTTCAAATGCTGGAGCCTTTTACTTTGGTTAAAAACTCAAAATATTTATGAATTATTAGATTTGTTTTGGATTTTCTGTTAACTGACTAATAAATTGACACCAGTTTTGTCGACACTGGCTTCGCTGCTGAATGTTTCCACAGTTCCCCTTTTTGTTAAAAGTAACAAAAACTATTTTAAATATTTTTCTCTCTAATTAATTTTTCTTTAGACCTTATTAAAATCAGTTGTGCATGAAAGTAATTCAGTGGTGACTCCTTACTCTGTTACAAACTGGTTTGCACATTTTGAGGCAGGGAAATTCAAACATGATGATGAATAATTATTTTTACACAAATATGTATTTTTTTTGTGTGTCATACGGGTCATATATGGATCAAATGTCACCCTCAAAGATTGAACTAATATTTGTGGCCAACCAGAACTCAGACAGGTCTAATTTCCTGTAAGACCTTTACTTAGCAAACTTAAAAAAAAAAAAAATTAATGATGGAAGATTTCAAAGTGTATCTGGATTTAAAATGTTTTGTAAAAAGTCCTGCCAACACAGTTACAGATGTAGAGAACATGAGAGTTCCTTGTTTTAAGCTACATTACCACTGGGGTCTCTGTACGTCATGAACTCAAATCAAGTTTATATGCATTTATAAAAAACTGAGGAAATTTCATGAAGGTTAAAGCTGAAAAAACAATGTAAAGTTTCTCTTTTAGGCTGTAAAAGAGTGCAAAGTGGTATTTGGGACCCTGAAAATGTGAGAGTTAATGATTTCAGGACTAAAATCTATTGCAGCGTCATTCACTGAATTAAGATGAAGGAGCTCAGCAAAAAAATCTTGATTTTTGAGTCTTGATTTTAGTTGCTTAAAGGCTGATCTGTGTACATACATGTGTCTGTGTGTGTGTCTGTGTGTGTGAGAGAGAGAAGAAGGCAAACAGAGAGGCAGAGCTGGAACCTGTGACAGAGGCGGGTTGGTAGTTGGAGATGTATAATTACATTGATCAGGGAGAAATTACAGCTCTGAGAAAAGAGGGACGGACACGCATAATCTTATAGGTGTGTCAGTGCTTGGCTGCAAGACAGAGAGGGAACCTGTGGCGTCTTTACTGGAAATCCACGTCAGCGCCACCCATCACACACTATTAGCTGCCATCAAAGCTCTAATTTTACTCTAGCATTACACCCCGCTCCCTGCATCCCCCTCCCTCCCCTGCTGGTCTGGATGGTGCAGCCTGGTGGGAAAACGACATTCAATCCGCCGTCCGCCCCATTCAGGCCAAATTGGCAAATGACAGCTCTCCGCCTCTCAGATTTCGGGAAGTGAAAGGTACCACCACCACCACCACCACCACCACAACCGCCACCGCCACCGTCCGCCTGAGCCTCCAAAGGCTGTTGGTGGGGGAAGGAGGAGGACAGGGGGAGTAGGGGGGGCGAGCCAGGACCCGGTGAGACCCGAGGAGTGGCTCGAGGTGGGTTAACAGCCTCCCTTGTCCTCCCTCGGCGGTAACGGTGCTGGACAGAGAACACAGCGGAAAAAGAGAAGAATGCCTACTCAGCAGATCAAAGGAACTTCCCCGAGACCAATGTGAAAAGTTGACCCCAATCCCCTAATCACCCACTTTACCACCCCGGGCCGAGCAGTGCAGGGCGGACGAGAATACAGCATTTGTCCTCATGGAGGTCAACAGCGGTGAGAGGGCCGCACACAGAGTTAAATCTGACTGAGATAAGGACAGAAGGAACGGAGGCTTCACTGAGCCTGAAGACCAGTTTTTATCCAAATCCAATCAAATGTATTATCACAGCACAAACCCTCGAGGTGCATCACCTCATTTTCAAGAGAGTTTGTAGCTCTCTTCTGGATGAACTCAAACTAAACCTCTGCGGAAATAAACCAGGCTGAGACGTCTTTTGTCTGACAAGCTGCAAATCAAAAGAAAAATAACATAAAATGGAATACACAGTAGAAATAGGCCTATATAGATTAAAATATATAAATGTATAAGAACAAGCAGCACACTGCTCGACACACATGCACAAACAACAAGGTCTTTCACCGTGACACACAGGGAAAAGACACAGAACATATTGTGTTAGACACTAACTGGCCGCCCGACTGAATGGTACTCTTACTGCTAATTAAGTGCTAATGGCAGTTCCCCCTGCAGAGAATACTAATTAATGCTCCATTCTTCTGCGGGCTGAGCGCGTACTCCACCGCGGCCTAATGAGGGGAGGCAGGTACATCTTCTCCCAGGCTGGGTTAATAAGCGCAACACAGTGGGGTCTGAGTAGAGAGGGCCATACCAGGGGGCTGCTTCCTGTTCCCTAATCTTAGCAGACCCCCCTCAGAACACTCACAATGAGCCGCAGGGGTAATGAAAGGATTTGTCCCATAAACTGGAAAATAAGGGCCAGCTTATGTGTCTCTGTGGATCGCACATAGAAAGTTTTTGGTGTCTGTACTAATGAAACGTTAATATGGAGGAAATGCATGTAAGTGCAGTTGCAGAAGTTGATATTTTTTTTCCCCTTTCAGACAAAAATATTTGTGAAAAATTGTGGGGAAGTTGTTCATATTTCACAGTTAAGTGTATGTAGCTCAGTAAAGAGTAAGAAATTGTATGTATATACTATTTGTTCACTGTGATTTTAAAGTATAAAAGTACTTAGAAAACTGTTCCTTTTTTAAAAAACAAAACAGATTTAGACACCCATCACCATTTCTTATTTGGAATGTTTTCTCCCACAGAATTACAGCCTAGAAACTGCTGATGTCTTTTAGAAAATAACTTCTATTTTATTTAGTTTCCAGCTCCCCTGAGAAATAAATAAATACATTACCTGTTTGGATGCAGAAAGCCTGGGAATCAGATTCAAAGTGCTCAAGAATGAATGGCTGTGCGAGTATGCGGCGGCGTGCGTGAACGTAAACATAGATTGAGGATGGCATTGGAATTACCTGAGTGAGATAATGGTGGTGCATTAGATTAACTTTCAGTCCTTAAATGCAACACATTTAGGCAATCTTGTCCCCCAAAAACATGTCAATGTCTGAAAGGCCTCCCTCTCGCTATCAGGAGCCTCTGGTCCCCCACACTGATGCAGCTGGCAAGGCGCTACTGTCGACTGTCAAAACGCAGCGCCAGATCTAGTTATAAAATAATTGAATTTTCATATCAGAGGGGACCAGAGTCCCAGCAGACAATAGGAGTGCTGAGTCCTCTCTGATATTGGCTCAGGCCCTTTGCCATGCGCATGAAATCAGTATGTTAATGTACCAGGGTTTTCTTTTTTTAAGGGCACTTGTGCTCTCGCAATGTACTACCGATGCGGTTTCAAAAAAAATTGCAACTATTGATAAGTAGGCAGCCAGCAACCCCCTCGACCCCTCCTCCCAACCAACATGCCCACCCCCCCAGCCCCCCCCGCCATCCCCCAACCCACCGAGGCTCTAGACGTTCTCGCACCCCCATCCTCCCCCATTATTAAAATTGTAATTTATTTTTCTAAATCAGAATGACAGCTTGCTTTCTTTTCTCTGCAGCAGGCAGTGAATCACCAAGCTTTAATTACTTTCGTAACTTCGCTGACCCTGTGAGCGTGCTGCTCTGCCAGAGAAAATGGGACCTCCAACAAAGGCCCTCCACAGCCACAGCCGCCTTCGGTTCATTCAAAATGCGAAAATTTATCAAACTACGGATTTTTATAAGATTTTGTTAACATTTCACCTCCTATCTTTTTCACACTCCCCCAATACACCGCCCCCCCCACCCACCCCCTCGACTCGCTCGCTCGCAACAGTTCTGCACTCCCAATCTCGTGGCCCACCTCCTGAGGAAAACTCTGTGCTCCAGATAACGAAACAACCTCATTCCAACTCTCCTTCTTACCTTCTCTCCCTCCCTTTTTCTATGTGTGTGTGCTTGTTGTGTTGACTCAACAAGGTCTCTTCAGGTCAAAACAGCCAGAGGTCACACTATTATCAATAACCCCCACCACCCCCACCACCACCACCTCATATCCAGGCCATGGCCCTGGCAGCAGGGAGACACACAGCGCAGGGTCCCGAGGCCACAAAGCACAGATCAACAGGGATGAACGCTACATTTGATCACTTCACAGCTCTCTGGCCCGCAAGCACACCGGGGTCAAGCTTTAATCGGCGCGGCCGTCAGAGTCTATCACACAGCTATCGACTGGCTTCTCTGACCGCGGGTCGCCGCCACAAAGGGGCTCGCTCCAGCGTTTAAAAGCACCTCTGCAGCTGTCACATGGATCATGGCCTTGACACTGACGTCTAAAGGGAGCCATGTGTGACTTTTAAGTTGCACAGGAAGCAGCTTTGAGATACCGCCCTCTCCCGCTTTGTCGCTGCAAAGTTCAGGCATGTTTCTTGTTGGCCAACAGATCCCTATTTTGCTTCACATTATTCCCTGCGACTGATTTATTAAAGTAGCTAATATGCTGTAATCCCTGCTATCGCTCTCACCTTCTCACTGGCACACCTCTGTTTTTTGGGCTGTGCCACTGTGAACCAGGGTTGTGCAGGCACGGTTGGTCTTTTGCTGACTGCCTGATAATTGAATGAGCGATTATCCCTCCCATTAATAGACAATGATACAGAAAGCACTGCCATATGTACGGAATATTAATGAGTGGCTGCAGCGGCCTAGATAAGAGAAGCGCCATGCAGTTGCTGTAATAGGGGTTAAAACAATTTGCCCCCCCACCACCCCATCCCTCCACACACACACACACACACACACCACTCACTCTCACACACACATACATACACCAGCTCCCATGCTTTCCACTATGCTAATCCTCCATCCTCTCACCAGTGAAGCAGGCTGCCACTAACCAACCAACCGACCGACCGACCAGCCGCCCCCCACGGCCCGGACTTGTGCTGGGTGCTGACCTCACTCCTGCCAAGGCCGAGCCGCCATTGTGCGAGAGAGAGCAGGGTCACTTGACAACAGAATGACATGCTAATGATGGGAAGCAGCGGGTGTTTAGTATTTATGTCATGAGACATTTTGCAACAAAGGAGGAGAGGGAAAAAAAAACATGTAGCCATACAGACAAAAAATGAATCATAACTAGGATTGTTTATGTTTTTCTGAATTTGTCTCACTGTTTCACTGCTGATTCTGTCTTCATCTTCTTGCTGTCACAAGGTTTTTTTTTTACTCATATCAGGGTAAAGTAAAGATGCAAGAGCAGCTGAAGCCCAGAATTACCTCCATTAAATTTCAATGAAGGTTGCAGGAGAGTCGAGCAGGCGAAACAGTTGGGGCACACTTCTATATGAATCGCCATGCCAATCAATATCTAAAATCTATTAGCATTGGAAAGCAATATTTTCCCTTTTACCTTGCAATAATTGTGCTTAATGCTGTGAAGTACCTTATCATAGGTCTGACGGCAAAAGAAAGGCCAGTTACCATGGCGACTGTGAAAGCCATTGGTTTCCTTTTCAGCAGAATAATGAACTTCTCTCCTCTGTGTGTCACTCTTCCACTCCACTCTCAGCCTCTTCGATTAAATTGAAGTCCACGCGTCCTTGAAATCCCTCGTCTCTGCCTTATAATTTCACAAACAGGAGAAAAACACAGGAAAAAAATGTTCAAGGCTCAACAAATGCATCACTTTAGGCCAAGGGGTAGTCATCCTCACAATCAATACACAGTGTGTGTGGGGTTTTTTTTTCTCAGTAACACCAATTATCTCTTAATTAAAAGTAAACATACTTGCAGTTACATTTTATTTTCTGATGATGGAATGCTTAAAGACAATAATTACCCTCAACTCTGTTTGGGGACTTATGATGGTTGAGAGATAATGACTACATTTTCATTTGGAGTGAAAGTTAAACTAATTTAAGATGTTTTAAAGAGTCAAAAAGATATTTGAAGTCCATTAGAGTTATTAAGAATTACTTTTTAAAATCCTAGAATTTAAAATCAATCTCATAAATCCTTAGTCTTTCTCTGTAAATGTTCAAATATGAATCAGTGTTGGAGTCAATCAACCTCACGCAGGTTTTGCAGTGGGTGAGGGCTTCAAGCTGAAGCTTAAAGTCCTCTGAACTCAGTGCCATAGGATAAGACAGGGCTGCTTTGTCACATTTAATAATGAAGGAGGTGAATATACTTGTCAGTGCAGCCTGAGACGAGCTCCACAGTCACGTTATTTTTCTATAATTCTCTCAGCATAAAAGAAGGAGAGGGGAAAAAAACTTGTTTCTCTCCTCTAAATGTCGTGAATCCGATCATTGATTGCACTCGCTATCCAGCGCGTCCTTGAGCGCAGACATCCTCACTGCCCGAGGACATCAAGTGTTTTATTCAGTGGGGTTTGTCTGCACGATGGTCGATTAAGATTGTGTGTGGGGGGGGGACTCTGCAACTAATTCAAGTAAACCTGCAGGAACGAGACGCACAGATTTCCAAATAAACGCATCAAATATTTTTACGCCATTTAAACTGCGGCGGTGGGTCAATTAGTCTAATTTGTTTGCGTCACTAAATTTGCGCTAAATTTACACACAAGTTCGTCTTTCATTCTATATTCTTACCGAAACAGTAACTGGTTAAACCATATTGAGAAAATCAATGTAATGTATCGCATGGCGTAACAGCGCATTCGTTTGGTATCTTTAATATGATGATTTGATGTTTATTATTTAGGCTCAAAATATTAATTATAACTGAGATCATTTCCAGCCATTTTAAACACACAGAAGTCAGTCTAGTCTGATTTTATTTTATTTTTCAAATTTCCGTTATTTAGTACAAATGTGGTCAAGGCTGTAGGCTGGAGCATTAATTATTATATATTGTTATTTGTCACAGTAAGAGTATTTAGGCGATAAATTTAGTTATTATGAAACATTAACATCCTAAAATAAAATTAATTGAGTCTCTTTGTTACTTTCCTTGTTTCTTCATAGAGCTACAAAGTAATACATGATGCTTTATTTTTCTCATACAAACAAACATAAGTACAAATAAATAGCCCGTGGTACTGTCTTACAGGCGTGTCCCGAGGCCTTGCCTTAATTCTTTATCGAAATATTAGACCTGCCAAATGCAAAACAACATTTAAATATAAAGTTATTATGGTGAATAAAACCAAATCACATAGTTTAGCTCCTTTTAATAAAGTTTAGTTACTTTGTAAAATAAAAGCTAAATAGCAATAGGCTAATAGTGAGTCAAGCAAGTTTATCAAAAAGTATATTATCATCAGTTTCAAATGAAAGTTGGTTTCTTGAATTTTTAAATCACTGTCCAATCGCACGATACCATGCACAGGTGGGAAATATTAATTCAAGACAGAGACACAAAGGATTTAATTTCAGTATTAAATTATAAACAGATCGGTGTTTAATCTGAAAATTATAAAACGCTTCCAAAAGGTGCAACCTGACGCATAAACGGAACCAACACTGCGACCAAGACTTTCTAACATATTTTTAAAAAACAGGCCTACCTCCACTTAACTGAAAGAAATATTCTTGCTTGGTGGTCAGGCCCACACATCTTCAGTTGATCTTAATAGTAGTTTAACCGTTTAATGAGCCCAAATTTAGAGATTGGCTCGTAATTGAGAGTGACACAAAACGGGACAAAATCCTTTAAAGATTTCATTCAGCTCAGTCCTGCTCCATTCAGTCCAGATACTCTATTCATCCCTCAAGGACAAAAAAAAAAAAAAAAAAAAAAAAAAAGCAACACTGCAAACTTTCTGCAATCAACACATCAAGGCCTGACAGAGGAGTCATTTCAGTAAATGAGTGCGTTTTGCCCCCAATGTTCGTTCATCATATCCGACAAGATGAACTTAACTGTAACAGACTGACAATAAACACCTTGGTTAATCATTAAGATTACTCTGCTTTTATTTAAGTTTGGCCTCCTGTTTTCACCCTCGTCTGTGCTGCAACCCTGCATGCTATCAAGGTGGCACCTTTTAACCTGAGAAGACACCAAACTCAGAACCTGAAAAAGATCACACACACTGATTTGCCTAAAACCTCGCCAACGCAGAGTCAAAGTTACAGCGTTTAATGAAGGTTTGACTTCACTGGAATGGCACTTGTACACACACCTGGAAACGCTTTAAAATCGCGTACAGAGCGGATTTTGAGAAGCTTTGCAACTGGATGATCTGACCATTTTACCTTTGTTTCGTAGGCTCATGTAGGCTAATCTCCTTCTGTGTAATTCTTCGTCTGTAAGACAGCGCTGAGGGCAAAGTGGCCAAACAGGCTGCAGTTTAACTGTTTTGCAGCTCTAAAATGAGTTTAATTTCATACATTTTTTGCAACTTTCATGAAAAAAGTTATAAGTCTTGTTTATTTAAGACACTCAGCTGAGCAGCTGAGATGTCTGACCTGCCATTCAGTGCAACTTCCTGACTTAATCAGACCACAGGGAGGCGCTCATGAGCTTACATCACAAGAGTCAATGGGCTACATTACCACTGAGTGAAACGTGCTACTCAATGGCAGGTATCACTATCAGAAAATGGACTAAGAGTTACAACTTCTTCTTGACAAAAAAAAAAACCTCATTAGATGAACTCTACTTATTAATAAAACAGATCATTTGTCAGATTTGAAAGAGAAAAACAACTCAGAAAGACAGAAAGAGCAGATAAACTGTTTCTTAAGGAGAAACATCTCCAAACAGTAAAAAGTATTGATGGGGTCAACTCAGTTCACCGTGCAACAATGCATCTGGCCATTTTCAGGCTATTTAAACAAAAGGTGTTGGTGTTTCTATATACACATAGTCTTTATTGTCCTATTTATTCATTATCAGTACAATGTGATGAATTGTGTTTATTGCATTTCACCATCCCTGAGGAGCCGTGGGAAGCTGGTGTGCAGCGCCCAGGGACTGACTGCAGCTGCAGGGCAGCGCCTTGATCAAGGACACAAGATCTGACCTAAAATACAGACCGTGGGACCTGAACTCACAACCTCCCAACCGTGAGACCACAGTGCAAACGCTGAGTCACAAGCTGTAAGAAGTGATCGAGTGGTTTTGATGCACAAGCAAACTGTGGCCAAAAGCTGACAACAATAAGTGATATAAGCTTAAACATACACAGTAAACACTTCCTCCCTGTTTCAGAGTGTGAACCTTGATCTGTTCTGTAAAAATCCATCCACCAAAACCTTCTTTAAATGTGGACTCTGATGCTCTTTATAGTAAGTCACCTGTTAATGTGTGTCAATGGCTGCAGTGTGACCTTTTTCATGAAGGTTCAAATAGACACTTCCTTATTTTAAGATTGTGTGTAAATTGATGCACACGATATCAAAACTTTCAAGATGTTCTTCTCTAAAATATTTTAGTAAATTCAAATATCTTAGCTGAACTGAAGAACAAGCTGATATAAAATGTAGACCAGATACTGTAGATTTTTTATATCGAGGAGACTTGAGGGAAAATTAAAATGAGGAAAAAAATCAAGATTTAAAGCATTAATCTTACGTTTAGCGATAGTATCACAGTTCTTTATCATGTTCAGATAAAACTGTTTCAGTATCAACATATAGTTTATTAACTCTGTGGCCCTCTCCGAAAGGGAAGCTACATCATTTTCATGACCCTAAAAGCGAGATAACAGCTTTCCCACCACTCTTAGTGTTGTTTTTGTTGTTTCTGTATCACGTCCTACAGTTTCACTCTTCATGAATAATAGTTGACTTCCAACGAAAAATATTTTTGCTGTGGTTTGAGTCACATACTCTGCTTTCACTTCCAAAACATCAGCCGTACTGCATCAGTTTACAGAAGTGCAATAACTTTAAGGTTTTGTCTCAATTCCCCGACCACTTTGCATCTCGTTTTGAATGCAAGCAGGTTGACTGAGAGGGAGGTTAAAGCAAATGATTGATATTATAGAGTTTATCTTACTGACCAGCCAGGAAAACATCATTGCATATTCAGTTCATTTTACATGACATACAGAAAACACAGGTAACTTTTGCAGTAGCACTTGAAGATACAAAAAAACAAACTGAAATTACAAAAAAACATGAATGCACCTAGTAAACAACATACATCACCATTCAATCATGTGTGGAGGGAACAAGTGCTGTGCAGCATTAAGTAAAACTTTCAAACTCTGCCTCAACATACTGCAAATATATCAAGGAGTTCAGCCTTGATCACCGAGAGAAAGGGGCCTTTAAATTCCATGTATCAATCCCGAAGGTAAAAGCCTGAATAGGAAAATCCCTTATTCCTCTAATGAGGCGTGGGCGGTTTGAAAAGATACGTCTGGACCAGATCAGCCTCTCTGTTTTCCTCCATATTGTGCAAAAGACAGCTGTGAGCGCTGAAGGACAAAAACAGCTGGGATCAGGGGCTGCACTGGCTCGAGTCTGCAGTCTCTGGGTTACAGACAAACACTGTTGATAACACAGAAAGAATGGCCTCATAACTGTCTCATTTATGAGCGAATGCCAGACTATCCATCTATCATCTTTGGTCAGAAATGATCTTTAAAAATTGAGATCATCTCTTTAGCCATGATGACAACAATTCACAGGCTGAATCATCTTCGATTTACTTTAACTTGAATGTTTCTGTTTCTGTTTCCAGCATTTCTAAGCACAACTTTTCTTCAGAATAGAAAGAAGAACAAATACCATTACTCAAAACTTGAGTTTTGTGCAACAACCTCTTTGTGATATAGAGTGCACTTAAAGAAATTGTACAGAGTCCTTAAGTTTTCCTTAAAAGACACGCTATGGTCAAGAAAATTAGAGGAATTGAAACATGGGCTTTGTGGCAGTTAAACACAGGCATTACAGAGGTTTGACGGAGTGAAAGAAGGCACTGCAAGTCAGTGTTACAGTAAACAGATTCTCTTTCAAACCTCTCAGTGCAAAAAAGAAAGAAATTATGTATATCGCTTTTAAAATAACACACATTTAATATTTCATGTTTCTGCAACAGATTTCCTGCTATCTCTCTGCTTCTTCACCGGCCTCTGGGGCTGGGTTTTTATAGACCAGAGAGATGTCACGGCTATTGTTCGGCTGTATTTGTGCCTGTTCAGGTGTTTGGCTGCTTGTTATCTCTCTTTTTCTTGTCAGAGCAGACTTCAGTTTGGACCGGTAGTGATCACCAGCCAGGAAATACAGAATCGGATCAATACAGCTGTTGACGCTCGCCAGCGGCCTGGTGATCTTGTAGGTAAAGTTGACGATGTTGAGGAATTCACAGTTCAGTTTTAACACACGGGAGGTGTAGTAGAGAGTCCGTGTGATGTGAAACGGGACGAAACTCACAGCAAACACAACCAACACCACGATGATCAGCTTGATGGACTTCTGACGTGAGGCAGCGCCCTGCTGGCGGGAAGATAATCCTTTTCTGGGCCGGCACAGGGCCCGCGCCATCAGGCAGTAACAGACCACAATGACCAAGAAAGGGATGACAAACAGGAGCACCATGACAACAGAGCTGTAGTCCACATACTCCCTGAAGGACTCCTGGTTGGTTGTGTCATGGCAGAGGGTGTCGTTGTCCCTCCTGGAGGTGGTGACGAAGATGAGGTTGGGCACCAGACACACGGTCACGACACCCCACACCATGCCGCACACCAGGTGGGCGTGGTGGGGCTTTATAAGCGTCAGTGCCTTGATGGGGTGACAGATGCCCAGATAACGGTGCACGCTGATGCAGGTGAGAAGCAGGATGCTGCAGTAAAGGTTGGCGTAGAAGAGGAAGCGCACTATCTTGCATGCAGCCAATCCGAAGGGCCAGTGGCTGCGGTTGGCGTAGTAGTAAATGAGGGTGGGCAGGGAGAGGACGTACAGGAAGTCAGACAGGGCGAGGTGGAACATGTACACAGTGCTCGGGTTCCACGGGCGCATCTTTAAAAACAGCCACAGAGCCGTGGCATTGAGCACGAAGCCAAGCACAAACACCAGACTGTAGGACAAAGGCAGCAGGATGTACTTAAACTCCTCATTAAAGCGACAGCTGTAGTTGAACGTTGGGGTGATCATCATGCTCTGGTTGTGTGAGTCGAAGCTGCTGCTGCTGATAGTTTCCATAGTTAGGTGACCTTTCAGTTAAGCACTCACAGGCCAGCAGATGACCAAACCTGGGAAATGAAAACAGACTTACTTACTGAGAAAATACATGCGTGGATTAAGAAAGAGGAGCATCATTTGACCAAAAAAACATATCAGTCATGTTGTTTTTTCAAGCCAAAATATTAACCATTATCTGTTCCAGCTCCTCAGCTGTGAAGGTTAGCTGCTTTTCTTTCTTTTATAAAACTGTAAACTGAATCACTTTAAGTTCTGAACTGCTGGTCTGCATTTAAAGACAACACTGTGGGATTTTCACTATTACACATTTTAACAGCAAATGATTATATGAGGAAATGATCGATAGATTAGTAAATAATGAAAAAGATCATTAGCTGCAGGCCTGATTCACCTTTATGTTTGTTTAACAGTGGTGTAAGAAAGGTTTAAGACCTTTACTGTAATAAAACCGGTAATGAAACAGTGTAAAATAAACTATTTGTAGCAAAATGACCCCTTTTAAAGTGTTATATATACATATATTCATGAAGAATGCTTTAGGTTGTTAAGGTGAAACTAATAAGAACAGCTCTAAACGACATGTTATTGAGTATTAAGTGTACTATCATGTTTTATTCTGTAGACAAACTATTTAATAAAAGTAAAAACTCGGCATTAAATATTTTACTTAAATAAAAGTACAAAAAATGTACCATCAGACTGCTTAAAATACAAAAAGTTAAGGTTCTTGTTATGCAGGAGTTCTCAAAGCAGAGGAGTGAATAATATTAAATTACATTAGTTGCTGCATTAAAATGCGCATTAACGTGATGTTGCAGCTGCTGAAGGTGGAGCTTGTTTCTTCTGCACCGCCGCGGAGCGCGTGAATGTCACCAAGGAATCAATTAACTCTTAATAATCCATAATAATACATCATAACTTATTTGTTGAATATATTTTTGTGTATTTATGTGACAATGCAGAGTAACTAGTGACCAAAACTGTGAAATAAAACGCAGTAGAAAGTGAAATATTTCCTCGGTGGTACAAAAGTATCAGGTAACATGTGTAAATACTCAAGTACTTTAAACTTGTACTTCGTTCGCGCGACTTGCGGAAAACTCTTGTTACTCTCCACCACAGCAGGTTTACATTAAAATGTTTTAAGAGCAATTTAACTAAATGAACATGATGTTCTGCACGTTAATTAACGTTCTCGTCGGTAAACCGGATCTCTTTTTCGGTCACACACATTAAAAACACACAGTTCTAGTTAGCGTGACATTGCGGTTACTCACCCCAGCGGACCACGACGGCGCGCTGCTGGCGCCGCACTGATCCGGATCCCAGTGCGACACCTAATTTAACCAGTTTCACTTTTTAGCCGCTTCCCCTCCGCCCGCCGTTTGATTCGTCCGTGGCCACCGGGCGTAAGTTAGAAACTTACCAATAAAAGTTACTTTTCGGTGGGGGTGATGGTGGAGCCCATGGCATGCACGAGCTGCATGGAGAGTAACGTTACACACACAGAGTACACACACCAAGGACAGAAATGGGAAGTCACTCTGCTGAGTGGGCAAAACTTCCTCCCAAAAAAAGCCTCGAGTGGAAGTCATTTTCGTTTTAGCGGACCACGTGAGGCTCCTGCTCGAGCGCATCCACTCAAACATTAATCCATAACTCAAGTTTTACTGTAGATGTTAGTTTCTTCTTACAGCAGCTGTTAAAGCACAGCACCTCCACACTTAAAGGAATGATGGCACACCTAGTGTGTCTTATTATGCCACTGTTTTCTTCTACCACATCTCAGGGCGACATATTGCGCAATTTTTAACATGTTTTATTAATAGTGAGCTTTGTTGTGTCACAAAAATTACACAAAAGGAAACAGTGGTCAGACACTGTGTGTTGCCACAAAACAGCTGAAACCCTGACAGACAGAGAAGAAGCAGCACTGGTTAAATATGAGACCTTATGATTACAGAACATCTCACAGTTAATCATTTTTTTAACCTGGAAGAAGGTTTGAATGCAGAACTCCGTTGTAATATTTCTTATCTTATGTGTAAATACTTCCTCCACCATTATCATATATCTTAGGAACAAAAACTTTGTGGAGTCAGACTTTCCTGTTAGATTCACATAATAATGTGTCAGCTTTTTAAAGTCTGAACAACAGGATTAAAAGTATGCAGGTGAGCGATGAAGCTGTCACAAATAGACCATAAACTGAATTAAGAGGGAGCTGTTTATCAATAAGTTACCAGAAATTTGGATTTGATTAAACTAAAGTGACAAAGAAGGTCATGTCCATATCCAGTGACCCAGTTTAGTTTGAATTATCTTTTTATGGTCTACAATGAGACTGACAATAGCACAACATACCTAAAATGACACCATTCAGAAACAAGGAGCACATCTCCTCACAAAGTTCAGTTTTCTGGTCCAACAGCTGAACAAGAGAAAAAAACAGTTATTCAGAAGTCCCCTGATGATTTATTTTTAAGACTGATACCTTCAAATTAACTTAAAATCCCAATATGGTGAATCAAAGTAAATATAATTCAGGTGAAAAAATGGAAAGTCCAGACCCTCTGGCCCCTCTCTGGCTCGGTCGTAGCAGTCTGGGTTTTGTGTTTGTGTTCAGTTTCGGGTTTCTGTGGTTTGGATGTCTGGAATGTGAGTGGGCCACTGACAAAGCATGTTCTTCATCAGAGACCCGTTCAAAGCACAGCATGTTTACAGCCGTTCACAGATGGAAAACATGTCAACATACAAAAAAGACGCTACACTCTTTAGATTGTTACTTAAATTCTCAGTTCTCAAAGGATAATGGTGATGTTTTTATGAATGGACCATATTTTAAAATATTTTGATGTGAATAACAAGTAAATGTTGGGACATGGGCTGAAATGGCTAATTTGTCTTTGGTGTCGCCTGTCAAAATACGTCAACTAGAAGTGCTTGTTTCACAACTAGCAGGCTCAGATTGTTATTACAAGTCTGACATTATGTAAAGAATCCGTACAGTGAGAGGCCTTTTTTTCTGACCAGAATAACCATTAAAAAGCTTGTTATAATGTTTGGATCCACACTTATCCTTTAAAACATTAAGGTGACACACAAACCAACTGATCGAGGCAGATGTGGACCGGTTCTGTGAGGTAAAATTATTGTTTTTGTCAAAGAAGTTCGGTGGCTTTGAAGAGAGAAACAATGGCTTATGTTGTGAATCTAAGGACTTTCTGTGTATCTTAACCATTATGATTTCAGACAATCTGAGCCAACTGGTTGCAAAAACAAGCTCTTCCAGTAGACGTACATTTGCCCCTGAGGATTACATTACAGACAAGATGATCTACATGACAAATTTCACAACTTGATCTGCCTTTTAGTTGTTTAGGCCAACAAATATGTAAAAATAAGGTCCGGGGTTAGAAATAAAGGAAATACCCAGACATAATCTGACTTCTTCCTGTCTCTTAAAGTTCCCCCTCTGCATGAATTTTTGACCCTCACTGTGCTGAATGACGAGTGTGTCCTTAGAAGTCCTGTACTCACATGTGTAACTTTACTTTGTGACAATACAGCTGTTTTAGAAAGATAGTACAGTCAAATGTGTAAGTTTCATATAACAGTTGAAATTTGAAACCTCTTG
>JAPZDY010000026.1:15329484-15359593 GCA_029783645.1 Ctenochaetus hawaiiensis | reverse complement strand
ATTTATTTGATTTTTATGTCGCTCTTCCTGCTGAGGCGGTTTTAATTTTAGGTGTGTGATCACTCATCACACCCAAACCACAGTCACCCACTATGGAGAGAGGGTGAAGGTGTGAGTGTGTGTGCATGTGTGTGCGTGTGTGTGTGTGGTGGTTATATCTACCCTATTACATTACCAATTCTTTTCAGACTTTAAGTTTATTTTCTGTGTAAGTTTCTAATTTCAAAACTATGTCAAAAGTATACTGTCAATGTGTCTTTTGGATTGAGATTAAAAAACTGCAGAAACATCTTAAAATAGTTGTGTAATTTCTTGAGACATGTGGCTGTTCAGCATTTGAACACAAATATGTGGCGTTCAAACTCAAGCTGAAATCTGCAAACCATATCTGAACATAACGAAACAATGTGGATCAGTGGATGTGCAGAAAAAATTAAGAAATCATTTTAATATTTTCTTGGATAAATTATCACTTCAGGGGCACTCATTAGTAACTGTAACTATAATTGCAGAGTGATGTTATGAATTGAGTTAATTAAGCAAAATTAATTTGCACTGTGACCAACCGTATGACTCAAACCCATCACATGACTTGACAGACAGCAGCAGGTGCTGATCCTGAAGATACTCCATGTCAGACATGATTGGAAGGAGCTATGACGGACAGAGAAAAATAAATCTCAAGTTAACACTCTGACTTGAAAAATAAAGGAAAGTTTTCAGTCATTTCCAAACAGACTGAGCCTTTAACCTTCGGCAGCTGTTTGAAGGACCAGCCCAGTTTGAGAAACCCGGGAACATCACAGCTCTGCGAGTCATTTTCACTTGAGCGTCGTGTCTCTGCAGAGAAAGACATGAATGTATTACAGCCAATGTGCCTCATAAAGCTTGATAGAAAAGTGTTTTTGATGTGACCCCATACCTTCAAGGCAAGACGAATGAAATTCAATGAAGAACTTTGCTTTGCTTGCTGTCTTCACAATGGCCTCGATGCCTTCCAGCTCTATCCAGGCCCTCTCCATGCTGGAGTTCAGATCTGTGCCGGGCAAAGGCATAACAATACTGTTCACTTAATGACGGGATTCAGTCATATTCCATCTGTTTATGTCCACAACAATGACAGCACCTGTTTTGGAGCTGAACTGTGACGTCACTCCCACTTGAAAGGTGGCAAAAACAGGTGAGTGATCACTTGTGAAGATGTCATCTGTGCAACCTGGTAAGAGACGAATCCATCATAGTTCTTTATTATTAGGATTGCTATAAAAATACAAAATTTCTTATAAGTTTTGTAGCTAAAATGATTGCACAATGCTGTGAGGCAGATGAGCTGTCGGCAAGATTTTGCAAGACATGAAAAGAGGGTGGTTAAGTGAACAAAAAGCTGCTTTGCTTCTTCTCAGCATTTGTTATGTTCTGATAGTTCGCTGAGGTTAGTCAGAGTGAGGCTCTCAGGCTGAATGAGAGGAAATGACTGTGTTTCTTTGTGGACCACAGACCAGGATGTAAGGGTTGACCGTTGTTCGTTTTGAGGGTTGTTCTCATTTTGGAGTGGTACAATAAAAAAAAAGGGCACAGATATTTACTTTGAGAAAGCTACATCAAAACCTGTGGTAATGTCAGTACTGAAGCACTGTCCTCTCTGTGCTACTCTTATACATTTTGTTTCTTTTGTTTTTAATTCAGCTTCTCTATTTAAACCTCTTTTGGTTTTGTTCTTACCGTATGCGGTGCAGACGTTGTGGGTCTCTGGGTAGGACTTCCACAGGATCCTGTCACACCATGATGGAACATTGACTCGCACCTACAGAGATAGATTTAGGTTGAAAATCAACAACATATTAAATGCTTGTTTACAAATGAAACTGCCACAGATATAAACTAAATGCAGTAAATGGTGCCTTTCATTCCTGTTATGCAGACATTCCTGTTTTTAGCCTGTGGGCTAGTTCTTGACCTCCTATATTTAGTTGCTGGGGCAGCTGCTGTTAAAGACCTCTTCAATGGGATTAAGTTGCACTTAAAATATCATAAGTGAGGTAACTGCACAGAGAATGCTTCTAGGATCTTTAATTGGTTGTTGTGCTTAGCTGGTGCAGTGTGTGTAATACATTTAGCATCAGAGACTAAAATACATTTAACCTACAGGCTAAAAATGGGACAGTGCCAGACTGTAAATGGCATTTAGAAAAATGATTACAACACCTAAATAAGAAATATGAGTTAGCTTTATGTGAAGGATAAAAAAGTATTAAGCAAAAGGAAACATTCAATCAATAGGAACTAATATGACTTTTTTTTAAAAAATTAATACTCCTCAGGATCCTGATTTTAACTAAACAATCAACAGTCCACTGTGTGTGTTTTACTGACAACTGCATGGTGGCAGATCGTACCTGACTGCATATTCCTCCACTCACCTTCCCCTTCAAAGCGTGTAGGAAAAACTACAGAGGCTACAAAACTAGCTAAAAATGTTAAAGACCCTCTTTTAAGCCAGTGTTTAATTTGTCTGCTCAGGGTTACTGATGGTGCAACATGGCTGATAAAGTGAAAGAGGGCCAGATATTTAGTTTCTGCCATATTCTACTCATAAATCCCTTCAAATCCAATGCTTTGCACCTTTAAACAAGAAGAGTCTGCAAACATGCTAGTGACTCTGTGAGTCTGTACTTGGATCTCCGGTTTCAGTAACATTCATTCTCTGCATTTCCATCAAATAAATGTTGAGATAGTTAGCAGGAAATGTAAAACCAAGGGGAAAAGTCAGTGACATGCTAGAAACTTTCTCACATTTCTGGCTGCTAATCAGAGGTGTGGCTATTATTTTATTGCAGACGTGCATCCTGTTCAGAACCTGGAAGAACTTTATTTAAACACACATCATCCTGTTTTTTTTCTGAAGGAGAAATGACTCACTCCTGAAGTCTTGTACTTTTGCCATAGGTAGCAGTCTCTAGAGCCCCGTTCATAGCGATAGGTGGGTGGAAATGCAATCTTCTCTTCCTCTTAACCATGACAAACAGAGAAAGAGCAAAGGGCAAGGTCAGCAAATGTAGAGTCAGGTCGTAATTAATGGTTCTGCATTTTTTTTATTCATGTAACAGTCATTTTGTAATCACAAAAAAACATGAGGATGCTTGTACAGTGAATAAAACAGAAACTGGCACTCACTGAAATTGAGAAATGCCTTCCTCTTGTGTCTCTCTCGAGTCAGCTGGTCTGCACACATGAGCTCCTCAAACTCTCTCTTAGACACATGTTTCAGGATGTCCTGGAGTCAGTGAGGACCACAAAGAAGCATTTACATCTAAATCTGGGATTTCTCAATTCGCAAAAGCAGCCACATGCACTAAAAAGTCTTTAAGGGTGAAAAGTCAGAACATTATGTAAAAAAAGAAATAACAACGGAGGGTCAGACCTGCACATCCAAGTCGAGCCTGTAGTTGAGGTCTCCACACCAGAAGAGATGGGTGAAGCGCAGGCTGATGTCAAAGGCACCAAGCTGTTTTTCACCCAGAGAAAGCAGCCTGAGGATGTCCACAAAGTTCTGGTTCCTCCTGATTATGATGTACGTGAAAGGAAACAATTGTAAGACATTATAAAAAGGAATACACACACTTGGACTCACACATATATTTGCATTGCTACACAATGTACCTCAGGACTTTTTCACTTCCAGAGGTCAGGTGGCAGTTCACAAAGCCAAAAGATGTTCCATTAAAGAGGAAGGAGACCCCAACAGCCCCTTTGTTTCCTGAAACAACAGAAATATTCAACCTCAAACCTCCAGGTTATTAAAACACACTCTGTTCGTCACACACTCTGATGTTTCTGTTGGCCATGATGTGATGGAATCATGCAGGGCAGCGTACCCAGCGTGTTCCCCAGGCCCGTCCTCACGCTGGCTGTGTTCACATGGCTGATTCGACTCTCATGCTCCGGCTTCACAAACACAGCCAGCCTCATGTTCCAGAGGGACTGCACCGCCACCTACAGGACAATGCACTGCATTACGATAGGTAACAACAAATGTTTCCAGTCAGTCAAAGGACACATAATTACAGATTTCTCAATCGATTTGACCCGTTCTTACGCGGTCTGGCTCCAGTTTAGTGAGCACAGCCAATCAAACAGATGCTCATTTTGCAAAACAGGCCAGTTCAACCGAAAAATAAAGTGTAGCGATCATTTCAGATCACATCTTGGTAAAAGCAAATATTCACATCAGAACTATAATCTATCACGGAGATGGTATTTTCACATTTTTACGACCAGATTGTGAAGAAAAAACATCGGAAAGTCTTGTAATCTTCTCCTGTCAGCTACATGTTGCTGAAACATTTTCCTTTCATTGAAAAATGTGTGTTCCCCATAACTTCATATATACGACCTAGTATGTAATTTGATGTTTTACATGAGGGTGGAGACTCTAGTTCTCATCAACCCTTTCATTTCTGTCAGACCAGAGGAAAATAGTTTATGTTATGTTGTTATTTTTTGTAAAATTATGAGAACAGTACAGGAAGCATGTGAAAACAATTCAAAAACGATAAAAATATATAGTTAGATTAAATCTTAAAAGCTAGGTGACTTCAGTAATCGCATTAACAATATGTATCTAACATAGCATTGCACTCTTGCAACATTGTGGAGAAAAAAAATTAAAATGAGTTGTAAAATCACTTGAGCTAAAATGGCTTAATACAAGCTTTTCTCTATGGTGCCTCGCAGGATCTGTAGCTAGACTTTGATGTGTAAAATCAGTGGAGTTCCCCTTTAAATGTTCTGGGAATGTCAATTTGTGACTCTTTCTTATATGAGACATGGTTGCTTTGTGGATAACACACCCATTTCAGGCATAAAAACCACCAGTTTAGGTTGGACAAACTTGGAAAAAAAGGAGAGTTACTTGTTTGAAGTCAATTTGAGTGTAGCTGCGAAGGGTTGCTTTGATATGCTCTGTCCATTCTCTCTCCCCCTGTGGGTTTTCCTGAGTCCCCAAGGCGTAGATGTCATGAGGGAGCAGGGCGACTGACTCGTCAGGGGTGTGTCCCAAACCACAGCAGGTCACCCACGACTGCAGGCTGCGAGGAGGAGGGGAACCACCTGTGTACACAGAACAACACCATGAATAAAAACAAACCTTCTCCCTCTGATTCAGCACATCAGTGGATCTTCTGTTGCCTGACAGTGAGAGAGACCGCCGCCACATTTATAGTTACCCATGTTCCAAGTGCCAACAAACACAGAGACCACGTCAGGCTCGCTCAGCTGAGAGTGCCTCGTTTTCATCAGCTGGAGGAGTTGACAGAAGGCATCACGTTTCTGAAAGACACGAGAGTCCATCAGTGAACTATGAGAAAGGACCCAGTGGATTTCAGGTAATAATAAAAGCCGTCATCCTGCCTTCTTCTCACCCGTGCACTTTCAAATGTCATCTCCCGCGGTGTGTTGTGGTGGCTGTCAACAACCATGCGCACCTTAGCTGGACTGCTCTGGAACTTGACTATCTGAAGGACTAAGACACAGAAAAAAACATGTCAGCAGAGTTATGTAATATACGTATACACAGGTAAGAGGGTAGATACAAGTACTGAAATGTAAATGTTTCCTTACTTCTGTCATGTGAGACCCTTTCTATGCCGAACGAACCAGCCTTCCTGTCAAAGAGCAGCACTCCTGTGTCCACATCCACAGAGACGGTCTGTCTGCCGTACCTCACCATCTTCACCTGCACATGCACAGAAAAACATGTTAACAGTCAGAGATTGGTTGTATTATCTTAGAAAAAAATGTAACTTATTATTGGGTGGTGCATTTTTGCCTTTTTACCTGAAAGGAGTGGACTGGCAGCTGTCTGACGTGGTTTTTGATGGGTGTTGTATTTGTGGATGTCAGTTCAGAGGGAGGCGAGTTCGGCTGCGCTGCCAGATTGTGATTGGCCACTGCATCTTGTAATGCTTTCAATACCTTTATGGGCAGAAAATCAGCAGTGTCACATCCTAAACAGTGTTTTCCATCTCAAACAAAATTGTCTCTGTGAAAACTCATCACAACTCACTAACTGAGCATGGCTGCTAAGAATTACAAGATGTTATTGATGTCTTGATGGTAGCAAAGATTGAGTGGTGCTCAATAAACAAACATTCTGTCACTTAGTTTGTTCAAGAGCCAAAACTCTGCCAAGCTCAAAAATAACCTTGAACTCAGTATTGTTTTTTTTTATTTTTCATGCACTGACCATGTGAGCCTGAAATTATTGCATTTTAACTTAAAAATCTTGCCATTAACAAGAATCCAATCAGAAGATAACTTTCAGTTTTTGCATCCCTCATCAGCAGCTTTACTAAACACAAGCATACCTTTTTCTCTAAGGAGGAAAGGAGGCTGACCAGAGCTGAAATCTTACACAGCAGAGTGTCGATCTCCATCTCTGGGCCCTTGATGGAACAAAGAAACAATGAGTTGATTTACATGGATTTTTAAAAATGCACTTCCTTACAGCACTGAGGTAACACTTACAAAATGACAGTGAGCTCTTGCTTTTTGAAAATCATACTGCATGGTTCGTGTTGTACCTGTGTCTTGGTGTGTGTTAAAGAGCAGCTGGGATGATCGAAGACCTTGGCCAGGGTTTCCAGACTAGAGAGAGTCAGGTCGATCTCACTGCAAATTAGATTAATACACAATTTTTGAAAAATATCCACCCTGTATGTCTATTTATATACGTTTAATGCAGAACATTTACCGTACATGTTCTGTAAAAAATTAAATTAACCCACATTTACGGTGTCCTGCAAACACACTTCTACTTTTCACTTTCAGTTCATTATTAAAGATATGAGAAAAAAACACTCAGACCTGTTTAGGCCTTGGCAGGCGGTACCCAGAGTACGCTTGAGGTGGCTAAGAGTTGTTGCCCCTTTATGCACATTCTCAATGTCAAGAGGCAGCTCACTGAAGAGGTAGTCATTTAGTAGACCAATCACCTCACCCGCAGTGCTGTAAACAGAATAAAACAGCCAGAATTCAGTCTTATTTTTTACAGGTTTTCTATTTAGCTTCATCTGCTGGACCCATTTTGAGGAATAGAGCAGACCGCAAGTTTGTTTACCACACACCAGACACTATATTGACACTGTGTATTAATAGCACAAATAAAACAGCCAAAAGAACAAACAGTGTTTCACACGTTGCTTTTTCTATGCCTCATCGCCAACAGGTGCATATTTAAATAAGAAAATGCTAATTAGCATAGAACATAACAGATGGCTGATTCTGATAAAATGACTTCATGTCAGTAAATAGTCACATCTATAAGTTTATCTGATTTTTTCACACAGAAAAGAAGGGTGGAAGGAAAAGGCTGAACATGTAGCACAGAGAGGCACAATGCTAGGAACATAACGAAAGAGAGTTTGGAAAGAGAGTCTGTTGATAATTGTTTTGTATTATAGCCTCATAATTGTACCTGGATGTGTTCAGCTCCTGTAACTTGTCCAGGAACACAGTATGAGGTGCTGGTTTTGCTGGTGGTCCTGTTAAAGAAACCGTGTTGACAGAGGCTGGGACCACAGGCGGCTTCTCGTCATCTATACATACAAAAAAAAACCCATAGAAATTAATAATGAGCAAGTAATATTGCAGTCCTGAAAAGAGGAGCACTTGAGAACATTCCTACAAGGTTTAGGTGTTTTATCATGTGTGCACAAATTAACAATGTCATGTATCATGTGTCATATTTGTGCATGTACTTAAAGGTGCTACATGTGACATTTGTGCACCGGTGCACTTCCTTAAAACTCTTCTGACTTTGTTTAAAAAATGTGATCATGGTTTCACCCAAGTTACCTGAGTTCAACTGCCTTTATGAGGACTTGTGCTGTAATCTGTTACTAAAATATTGTAATAAGGGCTAAAGGGCTCACCTGAGCTCTCATCCCCAGTGTCTGTGTCACGGGGGACAGCGTACAACAGAGGAATGACCAGGCCTTTGTGTGGATGCTGATACCCCAACACCAGGTCCTCTAGTGTCCGGAAGCAGTTTACCTGCACGCCCTGTGTTGTCTATGAGACGTACACACACACAAACACACAGAGCAGAGGTCACTGAGTACATGTACCGTCTTAATCACATGAATGTGTGTGCATGCTGACAGTCTGTCATTGCTATAAACATTAACTGGAAGGAGAGCAGAGGCCTACAAACAGATGTAGAGTGGATGATTAGAGATCTTACACACTGATGTTGCATTCAGAAACACAAACCTACAGTTTAAATCAATTAAGCTCTTTCAGTGCTGTGAGTGACACAATGCAAAAGATATATAATCCACACATGCATCGCTCTGAGGTTGTGTGTGTGTGGTCAAACGTCACTACCTTATTCTAAATATTTTTCACTCCCCCCAACACACACACACACACACACACACATAGATTTGTACAGCTGTACTTGTCAGGACACTCAGTCACATAATGCATTTCCCAGCCCCTCACCCTAACCTTATCCACAGAAACTGAATGCTAACCACAACACTTACCCTAAACCCTGACCTAAACCTAGTTTTAAGTCTGACCCTAAAACCAAGTTTTAACCCAAATAGCCCTTTATAGGACTGTAAGAAAGCAAGGACCGGCTAAAATGTCCTCAAAGAGTGGCCTGTGCATCAAAATGGCCAACACGTCCTCACTTTCGAATAATGTCCACACTTTCATGGTGTCAAACTCAAACAATGAAAAATTGGTTCTCACGAAGACAGTTGTGCAAGGGCGCACACACACACACACACACATACCTCCTTGCTTGATAGAACAAAACAGAAGTATTTATTTGCATGACAGAAAAAGGCACAGACACATGATGTGCTGCGATAAAAAGCGTCCCAGAGGGGCTTCAGAAAGGAAAGGCAACATCACTGACAGTTACTGACTACAGCAGCGTTTGGCTGCCATGTTTCACTGTGGTTCAGTGTTCCCACTCAGTCTATCCAAACCTTAATGAAAACATGCCAAGGAAGTTTTTACATGTATATGTTCACACATTTAAGCCACAAGCACAAGCAAGCCATAAACCAGAACAGCTACACTCACAGCAGTGCAGGCAAAAATTAAGATAAAATAAACACACATGCTGTGCACAGGTGCTGTGAACACATACCCACAATGTTACCAGTCACATGCACAAAATTAACATGGTCCACATTAAACCACAAAACTGAGCGAGCTCTTTTCCTGTGCCCTCTTTTTAGAAGTTTTGCTTTTATTTTGTGGTGAAAGAAACCGTTTTTTGGCGCGAGCTGCATGTCTGTTTTGCCAGGAACTCTTCAAATAATATTTTCAGTACCACAAGGATCTCTTGAAAAGCAATTAAAAAGAAATGACAAGGAATAAGAGACAGTGAGGGACAAAATAGGGCCTAAAATATCTCCACGACCATCTTGGAAAAACAAAAAGGCAAGCATGCGACTTGTGAGTTACTGGAGCGAATCCAGTGAGGGAAAATACGCACTGGAGGTTTATACTGATGGCAGTGGAAAAACAACTGAAATAGCAAGTGAGTTTAAGGTCTCCATTTGAAAGTGGAGGATTTTTCCAAGTCAAAGACCTAAAAACAACTGCCAGACGGTCATTATTTAAACTGGTTATTGGACTGAAATATGCAGACATAATAAAGAGAAAACAAAGTTGATTTGCAGTTGAGGCTCTGAAAAATATTTATTTTTCTCAGTCTCTCACTTTCCCTCACCCACAAAGTGTGTTAGTGCTTGTGTGGGTGCAAACTTTGCGCTTGTGTGTATTTTTATCACTTAATAATTAGGTCACTGACTGACTGAATGGCAGAGTTTAAGCCAGTGATGCCGTGTGTCTGCTCAGAGTATCAAAAACAGACACATTGCATCACTGGTTTAAACTCTTCCACAGCCAACAGATTCATTATTTCTAATACAAACACCCCCGTACATACACATAACAAATAAGCCCGCTCATTGGTCAGTGCCTCAGTGTGTGGGTTCAGTAGGAATCTCTGAGACATTAAAAACAATTTCTCCTCTGTGCTGCTGAGCTTATGCTGCAAGCATGAGGCCACATGGCAGAGATGCCATTCAAACAACAAGGCCGCTGCAGTCGTAATAGAGCCTGTGCAGAGAGGAAACACAAACACGTTCCTGTTCTCCTTACAACAGGCAATAACAAGCCATTGTTTGATCCCACTGACTCCAACTGACTGGCTGCGACTCTCCCCAGTGTGTATTATCTGTGCCAAGGTTTTCCGAAACCTCTCAGGATTCTCCACCTTCTGTCCCTCCTTGTCAGGCAAAGGAATGAGTGTCGTGTGGTGATGAACACTGACCTGAACTGCCAGAAGGCCGTCTGCATCGGGAAGAATACGATAGGTGTGAACATGCCGTTGGAACCTTTGAAAACCAAAATAAAGTCATTAACATCATTGCAAATTACTACAACACGCCGCAGAGCAAACATTCAAAGGGGAAAATATACTAAAGTATATTTTTTAAATAAGGACCAGATGTTAAGCTGCAGTTTGAGACACTATAACGTGGCTCTAGTTTTCTACCAATCACTAATGACGTGGCTTATTGTAGTTATACAATGAGTCAGAGACATTTTGATCATCATCTCCATCAGTCACTTCAGAGAAGTTGGATTCAGGCGGTGTGAAAGGTGGATGGAAGTTTGTATCAGTCAGCTACTGTATGTAACATGAACCATGACGGCAGAATGACTACAAACAAAATTGTGGGGAAATATGGAAAATAAAAAGAGGGAATGACATATTGAGACAAGAACGAAGGGAAAGAGGGAGCACTATAAGCGGCCGGGCTCAGCTTTCAGGAATGTAACTGACTCAGGCTGATGAGCAGTCAGCGTAGTGCGGTCGTTGGAGCTACCGCCCTCTTTCAGGGGCCCCAGGGAAGAAAGAGGGGTAACAGGGGAAACAGGGAGTCCTGAGCCAGGGTTTGACTGGCTGAAGTGGACTCAGACAGGACAGTCTAACTAATCTGGAGAGGGAGTGTGTGCGTGAGCTTGGCCTAACCAGTACACAGCTATTCTCTGCTGCCTGCTGGCAGATGAGGGTGAAAGTGATGGATGTGACAGGGGGAGTGGAGCTGCTGAATCCATTTACAGATGAAGACATTGTGCAGAAATGTTGACTTGATGAATAATTTCCAGCATATGTGCCAAAATCTAAAAAAGAAATTCACAAGTTTAGGTAATTAGGTTTTGGTTTTACAAAAAGTAGGACTGCTTTCTGTTTCTTCTCACAAAGGGCCACGTTTAGTGCTTCAAGACATCCTGAGTGAATCATTCATTGAATATTTTCGAGGAGGTGGAATACATAAAATTAGCATACAAACTAACATGCAACAGCTTCTTTAAATTGATTCCTGGTGAGTGATGAGTGCAGAGGGTCACATTCCCTTTTATTTTCTTTCTCTTTTCAGTTCAAATCTACTCGGCATTACTGACAGGAGCTCACAAAAACATGAACAGCAGCAGCTCACAGATGTTCATGCAAAACAACAAAGATGATCATAATAGCTTGAAGCACCTTTGATAGGAAATTATGGTTTTTATTGTGATAGTTAAGATGAACCACCTATATGCTAAGTTTGTGAATGTGTGTGTGTGTGTGTGTGTGTGTACTCACAGCAGGCACAATGCATAGGCTCCGGGCACAGACTCACTGTCTCTCACTAGGTAGCTGCCATCCCTCCCGGCTCGTGCCAGCAAATCCTCTGCGTGCACACGGCTGATGTCACGATGATACCATGCTGCCGTAGCCATGGCAATCAATGCAGCAAGATATATCCACAAAAATAATCCACATGAGTTGATGAACTTGGCATTACAAAAATACTTAAAGCAAGTTTGCTGTCAGACTCGCTCAGATGGCATCCGGCTGGCGGTCTGTCATTCAAGTTGTCAGCACCACAGTGTGTCAAGTGCTCTACTTTAGTAAGTAGAACTTTCCCATGATCCTCTTCGACATGTTCAAGTATGAGACAGAAAAGCCCACACCTTGTCTGTATCAACTAGCACTTCCTGGTTCCCTTGTAGCTCCTTCTGAGTTAAACATCCTGTTGCATTAGAAGAAGAGAGAAAGAAACATCCAGCTGATCATGAGGCGAGTCCTCTCTAACAACACAAGTTCCAGTTCACCTTTCAGACATCATCTGTGTGGAGACAGACCCTGTTTCAGTTTCTGATTGCAAGCTGCTGCACCCAGGTGGGTGTGTTGCTCCAACAAACACAGACCATCACAGTAGCGCGAGGGAGGGAGAGGAAAGGAAGGAGGTAGGGGAAAAACAAGCGAGAGGTGCTGCACCGTCTGAATGAAGCAGCCACCCCTGAGGCAATGACGGTGCCTCTAGCTTAACCACAAACACAAGCCCTCCTCTTGTCCCAAAACAAAAAAAAAAAACCCACATGCAAACAACAGGGAAAAGATGAACCAAGAATGGCAAAACAAACAAATCAAGGCACACACACACACACTCAGGCGCCCACACACTCACACACGCACTTAGCAGAGAGAGGAACATACCAGATGGACCTCAGTCAGCACTAAAACCAGACAGGCATGCAACAGAAACCAGACTAATTCAAATGATTTCCCAGCTCTGTTGCCATATAAGGCAATAGGAACACCTCTCCAAAAAGTTTAGCTGATGACTGCAGTTGTCTTTGCTTCTTCCAGGCCCAGATTCCATTTGGAGCGTGTCTGGTTGGGTGTGGACGACTCCGGGGGTCCCACTTTTTTATGCTGGATGTTTGTGTGCTGGCGTGTGTATCTTGTCAGCAAGAGTCCCGTCCGCGCTGGCGTGGTCTCCAGCGGTTTCTTCAGAGTGCTGTCAGAGCAGAGGGGAGGGAGCGAGAGAGGCAGAGGACAACCCTGTTAAGAGCGCAGGGGCAGACAGAGGAAGTGACTCGACATTCCAGATGGCGGACATAGCCAGGAGAATTCTTGCAAGGGGCTCAACTTCACCACCGGAGTGTGAAACAGCAGACTGCTTCCTTTTTCTCTCTCTCTCTTTCCCCTCCCGTCCTCTTCCTCCCTCAACCCCTGCCTCTGAGTTTTCCCTTTAAAAATTCCTAACAGACGACAGGGCTTTTCATACACAGGTGGGCTGCTTGGCTAATCCTCACTTTCTTTCTTTGTTGTTTTATCATCTCAATCTTCTGAATTTTTATCCTCCCTTTCACCCATTCTTCTTCCTGTCCCAACCTTTTTTTCCTACTGTCACCCTCCCTAAACTTTCCTTCCTCTCCTGCTCGCTCCTCCAGCAAACAGCAGCCTCCATATGGTTATGATCATCCTTTGCTTTCTTACTTTTGCCCTCCTAGAACATCGCCTATTATTCAGTCCTCCTACTTCCCTCCTTCTCCATTAGTCGTAGCCTATAACTCTGTGGGAAGCTGTTTGGTCCCATATTTGCAGTTCTGCCTCTCACTACTCAGCAGAAATGTGCCGACCACCAACCGCAGCCCCTTTAAAAACAAATAGACACAAGTCCATCCCCATCCGATGACATACCAACTTAACCCTTAATCAGTTCTTCTCAAAATTAGTTTTCTACATCACATGGTTATAAGATATATAGCATCATGTCGTTGAGTCTGTGCAGAAGTGCTTTGAACTAAATGCTTCGACTGTTGGCATGTAGACACTGAAAGCGAAAACATGCTGGTGTTGACAGTGATGTTTACCGCAGGGACCGTCCCACTGTTGTGTTATCTCGCTAATTGGTGCTAAACACAAAGCACTACTGAAGCTGAGGGGCATATCATCAGTTTTTTTAGGCATTTCATTGTTCATCGGCCAAAATATAGAACATTCAAATTATTACCATGAAGAAGAAGAAGAGGAGGAGGAGGAGGAGGAAGAGGAGGAAGAAAAAATACTGGCACACTAAAGTGAATATAATTCATCCTGAGATGAGCATGAATGTCTCTTCCAAAATTGTGTTGCAATCCCTTAGATATTTTTTGAGACTTTTCACTGTAACAGCAAACTTCACCTTATGATGGCGCTAGAGAAAAAGTCTGAAGTTCAGTAAAATCATTAGGATACATCATCGAGGAACTATGAATATCCATATAATTTTTGTGCCGATCTATTCGATAGATGCTGAGATATTTCACTGGACAAGTATGAAGTGACCCGCTGGTGGCGCTACAGTGAAAGTCAAGGGATCACCAAGGTCATTAATAAAAAAAAAAAAAAAGACATATCTCAATGATGGAGGATAAAGTAATTATTGCAACAAATAGACCTAATCTAGAATAGTTTTATTTTTCATGTAGGCACCAATGATCAGATTACTGCTTGACTAAGCAATCTCCTCATTCTTTGGTTGCAAGAAATCCAAAATATCTCACTGAAATTTGGTGTGAGCAATACAACAATACGTATTGTCCAAGCTCTTTGTCAAAACACAAGCTTTAGTGAAGACGTGATGGAGGGCTGAACATACCAAAACTCCAAAAATCACCACCATCAGAACAAAAAAATCCCCTTGTTTAGACATAGATTTTATTGGATCTCCATTTTTTTCATTCCCAGAAAAAGCAGTCGAACTGAGTCCAACACTGATCTGTTTTCTCTCTCTCTTCTCCATCCAGTTCTACCAAATGGTTTGCTCATGCAGGCATTGCATTGGACAGGATATTGACACAGACACTGAGACTGCAAGATGCACTCCGTTTCTAAGAAACGCCTGCTCACTTTCATTTTTAATGCCAGCTGTCAGGCCAAATACTGAACTTGATTAGCATTGTTTCATTTAAATGAGTCAGACACCCTATCTGTATAAGAGAGATGCTTGAAGCTGTAGTTTTGCTGAGCTCCTCCATGGAAATACACAATGTAAGTCTGTGTTATGTAATCAAGGCCAGGCAGCGGGCCAGGCTTTGTTTATGTAATATGCAAGCCAATGTATAATATATCATACAGGGTAAAAGAATGATAGTAAAAATAAGGTGTTGGTGTTTATTTAACATATTCAGTGTCATCAAAAACACTTCCAACAGATGATAAACAAAAATGGCTGAACAAAAATAAATAAGACTCTAAAGACAAACTGAACATTTAACAAAAATGCTCTACAGCAAAGAATTTACGTATATATATATATATATATATTATAATTTTTAAAAGAAGGAAATAACAAATATAAAATAATAAATGTGCTCGTGACCACCATGATTTAACCTGATGACAGTCCTTTAAGGTTACAGCATCAGGTGAGCTGGTGAGTAGCATCTGCTAAAAATACTGTTAGCCTAAAGGTCATCGGGGACTTGCAAAACGTAATCGACAGAGAGCAAACAGGTAAGCTCACACATTCAGTCTGAGTTCATCCTCAGTGTGTACGTGTGTGTGTGTGTGTGTGTGTGTGTTTCAGTGTGCATTTCTCATTTAAATCAGTGATGTTGACAACAATACCAATCTTTGTAGAAGGTCACACTGACAGCACTTCACGCAGTTCGTCATTAATTATAAGAAAGAGTTTGTTCCTATTGGCGACAAACACTGTGTGAGTGTCTAAATTTAGCCACACACTAAAGACTGTGTTGTTAAGCAGGGGTAATACTGTGGTGCTGTAATGCAATGGGAGTAGTCAGAGGTCTCTTTGAGGGACAATGTTGACTGTCTATATAAAGTGCTCACCAAAAACGGCACAAGATTAACTGTAAGGGGCTTATGTGGCTGAATGTAACCTCTTACAGCCAAAACTGGAAGAAAGAAAAACCAAGAGAGACATGAAAAGAACAGAAAATAAGATTACCTTCAGTTTTTTTCAGTGTGTTTATCCTCTGATGGTGATAAGTGGCACACAGAAATACAACTTGATGCAACCGGTGTAAACAAAAATGCAGACCTTAGGGCCTGTATGTGTGATGTTGATGTTAAAACTAGGCTATATAGGCTAATCACACACTAACGGATCACTTATTATGTTCACTGTTCACTGTCCAAGAGCTAAACAGTGATATGTAAGCTCTTAAGAGGAATGATTATGAAGGGTAGTTATGAAGTAGTAGTTAAGTTACCTTTAAAATATTTATATTACACAGCATAAAAATAAAAACTGCACAAACCTTCAACTTTCTTGTACCCAAAAGGCCTGTAAATAAAGGTACAAACATACACAGATACTATTTCTTCAGCAAAGATTGAATGTTTTAATTCATTCACTGGGACAAAGCAGTTGTAACTAACTAGCTTTCAGGCCAAGTTGTTTTTTTCTTTGTCCTCTTCAACCCAGATGTGTGTTTAGTGAAGCGCAAAGAGATTGTATCAGAATGACTGTTAATGCCAATAATAGAATACACAGAATGAAAGATGATAGAAGCGTTTGGGTTATTTTTTCTTTACACAACAAAGCTGCTTGAAGAGATATGGCTTCTGAATTTTGAGTACAACACGCATGGAAAGTCCTCACATTTATTTGCTTTGTATTATATCGTTGCGATGTGACACATCAGCTCAATAAGTCTCATGATTGCTACATTAAGCTACTTTCTCTCCATGTACCAAACTTTAAAAACACCTATTCAAGCGATGTAATATCCCAAAACAGACATGATCCACTGAACACCACCAACATAATTTATATGTCACAGAACTTGCTATATTTAAAAATTTTGCTTTAAAATGTTTTTTTTAAAACTGCTCTGTTTCTTTTTAAACTTTCTTTACCAAAGTTACTCAGTTTTCAGGCACTGCAATAGTTTCTATGATCATTTTCTGCCCAAAGTGCGGCTGTTTTGGAGTTACATAAAAGCCTCATGTTTCACATAAACTAGCCACTGCTCCCACATATCACCACTCCTCCAAAAGTAGCTTTTGCTTGAATTTTCTACTATGACATCTGGTATACTACAGCAGTCTAAGGCTTTTCACAGTTTATAACTGTTCTGAATTCATTGCACTGACATTAAGATTAGAGTCATAGACATGAGTCTAAAGATAAATGTGGTTCACTAATCATTAGAAGAGCAGCTTTAATGTATTAAACAGCTTAACTTTGTTTCTGCCTTGAATTCTTGGCTGATGATACAGCAGCGTAATGTGCAGCAGTGCTGTCCTGTCTGGGCAGCTTTGAAGAGATCTCAAACCTTGACCCCACAGGAAAGCTGAATGGGAGCCAACACAAACATCAACCAATCTAATTTATTAACCTAGACTGCCAAGTCGTGAAAATCTATCCATAAAACCCATCATTCAGCTCCCTCGTTATTGAATCAATTATACCTGGCTGTGGGAGTGAAAAGATGCTCCAGAAACTCACCTGACGGATTTACCTCCATGGCTGTGTGCCAGCTGGGGCACTGGCTCTTCTACAAAGGTGAATGTGAATGAATGTGGGTCCCTTGAAAGACCTACAGACCAGGTTAACCTGCACCTTTGCTCAAAATAAGGCGACCAAGCTGACAGATTCACAAAGTGTTTGTAAATTCAGGAAGTCAATTATCTCAAAGGTTATGACCAGAAATAAAACAACCTTGTGTTAATCTCTAGTCCCATCAGTTTACATCAGTTTTTTATCACCTTGCATGACATGCATCAAACATTCTTTTAAGCATAATACCAGCATGATAAAGTAAGGTAATCAAAGTGCTGGTAGTTGTTGTTTGGGTGGCAGTAAGTCAGCAGGTCACTCGCATTTCTGTAAACCTGCCATGAGCACAGATTGCACTCAGCTTGGTACAGGAGCCATCTGTCAGCTACTATAACAACCAAAATCCAACTAATACCAAGCTACTCCTGTCTAAGCTGCAAGGAATGAAGTCCTTGAACATTTGCATGTAGTTCATTCAGACAGTCTTTTAACTACAGCGAGGCTCTAATAGCATTAAAACCGTCTCCCAGCTCGGAGCAAAGAGGTCAAACATTCATTTCATGGCAGTTTTTCATTGTTTCAACCAAAGCCTTTGTACTAATAGACTGCTGGAAACCCTTTCTCTTAAAGTCTTGTAATGTCAGTGAATATTTGCCATTCCCACAGTGTTATTTAAAAAAAGACCATTTCTATTGTGTTTTAACGTTTACTCAGTGATATAGCAGTAGATAAAACTATAAACAGCTGTGAGTTGCTCTGTTATGATGTGCTATCCAAGAAGATCAAAATACACATGGCATGCATTAGTGAGCTGATTTCATACACGATTAAACCGTTGTTCCCGCACTAACTATAGGAAAATACGGGGAACCATGTGTGCAAAATTGAAGAAAACAATACTGTTCACGTCCTGCAGTTCATTTACTGCTGGAAAAAATGAGATTGATCCCAAGACTGACAAAGACAAAGTGACCAGCATAGGTTTACTCCGGGACATGGCCCGTTAACTCCACCATACCACCACCAATCCCCCCTTCCACTCCGCCCTCCAGACCTGTCACATCCACAATTTTTATTTTTACACGCCCTGTAGACCAAAACAGTAGAGGTCTAATGCATTAATCAGATTTTCTTCAAAACAGCCTTCTTTGAGAGGCTGGGTAAGCTGAGGGAAGGGCTTCAAGGTTGGGAGGTCAAAGTATAAAAGCAAAGAGGAGGCAGTGATTGGCACACAGTCCACTCTGTCGACAGTGACGGATTACTGAAGACAGCAGAGAAGACTCACTGAAGGAGCTGAGGCCACGGTGAGTGAGACATTTCTCTTACTGACCAATGAAATATTAAAAAATATATAATGAGAAAATCTATACTTACGATAATATTGTAAATAAATGCATAGTATTTATTTAAATTTATTAACTGTTGTTACTTGATAGAAACATACAGCTTTAAATATCTGACAGGAGTAACATGTTGAAGATTATGTCAACCATCTCTGGGTCGGTTTGAGGAATATTTTCTGAATAACTGTCCTTGAATTAATTCTAAAAATCACTAAGGTGCTCCTAAGACAGAAAGTATTAATATTTAGACATTATCCTTTCCAAATCAATACTTTGCTGCAACAGTCATGGGTCATTAGTTATTTACTGATGATCCTTATCAACCTCTTGGACTGTTAAATCATGTTGAAGATGAACAGGAACAAGGAGACACTATTTATTTACTTTATGAAACAGCCTTTTCAAAAATCCTTTAATAACTCAAATGACATTAATTTAAATATAACCAGAGCACTTAATATTCTTAGAACTTTTTAATACTGCATGTTTTACTTACCAAGTCTTTTCATCATTTTTATTTGCAGACTGGATCGATTACTTTCCCATCAACATGGCAAAGTAAGTATGAACAGTTAAGATTCATTCTTTTAAAAATTTGGCAGCTACTTGTCATTGTAACTGGTTTGGATTAGAGGTTAATATTTTTTAAATAAATTGCATTGAGCATAATATTGCCACAAAAAGAAGTTATATAAAGCTAAATACTTTATCACTTTAACTGTGAAAGTGCTGTCTGAAAAATGAACAGATTCTCTCTTTGTAGAAATATAAAATGTTTACAATACATTGTAATTTTATGTTAATTAAGATACTACTTTAATATTGTGATTAATAAAACTTGACTCACGTTTCGGAAAAAGCTAAAGACACATGCAGAAGTCAAGTGGTAATCAGTTCACATTAAATAAACCTGCTTGCTTTAACATAACAATTTCACCTCCTGGCTGAGGCATTTCTCTGTGTCTTCCAGCATATGAATAGATCCTTATTATGGTGGATTGTGTGTATTTGGTTATGAAAGAGAGGTTTACAAGACGAAGGCAAAGTTTTAACAAGATTACCTGGCGCATGTCCGAAAGAGGAAAACATCACAGAGGATTACTAGTTTGTTTATGGTTATGTGCACTCACGAGATTATGTAATACAACGGATAAGAGCAAAAACATGTAGTATTTTAGCATACTGATTGAACATTTCACAAGTTTACCAAATGATATTCTGCATTTCAAGAAACAGGTCAACTTACCACAGCAACATGTGATTAGATGGAAAGATTTGCAGGAATGTGCAAAGGCAATGAGTCTAGTAGTCAAGTTAGCATCATGTATAAAATTTATTAACAGTAGATAACAAAAACTGCTCACTTGATTGAACACTATGCAAAAAAAAGGACATTTATAAAGTATATTTTACTTAATGTAATGCATTGACTTACTAAATCCCAATGATGTCTTATGTCAAGATTAGACACTTAGACATCCTAAGCACTAATCCCTGTAGAGAGAGGTGGAGAGTGGAGGGGAGGTTGTATCCTGTAATTGGAAATGACAACTGAAGGAGGTGGTTAGTGTACAACGCTACTGCCTAGGGACACTTCAGGAAATATAAAAAAAAAAGAAAAACTAAATTGTTGCAACAGCAGCTGGGAAGAAACATTACATTAGCATATTTGCAGTTTGTCCTTCACATCCTCTGTTTTATTAAATACAGTCAGTAAGTTGAAAGTGTAATAAAAACTGTATCATTCACTGTCCTTTCCTTCCTCCTCTCTTTTCAGGGTATTTAGGAAGACCAGCGGCAATGGACATGTAAGTGGCCTCTATAATATAGTCATTACAGGGCATCTCTTGGGTAAAGAGAGGCGTACAATTTGTATGTAGCTCTTCCAACTCCCAGAAATAACCTCTGAAACTCTTGTAAACTTGGCAGGGGAGTAACTGTTTTCCTCTCTGTTTTGCTCTGTTTCCCTCAGATTGCCCTGTACTTGGGGAAGAGAGACTTTGTCGACAACGTGGATTCAGTGGAAGTAGTTGGTGTGTGGCAAAATGTCTGTTTATACATCCTCAAATGTGCACACGTATAGTAAAAGTGTCATAGTCAAATCTAATACTCTTGGTTTTTGCTCTCATTTGCAGATGGAGTAATGAAAGTGGATCCTTCTGGTCTTGATGGCAGAAAAGGTATTTTGTAGCTTAAATGCTGCCAGTGATAAAAGTGAGAGAACCTAATCGTGTGCAACAAAACTTAATATCCTTTGTTCCTTTGCAGTGTTTGTCTACCTTGCTTGTGCCTTCCGCTATGGAAGCGATGACTTGGACGTTATGGGGCTGTCCTTCAGGAGAGACATCTGGATCCAGCGTGTGCAGGTGTATCCACCAACAGGTGAAAACACAACCAAATCACCAATGCAGGAATTCCTCATGAAGAAAGTTGGAGAGCAGGGATATCCTTTCTCCTTCCAGGTCAGAAAGCATAACTCACTCCTTTAAATCACCTTCAGTCAAAAGTTATATTAATCAATTACGAATCAGTACTTCAGCTCCAGTTGTCATTCACCATCTTAACTAATGAATGTACTTTGTTTCTGCTTTCTGTTTCAGATGCCAACAGATCTGCCATGCTCAGTCTCTCTACAGCCTGGGCCAAATGACAGTGGCAAGGTACTTATGCCGTTCATTTTCATTCATTTTATACACAGTTTCAAGTGTTGGACAAACAAATCATTGTATTCGGCTCTTGTTCACTCTCAGGCTTGTGGCGTGGACTTTGAGGTCAAAGGGTACCTTGCCAATGTAGCCTTCAATGCAGATGAAGTCATTGAAAAGAAGTATGTGTGTCCTCTATCTATCTGAAGTCTTCTTTTGCATCCTTTAGCCGTAGCAGAATTAAGGACAGATTCAAGAGGGCTAACTTTACCCTGACCCTCTCTGGGCATTTTTCCTCTGATCTTAGGGACACATGTCGTCTGATGATTCGCAAAATTCAGTTTGCACCAGTTAACAACAAGGAAGGACCCAAGGCTGAAATTACCAAGCAGTTTATGATGTCTGACAAACCTGTTCACTTGGAGGCCTCCCTTGAAAAAGAGGTGCATTGAAGTCTACACACATTTTTTTGTTTGTATTATTTAAACATATTATAATATACATAAAAATGTCAAAATAATTCAAAATAAAATATTCATCCATCCAGATTTATTACCACGGAGATCCAATCACCGTCAAGGTAAAAGTCAACAACGAAACTACCAAGGTTGTGAAGAAAATCAAAGTCTCAGGTGAGAAGTGAGGGAAGCTTGTTTCAGGTTAAATTCTTGATTAATGGTGTCGATGCATAGATTGTAAGAAAAGAAGAGAGAATGAGGAAAGAGTGCAAGTAATGGCTCAACTATGTCTGTGTATGTTTGCATATAATTTCAACACTCATTTTGACTGAGTTTAAAAGATCTGTCTCTTTTTTTTTTTTTTTAGTTGAGCAGCTAACAAATGTGGTGCTCTACTCATCTGACACTTACACCAAGCCGGTCTGCAGCGAGGAGTTTGCGTAAGGCTTTCAATGCAAACAAGACTGGGTTACAGTAGATTCCCTTTAATTCATTTAGAAAGTCTGATTCTGTCTAGTTAATATCTGGAAATCCTATTCAGTTAAAAAATTCAAATTAATTTTAAATCTAAAGTAGAGATAAAGGAAAAGTAAACAGGCTGTTAAATTAAATAGGCATTATTGATTTTTTTATTTCTGTATTTCACTGCTATTCACAGGGAGACCGTAAATTCCAACTCTACGCTTGAGAAGTCCTTCAAAATAACCCCCTTGCTGGCCAACAACAAAGAGAAGCGAGGCCTGTCAGTGGACGGACGGCTAAAAGACGAGGACACCCACCTAGCATCCACTACCCTGTAAGCTACTCTAGATCTATCATCATCAGGCTTACTTTGAGGCCAGGAAAGGGTTTCATCCTCTTATTGAGTGGTGGTGATACAACTCCACAGTGTGTCATCCACTTATCGTGTCTTAGACAAAATCCTCAAGCTCCCGAAGGTAAACTATTCCTGTCCCCTCACAGGAGTCAAGGAGAAAAGGAGATGCAGGGAATCATTGTCTCCTACAAAGTCAAGGTCAACCTGATGGTGTCTGGTGGAGGGTAAGATTGAAACAAACAGAAAACATTCATGGATTATTTTATTGCATCTTGTGTCAAATTGTGCAGACTAACATATCTTTAATTGTTTCTCTGTCACCAAAAGCCTGCTGGGTGGCCTAACAGCAAGGTAAATATCAATTTTACTTCATTTGTACTCATGTGTTTCAAGACTAAATTACTATATTTATTATTATTATACACATTGGTAAAAATAAAACATTTTTTTGTTTTCAGTGATGTCACTGTGGAGCTCCCTCTGACTCTGATGTCCCCAAAACCTGCAGGTGAGTGCAGTGTTTTTGCATATAATCGTCATTTAATAGCTTCCTCAAACTCATACAACTAAACTGACAAGACTGATTTAACTAACATGGTTTATGTCATGTGTGTCCTCCCTTTTTATCCATTTATTGCACACCATGGCTGTATCTTGAGCAGAAGTGTAAGTATTTTAATAACAGTCTCTCTACAAAGATGTATATTGGCCTGTGGCTGTTTGTGACACTGCTAATATTTTTATTCCTTTGTGTTTGTGTATTTTATGAACCACAGCAAATTGGAATAAAGGCCTATTTAATTCAGGTGAGGTCACCTCTGATTAAATACCTTTTACATTTTTCACATCTTCAAGGGCTTCACTGCATGTCTTTTCAATTAAACAAATATTAAACATGAACACTGTGATGTTGGATCCAGTTCATCACACAAATCAACAATACATTTAAAGGACAGTGTTTTTTGTGTAAGAGAAACATTTGCATCATAAAGGCAGTGAGGTCCTCTGAAAGATGCATAGATTCCATGGCTCTTGAATGAGTGTGCTGCTTCACTGTACAACCCTGCTACACTTGTGTGAAATATTATATTTGAACCATTATTGCTCCATCTCTGTTAAGTGTATGATTACTGATTTTGAAAGTTATACACCAGCTTTTATTTGTATGTCTAAGACGTATAGCCTATATTACTCATATGAAAAAATAGTCCAAAAGTTCACAGTTGCATGTTACCTGTTTGTCTATTTCATTCAAACAGGGCAGACATCTTGATTGAGTCCATGGAAGGTTGAGACAACCAGCAAAGGAAAATCAACTCTCTGTCAAGAGAATTCAGAACAAAAAGGAACTCAACACCAAAGAAGAAAAGCACAAAGTGTTATCGAGTCACTACAATGCTCTTATTTCATGTGTACATACATATTTTTGTTAGGCATTACCATGAGAGCTCTGTCACTGAAAGAGTCTTAACTCTGTGACATCTCACTTAATGCCATCATAGCAATAAAATAAAAAAGGACATGTATTGTACATTATTCTTTGTCAAATTAAATGTTCCCATAGTATAGACTGTAGACTTATCTTCGCATGTGTCATGAATACTGAACACGCAGAGCTTTATTTATCTTTATTCTTTATTGCTGTGTCATTAAAAACAAGGTATGACTGAATGTACAGCTAAGAGATAAATATTACCAAATGCTCCTACATATGTCACTCTTTATTTACAAGAGAAGTAAATAAACACGTTGTTTCCCCCAGTTATTGTTTGTTTACTTTGTTCCATATGTTTTTATGTTAGGACTTGTTTATAAAATTAAGAATTCTATTGCACCAGTAAAATGTTTCATTACAGAAATACTAAACTGAAATAGAAAAGATATTAATTATTTAAACAGCATTTTGTTATTAAAGCTTTGGGGTTTCATCTGTTATTACTACATCAACCTAATCTATACATTTTTATTTTCCATTTTACCTGTGTTTATTTCATTCGAGACTTAGGCCACCTAGATACTGATGTAAACGTTTGCTCTGAGTATTTGCATTGAAGAAATGCTGTAAAAACTATAGCAAAAGATGGAAAAAAAAAATCTTTTTCTACAAATTTAATCAGCTTTCACATAATCTATTTGCCCCAAAACTGTGACTCATATAGAAAATCACGAGTTTCGCCTCTCTGTCTTTCTCTTCGGTTTTGGTTTTATTTATTTTTTCTAAAAAAGCACAATACACATCCTCTGACCTACTTTAAGTCTCAAATTTAGCCGCTGACATTTTACTACAGTTAGCTTATTGTGGTCAAGTTCACTGTGTTGACTCTTTCTGTCCAGCCAAACTCTATAAAACATTGCTTTGTTCGGGAAATAAAACAATAATAATAATGATCATTTTAAAATAATTCTATTAATATGTAATAAGGCTGAACGTTACCACCACTTATTATCTGTCCTCTCTCAACGTTTGCCTCTTGGTTGCGCTATTTCACTTCTTTATGTTTGAGAAAACAATAGCGCTGGCTAGGGCAGGATAAAGATACACTACTTGCTCCTCTCCGGTCTAGACATCACATCATTAGCCCAGTCAGCTAGTTAGCTGTTTATTTTGGTCAAAATGTCAACCACGACCGGTGGCGGAGAGTTTGGCAACCCTCTAAGAAAATTCAAGCTCGTCTTTCTGGGTGAACAGAGTGGTAAGCAGAGAACTGTGTACCTGAACCAGGTGTTAATTTTGTCGGATATGAGGAATGTGTTAAAAAGAAGTGGCTAACATTAACCTAGCTAACTAGCTTCTCTTGCTAGTTGCTTCTGGCTAGCAGGATAAAGTTAAGGTTACCCACCGGACGTCAGAGGCCGGCAATGACACAAAACAAGATGTTCATATTTCAGTAATGTGTTTAAGAGAGAAAAGGATGACAAAAAGCTGATGGACATGATTTTTTTTCTGCTCGTGATGATGTCATTGCATAGCTAGCTACGATAACTCGCTCAGAGAGCCAAACATCTCGCTCTTCGCCGTAACTATAAATGAACGAAATAAGTTAGAGTCAATGATACCGTTTCATATCGTAGACGTTTGTGACTCCTTTTCCATATTGGCTTATTTTCCTGACAAAGTAATGACCATTGTCCTTACTGTGACCATCACTCTATGATGCATCAGCATCATCCAACTACCGTTGTAGCCTAACTACAGCTAACAGTAGCTGTCTTCTAACTACTTTTAGCTAGCAGTTAGCTGTGCTAGCCTGAAATACAATAGCGGTAAGCCTAGCTAATTTTTACATTTACTACCCGTTTGATACACTAATGTGGCAGTCAATACTTTGTACAGAATTTTTGCCTTGAAACAATCCATGTAGGTAATGGGAAATGCATATATATATGTAAGGTTAGCGCTTTTTAACTCAGTGGGCTGGGATCGCCTCTTACGGCAGCAGCTTGCGGAGCCACGTCGGCCACTGGGTCTGGACCAGTCGGCCTTTTCTCCCATTCAACACAACCAGCGTACAGGGACTGGCACTGGTGTTACAATGCGTGATCGTGTTATAAGTGTGATTATTCGGATATTGCCATTGCCGTTTCTCATCACGAAACACATGAGAAAAGTTGAGCCATTTTCAATTTCCAAATTTTTATGGCTCCACCCATAGTGCCACCTCAGCGTGTGGGCTCAACAGTCCACATTACATTTATGAGAACAGTCGTGTACTCATTCTTGCTGCTACTGAGTCATATTGATTTTTTTCTACCTAATATTACAAAACTTGAATTAATATAGTGTAGTGACATAGAAATTGGTGTTTGAGTTCAAGCAGCCTATCTTAAAATGTCTATTACAATTTCTGTACAGTTGGGAAGACCTCACTCATCACCAGGTTCATGTATGACAGTTTCGACAACACTTACCAGGTAATAAAATATGTTCAGCATAATATAACACAGTGTGCCAAGGCACAGATTTTGTGTATTCCAATCACCATAATAAATGACATTATTCATAACAGATTCTTAGTACAGGTGTATAATTTCATAGGTAAATGATGACTGTTTATGATCTTACAATTCAAATCTTTTGTAAATATGTATGACTTGCCACACCATTGTATTGTAATTGTTCATGATTTTAGTCCCACGTGTGCTGTTACTACAGTGACTAGTTTCAATGTGCTGTGAAAATGTATAACAATGACGTTTAATATACAGTGTTGTCAAGTGCCCTTCTCTAATGAATCTTCTTTGATAGAGACATTATATAAGTATTGTTCCTGCAAAAATGATATAATGTAATTATTTTCCTATAGGCAACAATTGGCATTGACTTTTTGTCAAAAACCATGTACTTAGAAGATCGCACGGTAAGCCCAGTATATTTTACTTGAATTCTGATCATTCTAATTGGTGTAGTTATAACTAATTGTTATAACTGCAAGAAAAGCTTAAAGCATGCATGTGCTTATTATGTAGTAGCCACCATTTATTTCCCTTTCACCATTTCACATTGGGTTTTTTTTTCAACATTATCTTAGATTTTGCCACTTATTTTGTTAGACCTGTACATGTTTTTTAGTTTCCATCGTTAGTTTTTTAAGTTTTTGTTTTCCTTCCATCCCTTGGCTGGGTCATGAAATGCCCCCCCTTTCCACGTTCATTTCATTGCTGGCCACAGATTCGGCTGCAGCTCTGGGATACAGCCGGACAGGAGCGTTTCCGCAGCCTCATCCCCAGTTACATCCGAGACTCGGCCGCTGCTGTGGTGGTTTATGACATAGCCAGTAGGTATCATGGCCTTGCCTCCCCTCCATGTCCTTCGCTTAGTATGTGGAAGGGCACAAAAAAAAAAAAAAACAATTTCTAGCCAGGCAAACCCCACTGGACAACATGATGAGGGTATTTTTCGGACTGTTTGCACCAGCCACAGTGATACTAAAACATTTCTAAGAGGGTGTCCAGGGGGGTCTGTGCTTCCTAAATACTGTTGCGTATGAGGCTGATGGAAGGAATAACGGAAAGTGTCTGCAGATTTCACCTCATGGCGAAAAATCATCTAACAGCCTTAATAATAATTCAGCATGTCTTATTTGCACACTGGTCATCTTTGACCCTGCTTCATTTGAATGATTCTCCCCATTCCTCCATAAAAAGGGCCATTTTCATCTCTTCTGCTTGGCTTGCAGTTCCTTTATGTCTTTCCTATTCTCCACTTTCTTGCTCTGCCTTTGTCCTATTTATCTCCACCTCCTTCCCCTTTTCCTCCCCTCCGCTCCAATCCTCAGGTTCGGCTCCAGCTTTGGGACACTGCTGGACAGGAGCGTTTTCGTAGCCTAATTCCAAGCTACATCCGTGACTCTACCATTGCCGTGGTTGTTTATGACATCACCAGTGAGTCAGGGCTGTACTCTAAACTTTCTGTAGGGGTCTAGAGCAATTTGAAAGGAACAGATCTTCGCATAGTTGCTTCTTTGCATTTTTCAGCTAATAACCTTCAGAATCTCTTGAAGTGTATTTTCCTTCTTCAAGCTTCTCTTCTTTACATGTTTGCTTACTAACATGAATACTCAGCATGAGATGCTCTACTTTTGTAGTGAAGAGAAATAACCTGCTTGTGCACACTTTTAACTATAGCTAGAATACCAAATGTTTTATGTCTTTTGAAGCCGGCCATGGTTTATTTACAGTAATTTTGTGTTGTTGTTTTTTTCATTCACAGATCTTAATTCATTCCAGCAAACCTCAAAGTGGATTGATGATGTTAGAACAGAGAGAGGAAGTGATGTCATTATCATGCTTGTTGGAAACAAAACAGACTTGGCGGACAAAAGGTACATGGTTGTGTGAGATGTGTGAAAGATCATAGTAATGATTTTCTAATTCTGTTCACAATGATTGATAAGACTACTTTAATTACATAAGTCCACTACGATAAGACGTGATTAACATTTAATATTATAGTATACAAAATAAACTCTGCCAAAGCCTGGAATCCCACTTTTCTTCCCTTCAGTGCATCTCATCCAGTTTCGACTTTTATCATTCCTTGGTATTTTCGTATACTCCAGCCTTTTTATAAGTGATTTAAGTACCTTTATTTCTATATTTTATTTCTTATGATTTGATCATGTTTATGTTCTACCTATTTTTCTTTGCTTTGCTTTTTTGTTCCCTGTCCTCCTCTGTTCTTTTCATGTCATTTTTGATTTTTTTTTTTGTGTTTCCCTCAACACCACTCCCTCACAACACCACTCCTTCCCCCCTCCCTTCCTGGGACCATGGCAGGCAAGTTTCTGTTGAGGCGGCAGAGAGGAAAGCTCGTGAGCTCAATGTGATGTACATAGAGACCAGTGCCAAGGCTGGCTATAACGTCAAACAGGTTGGTGTCCAGCAACAGCCGGTTTAATACTGACAAACAGTCCCGACAGTCATGATGTCCTATAGATCAGGGAGGCCAGCCTGTACCGTCTGAGATGTACAACTCCTCCATGTATTCATTATATGGATCAGAGCGTGGCTGTTGAATGAATGGGTGATCTTGTTTTTCCTGCTGCTTCACCTTTACACAGCACAGCAGCATCTCTCCCTTTGTCGTCCTCTCTGTCTGTGTGTGTTATAACTAAACTAACCTCTCTCTCTTTTTCACTCAAAGCAAGAATCTGTGTTGAGCTCTCTTTGTATCTCTCCATATCTTCACTCTCCTTTTGGCCTTTCCTCTTTGCATTTCTTTCCATATCTGTCTGTTCGTCCATCTCCCCACCTCTGCTTTTACCTGAGCAGACAGATCACCACGGAGGAGGGCGAGCAGAGAGCTAAGGAACTGAATGTCATGTTCATTGAAACCAGCGCAAAGACTGGCTACAATGTCAAACAGGTAGAGAATCTGCTCTCTCAAGGTAGCTGAAGTATTTCTTCCATCAAAGTCTGCACTCAACTCTTTCCGCCTCCTTTTCCCCCTCTCATGGAATCATGACATGTCCTAGCATCCTCAGCACATACTGTATCAGTTGTGTTTTTTTGCCCCCACAGGCTTTGCTTTCAGATGTTTCAGTTAGTTTTACTTCAGCTGGTCTGAACAGGTTTACTTCCGCTGTGCATATTTCAAATATTTTCTGTCTGATTCACTAAAACTTCTGCAGCTTTCAAAATGTTTCTGTGAATGCAGTGGATTTGCTCAGTGGAGGAGGTTAGCACTGCGACCTTCACTTTCATGCTGTTTTCTAAACCAGTAATTACAATCACATTTTGTTTCTCTGCTTTAGCTTCTTCTTGTGTTTGTCTCTTACCCAATAAAATATGTTATTTAGGGATGATTAGTTTAAATTGGGATTACTTGATGTCTGATGTCTTTACTATATTTAGCCTGCTGACAGAAGGGGTGGGTGATATTAAGATAAATGTTATTGTCCTTAAGAGAGTCTACTCTGTGGTTTATACTAAAGTAACTGTCCCATCAGTATAGGGCAGAGGTCGCGTTAAC
>JAPZDY010000026.1:15313205-15328992 GCA_029783645.1 Ctenochaetus hawaiiensis | reverse complement strand
CGATCTCAGAAGAGATGGCTGCCAGATAGCACTGCAGAAAATACTGTGGTGAAATGTGCAAAATCATAGCTGATTTTACTTAACCATGTTCTCTCAGTGATCGACATCAAACTGGAGAAACAGCCAGAGATGACTGTTACCGAGAGCAGCTGCTCATGCTAGTACACCTGACCGTCACCCAGCCTGTCTCCTCCCCACAAACAGCTTGTCTCTCAGTGGCCACTCTCTCCACCCTTGGCACACTGTCATTGGGATGGAGGACCTGTCTTTTTTTTTTTCCTCCCAGTTTCAACTCAGTGACTTTTCAGAGTAACCTTGTGGATGTGCATTACTGTATTGAAACAGATTATCTGGAAAAAAAAAATGGTTAAAAAGTTAACATTTAAAACAAGGAATAAGTTAAATGATATGTTCAGATTTTCATCCAGTTGCATGGCATTATATAGGATTGCAGATTGACATAGCTAACCGCTCATGAGTTATTGCACAGTTCGGAATCTTAGTGCTGTTACTCTTGTCATTGTTGTAAAGTAAAACTGCTTGGGATTATTTAAATGACTCTGCAAGGTTGAGTTCTCAGCCCATTGTATTTTTTTTTCTTTGTTATGGAGAGTTTGTCCAAAACTATAATATCTCTCAGATAACTGTTTATTTCTTAACTTTGTCTTATTTTGAGGAAGTACAGACAGGAACTTACCTGTGAATTTACATGATTGCTAACCCTCTACTTATCACATTTGGCTTTAACGGACCCTGTTTTCCTGAAGAGGGTCAGTGGTCCAGTTGTAAGGTATTGTTTAGACGTCACACACATCCGTAGGCTTAAACTGCCAAATCAAACAGTGCGTTAGTAGGCCAAATATTATTAATTTGAGACCTTATTCAATGAAACAGTGCCGTAAAAGATTTGTGTACCAAGTAATAGGGAAATAATTATCCCTTTTCATCAAAGGGACGCCATCCCATGTTCACTAGAATGGCTACTAACCTGAAGATTCGTCTGCATTAAAACTTAAAAAAACTTCAACTGTCTTTCCGATGTTAAATTAGCTGCGCGCATACTAACATGTCTGAGGAGGAGTTTCCAGTTTTTAAATGCCCCTAACGTAAGAAATAAATAAAATAAGCCAGTGTTTGGTTTTTCCACGGTGGTGGAAAGTTGTCACTTTGGTCGCTATGACGTACCCGCCATCTCATCGATTATTTGTGTTGTGTTCATCACACTATTGCAAGAACATGCAGCATGCTCACCATGCAGGATTTATATGGATAAGAACACAGATGCCTTGCTTGTTTGTTCACCAACGTTGTGCACTGAATCAAGCCACAATATTGTAAAATATAAAAGAAGCCTGCTGACTGGTTCATGGCTTCACTAGTTGTTTTGTAGAGCTGGTAGATAAGAGTTCGTCCTCAGATACAGCTACGCTTACTAACACCCTTGCTGTAAAAAGTGCAGAGAAGTTAGTTGCAGTAACCTTTGCTGTATTGCTATTGCCTGTGTAGGGATTGTTGGTTTTATGTGTTTTATTTATTTTGTAACTTGGACATTACAGATAACATTTTATGCTTGACCAAAAGTACAGATGCTGACACGCATGTTGAAAGTTTATTTTATTTATTGTTCGCGTGTCTGCTGGGACTCCACCGAAAGGCAAAATTTAGGTCATGTTATTTTTTTTTGTTTTTTCCCGTTGCACTGCTGGAAATGACTTTATGCAGTGTGTGTAGTCAGTATCTTGGTTTACAGTTGCAGCTGAAGGTTGCACCACCTCTAGACACACAAACACACACACACACAAATACACACACACATGCAGTTAAACACAAACCAACTAATTAGCCATAGCACAACACAAGACTGGTCATGCTGTAGCTTGTTTTGAAAATGTCAGCAATTAAAAACGGATTTAAAAAAAAAAAATTAGGTATTTAATTACATCAAACAACCATTTTAACATGAGCAGCTCTTCTATTACTTGTCACTGACTGAATACTCAGCTTTGTGCTATTCTGAATTGTGTCTATCCATTTGAAATATGCTGTCTACTCGTGTTTAGCAACGTTTGTGTGAATAATGTACTATTACTATCTGATGTATAAAAAGGAGAGTTAACGAAACACAAGTGTAGGCCTATCACATGGATAAAAATAAAGATATTTCACCAAAACATAACATCTGCGATCTCTTTTATTTATAAAGCTCTGCTTATTTAGTCTCAGACTTGAAGATTATTCAGAATTCTCTCTGTTCAAATGCTGTGGACCAACAAACAAACAGTATATTTTGTTATTCAGTTCAGTAAATAATCAAATCTGTACAGAGCCGAAGTTGAAAGAGAGAAACCTTGCCTGTTGTCAGAGTAGACTGAAACTGCTCGTTAGGCAATACACCGACAGGCATGAAAAATTACAGCAGAAAGGTGTGGCTAAGTGCAAACATGACATTGCATTACACACTTGAGGCTGCCGCATGGTTGATGAGTCTAGATAATTTGCCTTAAGCAACTGAAAGTATGCGATTAAAAAACTGAATGTACAGTATGTGTGTACTTCTACATTCAACATATTGGCCTATTTAGAAGAAATCACAGGCTCTGCTTTGATTGTTGTCATGACCTAGATCTACATAAGTTGATAAAGAAGGTGTGAGTGTGTGTGTCTTTATCTTTTGTCTCAAAGCTGGAAGAACAAGTGTTGTCTCAGTCTCATGTAAAATCAATACATATCCTTGTTTTTACATTTTTAGTACATTAGGCCCTAACTTTTTTTTATTTTCTCATGCTATGTAACATATTCTTTCTAAATGATGTAGTCTAGAGGCTTTACTGCTACTGGTTCTTATATATCTCATATCTTTATATACAAAGGAAAGATTTGTCTCCATTAGGGACAAATTAATATATTATTTTCTTAAGTTTTGTTACAATTTCTTCCTGTGAAGATGATAAGTCCAGGCTTAAAATAATCCCATTTCGCTCATGATTTACTGTTGGTGTACTTTCATTGTTTAACACTTACAGAGTCGTGACTTGTGATGATACTCTGGTTGAACACTGAGCAGTTCTCACCCACCCACTCCCCCCTGAGCGCCCCCACACTGCTCAGCCTACCATGTTTAAAACCACCACAGATCTGCTTCTGTCTAAACTCCGCATTTCCTCTGGTATCTGTATGATACTGAAAACATCTGATCTTTTTCAACCGGGAAGGGTCTTTCTGGTCGTTTCTATTAGGGGCGGGGCATTTTTTTTGTCTCTACGTACCTGCCGTAGCACACCTGGATTCAGGAAGTGCTGTGACGTCAGAGGGAGAGGGATTTGAAGGAATGGCAAAAATCCTGCTCGACCTGATTGGTGAGCAGCTCGCATATATTCAGGCCGACGGTGGCACAAAACCAGAGGAGTGGGAAACCACTGTGGTCGATCGGTGAAACTCAAATAGCGGATTCGAGCGGGTCGCTGCGTGTGTCGGACATTTTTTTTCAGGATATTTTTGTTTGTTTTAAAAAAGAAGAACTATATTTTTTCTATTTATTTATTCAAAAATAAAAAGATGTCTCTTTTACCCGACGATAAGGTCTTTGCTGACTTCAAAAGGCAGTGTGTGTCCACGGACAATTGGGTGAACAAGTATGATAGCAACGGCATGCAAGTGTGTATCGAAGTTCCTCCGAAGAAAGCAAATCACGGTCCTAAAGTCCACAAAATCAAGGTAAGTTCACTTTAAAACCTACTCTTTACACTTGTCCTCTGTGAGCTTGACATTGCCCTTCACTTTCCAACACTCTGTGTTTGTGTGTTTTAGTGTAGAATGACCATCACAGATGTGTCAGCTGCCACCATGTACGACGTCATTCATGACAGCCAGTACCGAAAGGAGTGGGACCCCGCCATGACCGAGAGCTATGACATTGCCCGGCTTTCTTCCAATGCTGATGTGGGCTATTACTCATGTGAGTACTCTTTATTTTTTTTTAATCTTATCACAGTCCTTTCTTGTGTGTGTGTTTTGTTTGTTTCTGTAAAAGTAACTTGTAGGCCTGACTCAGTTTCACCTGTCACAGTTATGAAATACTAATACTGAGGAGGGAAAGTGTGTGTTTAGAGTTTTGATTTATTGTTTGGGATTTTTCACATTTCCTTTTATACTCCATTATATGGCAGAATAGCACTAATTCAAGGCTAAGCCTGATTTAAAATTTTATTCGTTGTGAAGAAAGTAACATGAGGCAACAAACACACAAAAAATCAATTTTGTTAAGCACTTTTGTTCTTTTAAAAGTGCTGTAAATAGTCGAGTTAATTTGACTTATAATTTCGAGTGACAGTGAAAAGTAAACAATGCTGTCCTCATTTCCCCACATCAGACCCATCTGTCCGTATTTACACACTCAGACCACATTTTTCATTTGGCCCATCCACAGTGCAGTGTAGGGTCGTCCCTTTTAATTTCCATTTCTAATTTATTTGAGTCCCTGTGGTGTTGCGACACCATTGTAGGCAGATGTAGCCCTCAGGGATGAAGAAGGAGCAGTCTCTTGTTCCACTTGTGTATTTATTGTCAAAACAAGGGTGCACTTGTTGAGTTTCAGGTCGTGTCAGTGGAGAGAGTTGAACTTAAACAGATTTTTCTGTCTTTTTTTGCCTGTTTTTCTGCAGGGCGTTGTCCAAGCCCATTAAAGAACAGAGATGTGGTGACTCTGCGTTCGTGGAAGGTGATGGATGACGAGTACATTATCATTAACTTCTCAGTCAAACACCCGGTATGCCACCTCCTCCGCCCACTCCCAGGCACATAGCAACCACTATCTTAAAGCATGCCACTTGTGCAGCCACATGCACAGGTTGTCTCCATGTTCAAGCATTTATTCTAACTTTCAGTGGCTATTTTACATCTTTAAATTAGTTTTTACAATGCCAATGACTCATACATCAGCTTGAAAGAGGTATTCTAAGTTAAATATGTTAATTGTTATTTCATTTCTCATTATTCTGCAAATTCAATTTCAGAAACACCCTCCCTGTAGAAACTTCGTGAGGGCTGTCTCCATCCTCACAGGTTATTTCATCAAATCCACAGGACCAGACAGTTGTACCTTCATATACCTCTCACAAGCTGACCCCAAAGGTAAGATCATAACAAATACTGTCCTTTTTTTAAGTGGAGAATTGTTGCTGATCATGTTTAGACTGTTTTTTTTTTTTTTTTACATTTATCTCTTTGCTCCAGGTTCCATTCCAAAGGTTGCTGTAAACACGGCCTCTACAATCCTCGCTCCACGGGTATGTAAAGTCACAACCACGGTCAAAAACACTCATTGACAGTTTTGTTTACTTTTTGTCGATGAGTTTAAAAATAGTTTGTGTTTCTAAGTTTTGGAATGAAAGGAGTGAAATATTAGGCGTGTGTGCGCATAAGGGAGTGAGGTTTCGTGTGTCTTAAAGGACAATAGTCACTATAGAAACCTAATTTAAGCACCTGTACTGGTAAGATTGCTGACAAAGAGTATCTGAGCTCGAGCTGTTGCTCTTTCTGCTGGTAGAACTTGTTCCCCGGGTTTCATATCCTCCACAGATTGAAAGTATTTAGAACAAAGTGTATCTGTGTGTGAGAAACTGGCATTAACCTAAAAGAAACACTGACTTTTTTTTTGCCCAGGAAAAGAGAAGGCTTTTTAGAAGGCTGTTTAAAGGCTTTCATATTTTAAGGCACAAGACAGAACTTTGGCTAAGTAGTTCATGATTAAAATGAAAGATAAATTAAGTTTATTCTTACATAAAGAGCACTTTAAATCACTTAAAAAAAGAGTAAATAAAACATTATTTAACGATCTGTGAGCTAATAAGCAAAAGAAAATCAAAATAACCATTTGTACAGTAACTGCACTCAAAAAATAACATGTAAACAGATAAAACACAAGTAAATAGGAAAATGTTAATTTGATATATGTGCTGTAGTGTCACACAACATAACCATGTACATGAATGAGTAGGCTTTGTTCACCAACATTATTTCCATTTGATAATTTTTATTTGTAAAGTTAAAAAAATATTACAAACATCAACAACAAGATGATTTTCTTGTGACTGCTTGTTTTGTTTGGATCAACAGTCCTGAACCTCTAGTATTCAATTCACTACCAAAAAACAACAAATTTCTAAATTTAAGACATCAAATCTAGTGTGTTTTTGGCAATTTTGCTTAGAAAATGCTGTAAATGATCATTGGATTATTTAGAAAGTCGATTTTTTTGATGTTTTATTTTCAGTTGAAGTACAAATCAGTGATGTGGCTTGTTGTTTCATCTCTAAAGCAGAGAACCACTGATGGGGGATATGAAATATCTTAAGTTAAAAAGTGAAGAATTTTATTTCCTGTAAATGCAAAGGCAGGATCTCCATTTTATACGTGAGAATATAAAGGCCTTTGGTAAAATGGCAATGGTTGTTTCAGAGCTGTAAGTAGACTCTTGTACCTACTTGCCACATAATCTGTTACAGTGTTTTGTGACCAGCTTTATCTTAAGCTTTGCTGACTGAGACCAAAGGTGTGGTGCTATCCTCATTGTCGGACTGCAGCTCTCTGATAATCGTATCCTCTCTTTGCACACTCCTTCCAGGTAATGAGGTGTGTACACAAGGCAGGACAAGAGTACCCAGGGTGGAAAAATCAGAACTGTCCAGACCAGAAACCCTGGCTGTACCCGGAGCAGTGCACCCTGCCCATGATGGACCCCGCCGAACTGTCGCTACAGAGAGCGGACTCGCTCGAAAACGTGGACAAGATGCGCAAAGAGAATGGTCAGAACAGCGACGACAGCAATTAAATTGCATCGAAAGTGATGGAAAGAAGGGCGGCGGTGAGGGAGAGACGGGGGAACAGACTGTATATACTCAATAATTCAATAAGACTTAAGACCTCCAACCTCTCTGTGGTTTATCCAGTTTTTCCACATCAGTGTGCCTTACAGGATGAGCAAGAGCATGAAGTGTTTACACCTGTTTCACCAGACACAAACGAGCCCAGATCAAGTTCCCGTTCAGCTCCTGTTGAACTAAGCTAAACATCACTCCAGTGTTTTTTGTTGTTTTTTTTTCTTACAAAGTACAGGCTTCAAGGTGTGAGGGTTTGAACGTGAAGTAGTCACAGCACCGTGTTTATAATGACTCCTCTGTCAGACCTTTTATTTATTTTTTTTTTAGTTGCAGCTATGTAAAATATACTTTTAAAGTGAGGAAATGAAGGTCAACTGTCCACCAGATGGTCTTTGCCTTTTAAAAGTGGCTGTGAATGTGAATTGGATCAGTGGTGAAGGTAGTAGTGAAGTTAAATGACATATTTCTGATACAACATTCACTCTCGATTTTTAGAAAACTGCTTGTTAAAACATAACAGAAACTTTTTCAGCTCAATTTGTTTCTTTTCCTATATGAACAAATGCTCCGAGGCTGAAGCAGACAAATATAAAATGGTCACTTTTTATTTTGTCAGATCACATTAATGTGGCTCATTACACTGTTAAACGTTACGGTAGTAGGTCAACATGTGTTTATTTTTCAGAAACCTTTGTTTTTAATGCAAAAAAAAACACTTTACCATCACTACATTTACTACATATTTTGTTTTTAATGTGAACATTTTATTTTTAAACTCTAGTTAATTGTATTTAGTCATGATTAGAGAGGAACTGTGCTGTATATCTATCTCAAATGTTTGACACATGAAGACTATTTGAAGGTTCATTGTATTTATTTAGATGTTGTGCAGTCATAGTTTATGTGATCTAATCCTTAATGGAAGTTATTCAGACCCTGGACTTGTTCAGTTTGGATCAGTTGTTGATTTCTTAGAATGAAAAATCTAGTTCGGTTGGGTTAAAACGTAAAATGTACATAGCAAGTAGCATTTTGTTGAAGGATTGGAATGACCATAAAGGAAATCTTCTATTTTGTTTATTTATTTAAAGTTATTGTATGCTCACTTAAAGTTATGATGGAGAAAAGACCCTCGAAAGAAGCCCTGAAGGCTTTTCCAGGTTTTTTTCTTCTGAAGTTGTTGAATGTTAAGAGTATTACATGATCTTGACTTTTTTTTAAAATATAAACCTCACAAGGTTAACATGCTTTGGTGATCACTGTCATTGACTACATTCCTCTCAAGATGACAAGTCACTCTCGAGAAAAATCAGCCTAACAAGTCCGGCTACTTCAGTCAGAGCAAACCGGTCCGTTTCCAGCTCAGGTTCAGCCTCTTCAAGAACAAAGACAGAAGGTTACCAGGGTTCAAAAACTTTTTATTTCTTTTCACCACAACCACTTCATGTTCTTTTATGAAAAAAAATGCTTAAAAAAACACTTTAAGTGAATCAGATGAACCAAAAGTTATTAATTATTGAAAATTATTAGTGTATGAAAGAGGACAGTGTTGAGATGCAACAGTTAGGTATTTACATGTCTCCACTAAACGTTTAAAACCAATGAACTTACTGTGTAGCACTGACTGTTTTCTGATCTTTTATGGCCACATCTCATATCTGCTGATTGTACCGATAAGCACATCTTGAACAGCTGAGGCTAGAATGATAAAAGTACCTGATAGTCTTCCGTTGGAATGAAATTGTTGTCAGATTATCTACTGCACAATGTTGCAACAACCCATCACAGGCTTCAACACTAACCAAAGATACAGGCAGCAATGTGCACTTATCAACAGTTTGGCACCTCAGTTTATACATTAAGCACAACATCTTCAGCCCAGGAGGAGATTATGTAAAACTTATCTTGTATAAAACATAAACAAAGTGAAAAGTAATGCTGATTCTGCAACAGCAGTCGCTAAAATATATTTACACAAATTAATATCTCCTATACAATTATAAAATTTAGTTAAATATTTAAAAAGTGGATCTGCTGTATATTCACAGTGACATTTAAAATCTACCAGAAGTCTTGCACAATGATTCTTAAATATGTAACACCCTGTTTTCTTTGTACCTTTGTGTCAGTGTGTACTGAAATCTGAGTCATGTGTACATTTTTTTCATGTATATACACTCAGTTGTCAGTTTATTAGGCACTCCTCATCTGTCGGGCTGTGTGTAAGTGGAAATCTCTCGTTAATGTGGCCCTGGCTTTAACCTGCCAGCTCCCCAGTCCCACGTCTGTGAGCTCATGTGTGAACAGAGCAGGTCGTTGTCCAGGAAAGTCACAGCGAACAAGTGGGCGTGTTGATGTTTTCACGCTGCTGCTGCACTCAGACCCAAAAGGCTGCAGCTCTTTTTCTCCAATGGGATCTAAGTGCAGGTGATATGTTTTTCTGCTTGCCTGTGTGTTACTTTCGCTGATATTTCAAATATGTCCAGAAATATTTGGTCACTAACCTCGCCTGCAGTCTTCCATATGCTGTAAACAAACAAACATTAATTTACATGGGAACGCGTGTGTGCTACATGTGTGGAAGTTTAATGCTTCACGATGTCCAGACCTGAATCTACAGTTAGAACCAAGTTCATATGCGAAAACAGCTACAGTCTAATACAACAGTCCTGTAATAAATCCTAACTGCATGAAGGTTATAATATTGAGTTTCATTAAAACAATTTAGAGAGTAAGTGTAGTACTCCAGTAATCATTCTGGAGGCTGTAGTTCCTGGTGTTTTTAAGACGTATTTCTAATGTTCAGTCTGCTCTCATGAATATTCATGAGGTGGACAAAATATATGCAAAATAGTGTAATGATATGCAGTTGAAAGCTCCAGGAAAAGCTAGTAGGTGATCAAACATTTTTTAAATATATTTCCAATAAAAATTTGATATTCTTAATTTCATGGGAGTAGCATTCATATCTCAGGCTGATGTATTGGACTTCATTCATTTTAGTCAGATGTACCTAAAAAACTAGCAACTGGGTGCATTTAGTTTGTATCAGTGTGATCTAGCAAATGTGTACAGTACATACAAGTGCTACTTTCTTAAAATACATCTGTAAGACTGCAGCAGAAATATCTAATCAGGGTTTGATAAAAAGTGAATAAAGGCAATGCTTAATTAAATTATTCAGGGTCTAAAAATGTTATGCATGACTAGAAAATGTGTATCAGTTAAATAAATTATAATGTAAAATATCTACTGAGCCTCTGTTTCCTGCACTTCCTGTGAATACACTCTGATGGGGTAAAAATCATCATGTATCACAGGAGATTAGGGAGAGGAAACCGAGTATATGACAGTGTTTATATTGTCCATACACGGAGGACTTTAAATGAGGGTGTTAGTCATAACATCAGTCATCTCAGAGCTGAGACAGAATGGAGGGCAGCGTCTGTGGGAGGAGGGTAATGACGTGCTGTGACGTGTCTGTCCACAGCTCCCTCTCTCTCTGCTGCCACCTAATGTACAGTCCTCTCCTTCTGCCTCTGGTAGTCTAACAAAAGAACATACAGAGGACAACATTACAGTATTGATAGAGATGTCATTATGTAATCTTCTTCTAGAATGATTGAATTCAGTGGCCACAAGGACTTTTTTTTTGTTGAAGACATGCAGTGAGATAGTTTGTGACATAGTGCGGGCATTGTAACATGATGGTATGTAAGTGTTTCATAACCACTGGTCAAACGGCTGATGAAAGCTAAATTTTTTCCAGCCACTTAATAGATTACAACACAGTGGGTGTGGCTGTGCCAAATGCTGTATCTGTCAGCCACATTATTTTACAAGTATTTGGTTGGTGGTTGGTGGTAATTTTATGTCCTGGCAGAAAGGCTTCAAATTCTTGAGGTCTGGTTCCTCAGAAAGAGATGTGTTCATTATGTAAGCTTTACTAAAAAACATGAACATTTTTACCCTCAGTAAGATGAGGCATACAACATACTGCATACTGCAGTATAAAAATGATGGAGAATGATAAAAAGCACATGTTGCAAATTAAAAATAGCGTCAAATGTGGCCAAACTGAGCCAAGAAGAAGAACCTTCCCTTGGTTGAGTAAAGTTTCACTTTGTCTTGTCTTATCAGTGACCCTGGACGATAACTAAATCTAGATGATTTATGGTGAAGTTTGTTTTCAGCTGTAATTTTTGTAAAAAAAAAAAAAAAAAAGCAATAGAGCAGGCCTATACTTTCACTTATAATTTATAAAGAAAAAAATTAGTAATTAATTATTTTTATTTGCAGTAAGTGAAAAACATCATTTGCTGTACAAAAGCATACTACATACTCCTATATAACTACAATAAGCAATAAAAATTGTTATTTCTAGTTCTGCTGTAAAGCAAAGGTACAGCAAATGTCAATATTGTGGTTAAGACTCTGTGAACACGGCATAAACATGAGAGTAAGACTCACTGTAAGGAAAGAAGCGAACCCTCATCAGTATTTCTCGTGCAGTCTTCAGAATCTCGACAGCCTAAAGAAAGAAGAAATGAACTTAACTGCGATACAGAAAAAGGTGTCTCACAACAACAATGCTGGCAGCAATGCAAACTTTGTGCTGCTTTTACTAACCCATTATTGGTACTGAATGTAATATTTGTCCCTCAGCATGGAGATAAGATAAGGTCAAAAGCACTGATAAACTCTCATATGCTTGCAGACCACAGGCTGGATGTAAAAAAATAAAAATATTGCTTGCATAATGACACAATAAAATATGTAACAGTGTCCAAACCCAGAAGGACAAAGGCTGATTATACCCAGTTGTGAGCAAACATAGCTGATATAAACAACCATCTCACAGCACCATGAAAAATGACAAAGACAGTCTTTTTCCTTGTGCTATTACACTGTTCAGGTTTATTATTTTAGAGTGTGGCCATCTTTTTTTTTTTTACTGAGTACCTAATTGTGTCTGTAAGTTATAAGTTAAGTACAAAATATGATGCTTCCAACATGATATTCTATTCATTGGTCAAAGTGCTGCCTTTGCTTTGGTTAAAATGGGTTTTACATTCAAGGCAAATGTTGCATATGTAAAGTTTTTAACATTATCATCTATTATTCTACCATTTCATGCAATGCCATTAAGTTTCATAAAGTGGTAACTAGCTTCATGAGGTCCTGTGGCAGTATCACAGTGAAAGTCACCAACTAGGAGAAGTTGTTGGAAATATATTGAAACATGACTTATATTCCAGTCTTGATATTACCAATATTCCACTACACAGATGGATAGATACTTTATAATAATGTGATGGTTGAAGTACTGCTACTTACTCTCGAGTGCTCTATGTCTTGGAAATCAACCTCATTCACAGAGAGAACTTGGTCTCCTTCTTGCAGCCCTGCTCTGTGGGCATCTGAGTCTGGGACCACCTGCCATAACATCACACATACACACATAAATTAGAAATCACAATGTGAAAAAATTCGAAAACCAAAAAATTTACGTGTAGCATAGCAAGTGTGAATTTCAAGTAAAAGGCCATACCAAACACCAGGCTAAACACACCCACACACACCTTAGATATAAAGATTCCCAACTGTGACGCTTTGCCCCCACGGATATTGAAGCCAAGCTGTGCTCCTGGAGGTTTCTTTAACACAATGGTACGAGGTAGGAACTGGGTGAGCTCGTTGTTGTAGTCAGGATGATGAACCCGCTGAAAATGTGCAAAGAAAAAGAAAAGCTAAAAATACACTACCACAATTCTACCATGAAACCCTTTATGACATTGATTTTAACACCTTGACTTATAAAAAGCAGTGTGACAAGAGTTAACAAGCAACAGAAATCCCAAGAGAGCTTAAAAAGTCAGTAAACTGGCAGAAAAAGCTGTACATGTACTGTACATGAAAGCTATTTATTTAATACTGGAAATTTTAGAAACAGTCGGTTGACAAAAAAAATGAGGTGGAATGTGCAACAATTCCAGGGGGCAGCCTATCACTTATCACCACCTATTTATCCCTTGATTTATCCCTTACTCTCTTGATCCTTCTCTGGCTGTGGGAATTACATTGACTCTTTCCAGTCGATGCTGCTGTGACCGCTTGTGGTCTTACAGTCTTTTAATGGTCTCTGGCATTGATAAAGTCTTTTGGTCTCCAGGTATTTGTGGAAAATTAGGTATTTGTGGAAAATCAGATTACATTTGCCCTCTCATATTAAAACTGGGGACAAAATTGGCTGTGAAAGGGGTAAAAGTCACTGAACTCGAGTCAATGGAATACCACAATATGACCACCTGTTATCATGTGTCTGAAATGTCATAAGTAGAGCCACTGATGACATGAATGCCATCTCCACGATTACTGATATAGGCCTAAAGATGCAGCTGAAATCTTTAGAAAAAGATGATGTTTTTATATAGTTTTACTGATCATAATCATATTTGGACTTAAGCTCAATGTTTGATTCTACCATTATGTGACGTACCTCCTGTGTAGGAATCCACGCTGGTGGGTTTTCATAAGAGGGAAGAAATACCACAGGAAGCTGGTAGTCATCGTAGGGAATTTTCTGATCCATTGTTCCTGAAAAATACCAAGAGAACGAGGACATTGTTGAGAAGGGTGTTATAATTAAAATGTGTTAGTGCTTAGTGTGTCAAGGCTTAGTGTTCGCTATATAAAAAAACAACAACAACAGGTAGCAGCTGTCCTCATGGACACACATTCATACAAACTAACTTCCTTTAACTGAAGTGTAACGTTATACACGACAAGGTGACCAAAATACAACTTCATATGACATCGTAAATAAGCTACGTTCAGGTCAGATCTTGACTAGTAGTTACTGAGTTTGATTAAAATAAGTATAAAACGAGTAAACATGTTGACATAATACAATTCCAGAAAAGAAAGACACTGTTTTGTTGTACATCGTTGGAAAATACGATCCAATGTTAGCCGGATAAAAATAATTTTACACTACATTAGACAGAAAAGATGCTAGCTAAGTTAACGCTACAGTTAGCTGTACTTACTAGCCAAGTTCAAAACGAGTCTGCTTTTCGCTTTTCATCACAAATGTTTTTTTACTAGCATTAAATGTTATCATCATTTAAACTATCACGACCCAGATAAGGTATTACCTGTGGGTGAAAAAGGAGAGTTACACCTCTAAAATAGCAAATTTTCTCACCTGCCAGTCAGAAAACCACTAGCAACAAACACGTCTTCTTCTATGGAGAGATGACATGCACCAAGAACATTACCGCCATCTGCTGTCCCGGAGGAGTCACACTGGCAACTAGCTTCCTACAGCTGCAACTGCAGTTTGCATCTGTTGCACTACTGCCATCTTCTGGAGTTAAAAATTCCCTGCAGCTAAAAAATCAAAAATCTACAAAATCTTCATTTGGTTGGATGCTACAGTATTATTTGAAGTGTGCTACTCAGATTACTTTGTACTATCTTTATGTGTCCTTGACTACCCCCTCTTTTCCATATACCCTGTTATTTACAATACCCACTTTAGTTTAAATTGAATGCAAATATCTTTAATGCTGCACTTCTGCCACTCCTTATTGATATTCTTCCATACAATGCCTATTCTCTCAGTGATTGAAAGTTTCTAAAGCTTTTTTTTAAAAAACTTTTTGAATTGTGTTTCTTTAGCCAGAATTATCATTAGAGGAGGAACCAAAATTAATTTGATCTCAGTGAGTTGTTCTATTAGTCTTAAATGTTCTGCCGTTATTTCCTATAGTAAGTCCTGCTGGATGTATCCTTGTTAAGAAATAAAATGAAGTACTTACTTGCACTACTTAAAGTAGTATAATTAGAGGTAAGTTTTTTTAAATTTATTTCTCTACAAACACATTCATGACTGCACCGTCTGTCCTTGTTCAGAGCACTAATCAAAGCTCAACTTCTTAGATCTTCTTTCAATTTGTGACTAATGTTGTGCATTATATTGTACATTCATTTGTTATTTTTTCTGTGATTCTTGAGAAATGAAATGCATTTCTATTATAAAAAGTGGTAGTAGTAATTTGGGGTTTTGAGTGAATATTAATAATAATATGTAAATGTTAAAAAAGGAGTGTAAATACACAGTTAAAGTGAGAAAACAACTGAATTGAATTTAACTTAATTTATTTATTTTGAACATAACAGAAATACATTTAAAAGCAGAAAGAAAACAACCAAAAATTAGTGTCCGAAAAGGAGTAGGTGGAAGTTAAACTTATATATCACTACCCCTTTCTCACTTATTTATAAGATAAAGACAAAAACTAAATACAACTTTAAATAAATCAAGATGAAAACTGAGACAGATTCAATTACAATCAAATATAAGTATACACACCCCTATCCCAACCATATTTACAACCCCAGTATTTCATCTATCTATTTCAATTCTTTTAAAGCAAGATAAAGTCCATATTAAATTATGCTGTGTTGACTGAATGAGGAGTTCTTGAAAAATTAAAGCTGCAAGCAGTGTTGGATGGGCCCTCGCACCCTGGTGCCCATCCGAGCTGGCAGCAACTTGCCCCAGACACAGCCGACCGCTGGCGCTCAGTCCACATTATTAAAAAATGTGAACATATAAAAGAAAAAAAAAAGTTCCCTCATGTATTTCCTAGCATGGACGCTGCCATCTTTCACCACTGTAATCTGTGATGTCACCGGGTTGGTTGGTAGCGCAGGAGTTACAGAGTTAGCAGTGACATCCGTGACAGAAAGTGAAAGATGGAGCCACAATGACAAAAGGGAGGTCCCTTCTATATTGATCCTGGTTGTACTACTTAGTTTTACAGGGTAAAAGCCATATACTGTATATTAAAAAAAAAAGTTAATGGCAAAAAGACAGTATTCATAAACTACCGCTGGAGCAG
>JAPZDY010000026.1:15277781-15301782 GCA_029783645.1 Ctenochaetus hawaiiensis | reverse complement strand
ATAAAAATATGTGTATTTATGTATATGTATATCTATATGTACATATATATATATATATATACACACACACCTGCTTTCTTAAAACACACATATTGTTAAAAAAAAACACAGATACATACGTGAATATTGAAATATTAACTGCCCTGCTTTCCATAGATTTCTATCCCTTGGTACATTGCGTTTTACTTCATTTACCTGCATTAGAATCTATACAAAGTTTAACTTGTCATCTGTTATTCAAACTCTGTGTTTGTATCTCACAGGGAACTCAAAAGTATGAACGTTACAATGAATATGTGGGTGGTTAATGAGCGTTGGCTGTTCTCTCTGATGTGGTGTGCAGGGGTAAGCTCTGTTACCACCAACTCCTGCAACATCCTAAAAGACATGGAGCAACCTGATTGGACCATGGTGAGCAATACATACAGCTGCACATACATTAGCCTGTGTCTTACTTCCCTTTCTGTCTATGTCACAGCCTGAATCATCTGCTTTAGCTTTTGTTTTGTAGCTTTTTGTAGAGGCCTTTTTCAAAATGTGAGGCACACTTTTTGTGTATGTGTGTTTCAGGCACCAGGAACATACAAAACAATCTGGATTGCACTGGATATTGCATCTGTGGTGATAATGGCTGCACTCTACATCTTTCAAAGGTAAGCTGTGTCTGTTGTGCATTAATGTCTGTGAAAATGAACAGACTGACTCACCTGTCTCACTGTTTCAGCCAGAAAAAAGACTGTTTCTGTCACAGACAAGGTAGGTCTACTGTTTGTTTAGCTCATCATCACCATCATCATCAATTAATCAATAAGTCTATCAAATATTTCTCGCACCAAACCAAAATATTTTCAAACTATATAAAACCAACAAATCTGTAACTAGCTGATTAACATTTTCTCTTTTGGCTTGAGACATGACTTGAGGATTAATTGATAATGAAAATAATTGCGGATTAATTTGATGGACTAATATATTAACCAACTAACTGTTTAAGTTCTAGTTCACACACTAATGATATTAAAAAAGACTAAATACAGGTATTTATATCATTAACATTTGGGTGTTGTGCACAGTGCTTCAGATAACAGCTCATGTCCTGATTGAAGGGGATATTTGATTGATTAATTAAAAGACACTGAGTAACTTTTTGGTACCACTTTCTAAAAAGTTTCCCTTTTCAAGAGGTTTGTCAGTTGTAACTTATGTATCGAGTCATCAATAGATGATCAAGGTCATCAATAAGACCACTGGATACACAGGTTGTAAAAAAAATATTCTTAAACAGTTTTACCACGTATATGGATCAATTTATTAACAACTTGTTAACATATAAAACTGTAAGATTGCTGAGTTTAGATAGTTAAAATACCTCATTTATAATGTGTTAATATTATTATTGCAGAAAGTCAAATTTGCATAAAAAGATTAGCAAGATTATAACATAATCTTTACCACGAAGAAAAGATAAAAAACATCTAATATTTCCTTTGAAACCAGGTTTTTAAAATGTTGTTTCTGTTAATAGTTTATAACATTTCTATTAGTTATTACAACATTAGTTGTTAACCATAAACAAAACATTTTCTTACTCAAAGCTTGGAAACCTTTTTAAATGGTGCTTTATCAGAAAGTGGTACCAACTTTTTTTTCTGAAATGGATGCATTCATTTTTCTGTTTTTATAACTTTTTTGTGACTATGTGCAGGAATGGAGAGAAGAAATACTCTAGCCACAAACGAGAACGACCCTTCATCTGGTTTACTTGCTTAATATTTCGACTGACTCCAGCAGAAGATTTCTCTGCCCCAAAACTGACTCAGATTCAGATTCAGATTCAGACAACTTTATTGATCCCAAGAAAGGCTTTTCATTTGCATCTTAGACAGCTGGGATCTATATTCAACTCTAACATACAACTCCAAAAGTCAAAGACAAGAAATGTCATGTGACAGAGACAACAAATAGTTTATACAAGAAAAACAATAATTAACAATTAATAAAAACATTTTTTTAAGTTCATTTCAACATTCATTTAAAATGAAAGCAGAAGGAATAAAGAACTTGCAGAAATGCTCTGCAAGGGCAAATGACACCAGTCTGAGGGCAACAATATTAATTTACCGAAAAATAAAAAAATAATATTTTTGCTTTCTGAAAAGCCTGTGTTTCACAAAAGGAGCACATGTCTCTTTGCTGGGCTCCAAATATCTTGGAGCAGTCTTTCTCATCAACATTAAGCTATTCTTGTCCCTCACAGACAACCCATTAAATCAATAGATAATTAAGAGAGATAGCTATCTTTCAACTAGTGACTGATAGAAAACTACATAAAAAGCATCACAGGAATGAAAAAGTTGAGCTTTTACATTACCTGAAATCTTTGTTGTCCAGGCTTGACAACTGACTCTGTGTTTACATTAAAGTTGAGTTGAGAGTTATTCCTAGATACTTATATGTGTGTTGAAACATCCTCACCATGTGTAATGCTCACCATTTGACAAAGGCAGGTAGGGCATAATCTGACACTGAGTCTTGGAGACGACGGGGCAGTATCATCAGAGAATTCAACAAGGCAGCGGCTGTCTGTGTACATAATAAAAAGCAGGCAGGACACAACACAACCCTCAGTGAAGCCCATGGTCGAGACCTCGGTGTTGGACTTATTCATATTTGCCAAAACCTGTTGGATTCTGTTTGTTAGAAAATTAAAAAACACTCAGATAATTTAAAATAAAAAGGTAAGTCGCTCAGTCTGAATACGAAGCTGCATCTTCACTGCCATATTGTTTGGACGTATCAGGAGGAAAGCAAGTTAATGTGAATAACCATATATGCTGTTTTTGTAAGCCATGCAAATCAGAATGTTTCTTTTTCAGCGTTTTAAGATGTGAATTGAACTATGCCTCTGAAATGTGGTAATTTTTTTTTTTTTTTTTTTTAATTTTTGTTTCAGTATATGTCTTGCTGGTAAACTAAGTTTATCTTTTACAGGGTTTTGGTTTATCTTCTGTTGCTACTGGAATATATACAGCTCTTCTCTGATTGTATCACTGCACTGCAGAATTGCACTGAATTTTTTCTTGGCACTTTATGTCATCGTTGATCTTTTTTTGTTGCTTTTTGTTGGAATTTTTTGTATTGTGTTGCCACTTCAGGAAAGATGAGAATGTATGTATGTACTGTAATCTGAGCCACAATAACTACTTTTTACCTTGTCCTGTGTCTGTATTTTCAGTCATCAACAGCATGATTAATGAGTTCATTGAGAACAGTCCTTTGGCAAAAACAAGCAACATACACATTAGAAAAGCTGGATTACAACAGCCGGTTCCTTATTTCTTTTGGAAGCATCTCAGCATTTTTTCAACATATTTATGCACCCATTTTTCTTTTTTTCCTCTTTTTTGTTTGCTTGTAAAAAAATAGGTGTCACAATTTCTGCACCATGCCTTTGTGTAATTATTACAAAAGACCTTTGTATGTGCCAGAGACAACAAATAGGAAAATCAATCAAACAATTGTCTTCAAACAATTTAAATAAATTAGTGATGTTCATTAAGAGATTTACACACGCTTAGAATTAGTTACATGGCATATTATATGTACTTATATGTTAATATTTATTAATAATATTTATCCAGTAATATAAAACTGTATGTAGTGAGAGCCCATCTTATCAATGTAAAGAGTACCATTACTTTTACCCTTAAGTATTACTATTTACTTTTCTTGATATATTCCTATAGACAGTGGTGGTGAAGGCACTAAGATTATTCACTTAATTAAAAGTGGAAACACCATAGTGTACACATACTCTTTTACAAGTAAAAACCCTACATTAAAAGTTTTACTACAAAAGCATTAAACAAGAACCAGAACTAAAATTGCAGGCACTCATTATTCAGATATGGCCGATTTCAAAATAATACACATTATATTACTGGATTACAATCATCGATTGCTCACTTTACACCTATCACACTACATTTATGTCAATTTATTGCTTAAACAGGTAAAGTGGGGGTAATTTCGCATTTTAAGAGACTGCTCACAGCTTAACCTATAGCCTTATAATATGTAAAACTTAATTAAACAATGTTTTAGTAGTCATCTGAATTTGTAAAGTAACTAAAAACTATTCTAAAAACGTCTTTGGTAAATATTTAATTGTAAGTACAATGTTTCTCTTAAATATTATGGAATATGATGTTGGGAAGCACAACATGGAATTAGTCAAGTAAAAAAAACTCAGAATTGTGCAAACGTAGGATACTTGCGTAAATTTTACAACTTGCTGTTTACCACTGCCTCACAACAAACTGGAAAAAATGAATAAAAAAGAAATAAACAAACAAAGAGACTTTAACAGTATGTCTTAAAAATCCACAACTTCTGCCATCAAAAACTGGCGCCTTCATTACCCATAATGCAACTCGAGCACGAGAGTTCGGCTGGAAATTCGGTTCGGTTATGCTAGTAGCCGCTAGTGTTGCCTCGAGGCTGGCTTACCGTGAAGCAGAGATGAAGAGCGGGCTGCCGAGGTCGGGTAAGCTCACTTCTTTCCAGCTCCACCACACCTCCAGATTTTTTTTTTTCATTTTAAAACCTGTAGTCTGCAGCTCCAGCCGACGCTGACTCACAGGAGGCAGTTTATTAGACTTCGCACAGCTCCCTCTGGAGCCACAAAATGTTTCATACAACTTTTTTTCCCAACCACATATTTAGTGAGCTAGTTCTCCCTCGGGACCTGTTAACAGACAGGCTCCCTTTAATACTGTGATTTCCCAGCAGCATCTTAATGCACCACTAGATGGCACGCGACGCAAAAAATAGAAATTGTGCATAACCGTTAACTAATTTAGAGCATTTATAAAAGCCATAGTCAACCGATTAACCCCTTTTTAAGATGTTAGCACGAGATAATTTAAGCTAACAACAGGTGACCTAGCATTAATGCGTTTATGGTGATATGAAAGTGCCACAATATTGAGGCTAAACCACAGGGCCGATTTCCATGAAGGCGAGGCATGTGTGTGAGGGGAGGAGAAACATGTCAAGTTCTGGGCCCGTTTTGCCCAAAACTTCTGGAAAGTTTACCTAAAGTCAACTATCTCTTCTTGTCACATCCTAACCCCTGTCTGTGGGTGTGGATCACCGCTGACCGCTGCAGCAACAGACGGGGAGTGTCCGGCGACTGGATTAAAAAAGTCAATGTCTCACTTGTTTGTGTAGAGGGAGCGACAGTTTTGGTCGTAAAATTATCTTTTACTGTAGCTATTTCCCCATAAAAAAAACACCCAAACTGTGATTTACATGACGGTTCGAGACGGCCACGCCATGGTTCATAAATATGGTAAGTACAGTTAACGTAACCGTTAACGTAACGTCTTCATCTCTCTCACGTGTCAAAGTTTGGCAGTTAATCTCGATTAAAGTTGGAGTTTTTTGGTAAATGCCACCTCAGTATTACATGAAAGCTTATGCACGGATTTTCTCTGGTTCGCTGAGTTATAATCCCTTGAGAAACGCGTTTTCTGTGTGTGTCTGTGCTCCCTTTGGGACTGGAAAAAGGTAGAATATTGTAAGTAGAAATTGTGCAACTTCCGGGCAGCAGTTTACTTCTTCTGAGGTTTTTTTCTCGATCAAAATGTTCAGGATCAGGTAGCAAACTGTGAAGTAGTAGATTTACCTCCGTGTTATGCATCATCTCTCGGCTGTGTTCCTCACCACCCACCGGGTTCAACAACCAGCTGTACAGTGGTGTTGCAAGAAAAAATACCTCAAATGTGCTTCAAAGGAGCATATAACAGACAGCAGTACTTTTTTTAAAAGTACAAATCAAACATAAACCATTATGAATAGATTTTCTATAATATTCTCCATTTGTACTGCACATAATGGTGTGTTTGTGATAGTAAAAGGAAGTTGTGGCTTTATTAGCCTGCTTCATGTCAAAACGTGTTTGTACTTTGTCCTGTATGATGTAATGCTGTGTTATATTATTGTTTTTAAGCAGGCATTCCCTTTTGATGGATATATTTTATTTGTGGATTGACAGAAAAGTACTCAGAAACAAATGTGATAATCGATTACCTGTCCAATTTCTGAGGCAAAAAAGGCAAAAATTCACTGGTTCCAGCTTCTTAGAGGTGATTTTCTTTTTATCTTAGTCTCCCACTATAGTAAACTGTATATCTATGGGTTTTGGACTCTTTCTAGACAAAGCCAGACATTTAAAGTTGTAGGAACCTTTAATTGACATTTTTACTATTTGCTGACATTTGTAGAGCAAACAATTCATAGAGAAAATAGTAATCTAATAACAAAAACTCAGAGCTGCTGCTCCAACAGATTTGATGAGGTATTCTGTCATGTTTAAATAGTCTATCCATGGATTAACCGCCTTGGAAGAGCTATATGATAAATATTAATTTTAGTCCAAGTTCATAAGAATATTATCGACCCTGTCAGCATGTGAAGGTTCTCTGCTGCCGTCACCCTGAGATGTGTTTTTTATTGCAGACACAGAGAGAGCAGTGGGGCTGCTCAGACGGTACCAGGCCAACCTGACCCGTCCAGAGGAGCAGACCCTAAAGACCAATGTGGGCAAAGTGTCCGCCATCTTGGGCAGCCAGCTGTTCCAAGCCCTTCTTGGTAAGAAAAACACTGAAAAGCTGCCTGTTTTTGCAGAAGGGAGTCTTTCAAAACTCTGCCCTCAAACTCAAATTACATCACAAATTTTCTAAGGTTCGACTTTCAAAATAACTTTTCCTGTTAACACCCCTTCTTTTTCGATGGGAGAGTTGGATTATAGCTTGATTATTGCTTTGTTTTCTGCATACTCTATTTGTGTTGTCATGTGATTGGCTGTAGACAGACACAGGATGTAGACTGAGTCAGGTTTTATTAATTGCTATGGGAAGTTAACAGAGTCTTAATGTTTCCCAATTATGTCTCATGAAAGAGGCCTTTCAGTTTGCCTCTCAAGGCTGTACACCCCCCTCCTTAACATGCTTAAATTGTAATGAAATCCTTAAATAGAAACACATAACAATCCATCTATAGAATTAGTTGTTTAATGTTTAGACTTGAGGCACAATAAACTCTTTATCTGAACCATATCCTCTATGATGTTGTGTTAACACAATATAGATCAGTGGTGAGACAAACTGAAAACAGCTGATTTACTAAAACCAGAAAGCTGCACATCTGCTCAAGCTGCTGCTGGCTTCACTGACATACCTAACCCTGAAAGTGTTTGGAAGTGTTCATAGTTTTACTGCAACTCAGCTGAAGAGTCACTGTTATGATGTGTAACCACCTTCACCTCCCTGACAAATGTAGTGTTTTCACAAAGAGCTCAGGGAAGCTAGAGGGGATCTTAACCTTGGTTCCTTTTAAAGAAGATCAAACATATTACTTTTAATCAATGATTGAGTGGTCTCTCTAATTACCACAGCTATGTTATAATGATGCCTGCCCCTGGGTCTGCTTTTGCTGCTCCTGACCCACTGCTGGGGAGCTGAGGGGAAGGGCACAAGTTAAAGATATCGTATGGTAGCTTTAACAGTGATATAACAAAACCCGCTTTTATCACTTTCTTTGTTTGTCATATAGACTCAGTGCTATCTTAACAGACAAAAAGATCAGAATTATCTACTGTAAATTTCAAGTATGTAGTGTCAATGCCAGTTTAATGTATCAAGGCAGGATTTGTCAATGTTTTTTTGTTTTTATCTTCACCTCAGCTAAGTCAGAAGTCAGCTGAGGAACATCACCTCTTCACTCATTTGACTTATCCCATTATTTAAAGTCTATATTTCAAGACCAAATACATCTCAATGGGCCAACAAGTCCAATTTCTAAGGCTTCAGCCTGATCTATACTGTTTATTACAGTGAATATTAGCATGCTAACATGCCAACTAAGGTAGTATGTATGATAAACATTTTACGTTGAACTGCTGATAAGCATTAGCATTTTAACATTGTCATTAGAAGTATGTCAGGATTCTGGCATAGCATATAGCATATAGCTCAAAGCATTACTATACTGTACAACTTCACATTGCTGCAAGCATTGCTCTATTATAGGTCAGTTATATACTGTATCTACTGACCTGCTGACTCACGCCATTAGTCAGCTAAAATCAACAGTTAAACACAAAGAAGTTTCTTTTTACATCTAAACAAGACCTCTATGCTCATTATTTGTACTGGGTGAATCAGTATTTTTACCACAGTTGAGGTGTTAATCCCCAGAGTGATTAAGAGTAAGTGGTGCTAAGGTGTCCTTGAGCAAAGCAATGGTTAACTTGTAGCTTCAGGGGCTTTTAACTTGTGCATGTCTCCGACTTGGGGAAAGCCATGAAAATATTAGTAAAAAGTATCGCCTCTCTTTTGCAAAATATATTGAGTAAGCATTTTTTAGACATTTGTATCAAGTAATACTTCTTCCTCTGTGCAGAATATATACATGATTTAAAGGTTCCCTCCAGGCATTTATTTAACTCTTACAAACACATCTGTGTTCAAGTACATATTAAGAATTTTCTTCAATGAAAAAATCCCTTCTTGCATTACATTGGCTTGGATATAACTCTTCACCCTTGCCTTCTTGTAGTAGATGCAGATCTACAGAGTCCCCGCCTCTTTCTCCACCCACTTCTAGCCTGCAGCTTCGATCCTGCTCATCAAACACACAAACCTCATCAGCAGCTTCATTATCTGATAAACCTTCTGCTTCAACACCCCCAGGCAATATAAAATGTCCTGTCAACATTTGACATGAATGCTTATTTAACTTAGCTTACTTTAACTAACATTATAAGGCACATTCCACATTTGTTTGGACAACAGATTGAACACGAGAAAACTGGCTATGACACCTGGATAAGTGACTGAATAGTGTCATGCTTCAGCAGTGCTTTGGAAAAAGACTACTGCAGGCGACAGTTCGACTCTTGGATTTTCATGTCCTTTGGCAATACATGAAGGCCCACTATTTCTCCTTGAACAGGTGCCTGAAATTTTTTTTTAAAATAGTGAAACTTAGCTTTGAAAATGCGTATTTACACCCCCCCCCTTCTTCTATCATACTTATTGTTTCACTGTAGTCCCACCTGAAAATTTACAGGATTTGTTCTTCAGGTAGGCGTACATAAGATATGAAACCCTGGCTATCAGATTCCTTGTCTTTGAAACTGTTATTAATATCACTGTCATGGTAGAGATGTTTTGACTTGCTTACTTTGCTCATGACTTGTCTCTTAGCTTGTAAAAAACAAAGTATGCACATGCTGACAAGGTTAAGAACTTAACTTTCGCTGGAGAGGGCTTCAAAGAATGCCTGTATCTTTATAATTCAATGTACCTTGATATTTATTGAAGTGAGGAAGACTCTGAGAGGATTATCTTTCCAAATCAGGATTCCAAACATTCCTCACAAAGGATGTTCAGTCATGGTCGAGCCTGAGGCAGACAGGAAAATAAACTGCTCTTGGCTGCCATGCCAAGCCTCTCCCACAATTCTCCTGGCTCTCTGAATTATTGGTGCAGTTTGTTAGGGTATAGAAGAAGAAGAGGCCTGTGGTCTGTGTTTCTCAGGTACAGGGCTAATATGGCTTCGCCCCTCATTCAACATGTGGTTTTCATTAGGAAAGGCAGAGAGGAGGCGCAGCCACTTCACAGCACTAATAGGAATACTGTGCAGTACAAACATTACTCATCCTCTTATCGTCTCCTGTTGTGTTTATCTTCACATGCTCGGAGCCATGTGTACCGGTTTTGTTTGGATCATTTTGTGTTGCTTTTGTCAGTGTGGGGATGAATATGGAGAGATTTCTAACGCAAAGTAGACAATGTTGTAAAATTTTAGAGTTCAGATGAAAAACTTAAGCAAACAAAAAAGTTTGGTAATTTAAAAGCTGTTTTTTTTACGGTCAAACAAGAGGCACTGCAGTCCAGTATTTGTCTTTAAGAGATCTCTCCTAACTTTGATGCACTGTGGCAAGTAAAGAGGTGTTTGATGCCATGTGGGAAGGTTCAGTAGCGGCCACTTGATTGGAAGTCTGCATGGTTGCACAGTCACGAACAAAGGTTGCCTTAACTGTGCATCCATCCTTTTGTTCCAACATACAAACATGCAGTGGGAGGCTTGCAGGGGGTGGGGGTTTGCAGAGAGTTGGGGCACACATACAGACAGAAAAACGTTAAATTACAGGGGACCCTAAATGCCTGGGGAATATTTTATTGAGGCAGTGACAAGGGGGTGAATTGTTTGCACTGCCTTGAAATTGTGACCTAGTTTCTGTGAATGTGTTATCCTAGTGAGCTGTGGGTTGCTCATCATGTAAAGAACCAGGGGTACATTCTTTCTCTGTATGATTCACCCTTATAGGCAATACAAAAATGACTTGAGTCCAATTGAAAAGGTGCATCACAAATGGAAGAGGCCTTCAACACAGACAAACATGCTGACCCTGTCTCTGTGGGACAGGGAGAAGGTGCAGGAAATCCCCTATGACTGTGACAAAAAGGCTCAGCACTCTGACCAGGCCATCCCAAAATAGTCCCAACATCAAAAAGAGATCTGGGAATAAGTCCTGCAAGAGAGACTTCTGGCTTGGATTATGTATTTTGTTCCATAGCTTGGAATCTGTGTGGTTGGTGAGGGTTGGAACAGTTTAAATTTTTTTTGTCAGATGTAAAACAAACAAAAAACACTCTGCACTTTGAGGACTGTGAATCCTGATCACAAAACACTTCAAGACTTGATTGAGCACTTTTCTCTGTTTTGTTACCTCTGCTATGAATAGAGGAGTGATGTAATTAGAAGTGTTAGTTGTGTGAAAACAAGCCAGGATGCAGCTGAAGAGCAAATCCTGTAAGACTTAACAGATGCAACATTTTCAAGACTTATTTAAAGCAGAACTTATCAGTATTTATACTTGAACAAGAGGTCAAATGAGCAAATGTATGTGATGGTATGACTCATATTGATTAACTAAACTGATGAATATGGCGATTGCTGCATAGCTTTTATAGCATCTTGAAGCTCATTATTTTGCAGCCTACAACCTCACTGTTTTGGCTCACTCTTATTGCTTTCATGAGACTCATTTCCAGCTACAGCTGGCTGCTAGCTTAGATAACCCCACTTTATACTGCCTGCCCATCACTTAATGATAGACAACCTTTTTAAAACAAATTTTACACAGAAAGTTGCAGGTATATGCAAGTTTTTAAATGCAAGTAAACCTGCTAAAAATAGATCATTTACTTTTGTTTTATTACCAGTGAATGAGTTTGCTTTTCATCTTGTTTTGTTGTCATTTTTGACATAAAAATATTGTGGGAACAGTAGAAAGCAGAATGGAGGCTAGTGAAAATGTGACCACAGTTACTTTTTTCTATACGCTACTTAAATCTGTAGTCTTTGCTTTAGTCTTTCAGATTAAATGCGTAGCACTGCTTCAACAGAGATGGTTGGAGTTTGTGGCTGAGCTGAGAAAGAATCTCAGAAGTTACTGATAAGGGTCATGTAGCTTTGTATGATAGCTATTGTTGATATAGCTGTTGTAGCATCAGTATTAGCTGAGTATTGCATTGGAAAAAGGGGAAAAAATCATCACGTCCATCCAGATCTCATGGTCCCATCATTTCTGATCGGAGCTAGAGCCAACAAATACTCATGACCTCTGCACAGTCATTTGATTTAGGAATAAATGCAGATTGTACCCTTTTCCCACTGAAGACAATAGCCATTTTTCTATCCAGTGTGAAAAGGGAAAAGGTTTGCACCTTGCTGATGAACATAGTGGAGCATTAATCACTTAAGTAGTCCAATATTTTTAGAGAGTATTTTGTAGAGTAACTGTTAGACTTTCATTTGTAAAGTGGCCAGGTATGTAATTCCCATTAAATGCTAATGTTGCTCTTTGCTGCTCAGAGTGTAAAACTGTAATTACATTTGTCCTATCAACTTTATTAGGTAATATTTTGGATATCTGCACTTTAATGTTGTGTTTAAAGCCTGTTCTGCTGCCCTTAAGAGGCAATCCACTATTTAGTGCAGGTTAAAGTAAAAAGGTAGCAGCCAATGCTTATTACCTACACTTTATTAAAAATTTTAAAGTGGGTATCTCTTTGTGTGTTGTGTATGTGCCGGTATGTAAACGTGTATCAGCAGCCCACACTATGTGTGTGTCTGCATGTATATAAGTGTTTGCATAAGTGAGGTTGCTCTTTAGTCAGCCGTGCAGCAAACTCCTCTGCCCACACATGGCTTCACTCCTCCACATTCAGACACTGTGATGAGTCACATGCTTCATTCTTACACTTTTGTTCTCACAGTGTCTTGTTGGGACGTACTGACTCTCATCCCTCTGTCTCACACACATACACACAGAGTGCAGAACTTTCTTTGTGTCTTCAATAAAAGATACACATTGTTAAAAGATAAGGGCATGTATTTGTTTTTCCCAGATGTCCTTCTCAAAGGTCTTTATAGCCTGTCTCATCCTGACTTTGAACTTTGAGAAGTTGATGAACTCTTCAGCAACCTCTTTATGTCAACAGTGTGGTAACCAGGCTTGTTTGTGACATCAGCAGAATTGTCCCAGTGCATTCTCATCAAATGGTTGCCACTCAATAGGTGTCATAGGACATGGGGGTGTAATGAGCCAAGAGTTGATGAGTGGAGACGAGCATGAAGGGAGTGGGGCAGAAAAGTTTTGTCTGAAAACATCAAGACCAGACCCCTTTTTAAAGACATAACTGCACTTCCATTGATAGAGACATAAAAGCCACATATATATAATCTCCAGTCAAATATGGTGACTTTGCTGGAAAGTAAGATACAAATAGCTCTTTCCCAAAAGCTACACCTCTACCATGTATGTACAAGGTTTCAAAAGACCAAATTTTTCATGGCCCAATTCAGAGCACCAACAGGATTTGCTTAATATGTATCCCCAGTTTGACTGTTTTAAAGCTTAACAGTTAACTTTTCAAGTAAAGGGCAGGACATTTGTCATATAAATGTCATCGCTGGTGTTACAGACTTTTGTATTCTAAATGCTTTTTCCCCCAATATGTCTATTCTCTTACAATGTCAGTGCGATGGATTGACTTTAGTTATTCCTTTACTTTTTCTCCAGTGCCATCAGCAGGTTTGATATTCATCATTGAAACTATTGGCTGGGTTTTTTTTCAATAAAATTTAGTTTGGCAATAGATGTTCCATTCAAGAATTGCAGTCACTTCAGTGAACTGTACATGTCATCAGTTAAAAATTTTTATTTTTCCGTTGTTTCCAGTCGTACTTTTGCTCACCAGCAAATGTTAGCATGCTAACATGCTGAACTAAGATGGTGACCATAGTAAACATCATACCCGCTAAGTAAACATCAACATATTAGCATGCTAATGAGCATCTAGTCTAAGTACAGCCCCACAGACCTGCTGACATAGCTGTAAACTCTTAGTCTTGTTTTCTTATTTTTTTTCTGCTTTTACATCCTTGGTTCTTGTTTACCGTGTATGTTCTTAAGATCTAAGATTAAAGATCATTTAATTGTAAATTTACAACATATGGCTGTATATGGAAATACTGTTGAAAAAATGATGTGAATATATGAATAATTGATAAGTTAATGGAAACACTCAAGTCAAGTTAGTGTTATTTGTTAAGTGCTAAATCACAACATGAGTTGTCTCAGACACTTAACAGCAGCTCTAGGCTCCACTCTATAGTGTACTAACGCCCAACATTGAAAGCATTTAATTAAAAAAAAAAACTACTTTTTACATTTGAGTGCTAAGGATAGGCTGAGAAGTCTCAGGATAAAAGCTGTTAAATATGTGCTAAATACGTGTTTGGAAATCTATTTTTTTTTTCTGCTGCTTCTAAAATCACATAATTTTGTTGCATCATCTTCAGGTAAAAGTTCAAGAAATGACTTTTATAAAACCAAATTCCATTTCTGCAGCACTTAACTGAAAGCATGTAACAGTGAATGAATGTCCCACTATTCAACTAGGGGGCAGTGTCTGCATTTATACATCATGTGTAGGGAGTCATACACTCTCACCCCAAAATGTATTGAGAGTGGAGATGACCCAGTGTAATCAAGCTATGTGATGTTATGTTAAACTGAACAAGTCAAAAATCAGAGAAATAATGTTTGAGCATTATTTTGTTCAGATAGTATGAAATATTATGATACAGACCTCTAAGACATGATGATTGACTCAGTCAGTACCTGAGTCATATTGTTCAGCAACAAGATAAGAAGAGCACTTGCAAAAGTGGAGACATAACTTCCATGTAAACAGACGACTCCCACCCCCACATTTTCACCCAGTGTACCACTGAGGAAAACAGACGTCTCCTGGTGTGGACTCGATTGATTGGTGGATCCTTTTACACAACGAAAGCAGTACACTTCAGAAGGCTGAGAAGCTGTGAAGAAGAAATAAAGACTGCAGAATAAAAAAGAGCTCACGTCCGATGTTTTTAATTATCTAAGTAAAGAAAACAAGATCAGCATTGTGTTTTTTTCTCACAGATATTCAAGAGTGTTACGAGGTGACCTTGCAACTGAACAAGGAACAAACAGTTGTGAAAGAAGACAGCAGGCGGGATGTGTGGGAGGTAATTTTCCTTTTTCACATTATATATTGGAAGAATATGCTTAATGTTTACATTGTGTCTGGTGTCACATGTGCTGTGCTTTTCCTCCTGGCTGCTTGAGGTTACTTTGCAGCCAGCACAAGGTGTCACTACCTGTGTCCCTCACACTCCCACATGGGTAAAATGTTATCATGAGTCATGGCAGCTGTGACTTCAGAGGGAACTTAACTGAAAATCATGCATATTGCTCCTTTAAACCTTAGTGGATGTTCACTGTGGAGGGTTACAGAGCTCTGGTTACATGTTACTGCAGGTTTTTAAAAATATGGGTAATTTTGTTTGTAGTTCCATAACATTGATATCCTAATAGCCTTTGGATGGGCAGGGACCCCTGACATCACATCACGTACAGGATTTAATGTTGCCTCATAACCTTCCTTCAGCCATGCCAAAATGTTAATGAAATTGATCTTTGGCTGACTTCTTCAGACCATTATTGAATTATCTTTGGTCCGTTCTTTAGCAGACATTAGCTGAACAGCAAGGCTTCTGCTTAACGTGTGTGTGTGTGTGTATGTGTGTGTGAGATTATTTTTCTACAATCACAGTGAAGCAACCTTCGTCTCTGTGCAGATGTGGGGACACACAACGATAGATGACAGAGTGACGTTGAAAAGACTAATTTGATTTTAATCTTAGCACAAAATTTGGAAATTTAATTTCAAAAATCCGATTTAAGGCACAACATCCAGATTTACTCCCTTTGAGCAAACAAACTAGATTCTTCCACTAAAAGTAAGACTTAATTTATCAAATTATGTGTGCCAGAAAGGGACTTCTTAATTCAATAAAAGAAAAAAATAACACATAGTTTTCTAAAGGTTACTGTTCTGATTTCATATCTAGAAGAAAACAGGTGTAATGTGATAGTGTACTTCAGAGGGCACGTGAATGTGTCACCAAAGCTCTTCAATGAGCAGAAATGTACCTAGAGACATCCAGCATGCTGATCAAGGCTCAAAAAATTGGGTCACAGAAGAAGCTAACCGTAACTGCACAAGAAAAAAAGAGCAGAAGTTTTATTCAAATTTTTTTTTCATATTTGCCTTTTATTTTTTTATTTACAGTAGCGATTCAGAGACATGGAGAAAGAAAGATGTGCAGTAAAGGCCTCTGTCCCCAGTAGCCAGTAGTTATATGTTATATGTCTCAGACCAGGGGGCCATGAAGAAAACTCAGGTGATTTCTCATTGTTTATGTGAGAGAATCAGAAAACTTTAAGTGCCTTTATTGTGGAGCAAAAACATCACAATTTTGAGAGGGTCCACTTGGAATGGCTGATGGGATCTCTTTGCTTAGCTGATAGATATTCATTGGATTACCAACGGGTTTAATCAATTAATTCATTATTCGCTTATCTTTATCCTCCCCTTTGCTTTTGTGCATAAACACATCGATCTGCTGAATTGTTTAACTGTGACACTGATCCTTTAGTTTGTTTTAGCACATGAACCCTGGAATAGGTTCTACTTGTACAATTTAAATCCCTTTTCTTTATCATTTAAAGGATAGCTTCACAGTTTTAAGACACAGAACTTAAGAATGAGACAAAAGGACAGAAGTTTTCACTGAAATAAGTGCAAGCCACATAATAATGTGTCCTTTAAAACATCAATCCATGTTTGACCACTGACCACCTTGAGGGCGACTGGCTTTGTAAAACTCCTCAATGATGCGGTCCTGAATTAAAACTGTGCTCCAGGGGTCATCCATTGTCTGTTTGGTCATTTGGGACCTTCTGATTGGTCACTAATCAGCACAGTGAATGCAATATCAACCACTGGTTACTGTTAGGAGGCACCTGACCTTTCTGATCCCCCAGTCATCATTTAATAGGGCTTAAACATGGAGCTGGTGGCTGTGAACCTGCATATTTGGTTGATTGGATGGGTATGAGATTTCATTCATCGATTCTTGCTTATGTGTGCATGTGCACACATGATGTATATGCACATACTCGGAACTTATGCCTTGTGCAAACCTCTTGTTATTTTAGGGCTAAAATGTAGAGGGGATAGTGAAATTACACAATTCAATCCTCACATGAGATAAAAACTTTAATCTAATGCTATTCCTTCATGCTTAAGAGCCCCTCCCTTCAGTCAATCACTTAATGGCAATATGTTTAAAAAATTCATGTGCTAAGTCTGAACGGGATTATGTATGGTAAGTTGACCACGGGAACTGCAATAAAGTTGTCATTTACTAGACTGTATTAAATGGGTGCTTTAGTGCAGAGGACTGTGTTGACTGAAGCTTAAGTGAGTGACATTTTTAAGAGAAAGCAGTCATGTGCATTTGTAGCTTTGTGTGAAGGACAGAGAAGGGAACATATTACCACCATTATGACCTCTAACGTGTCAGTTAAGTCTTAGAAATAAGAGACAGTTGTAACTTTAGACGGAAGCAAAATGAGAAACTACACACAGAAAATACTCAATAAAATAGAAGAGACATGTGAAGTATGTGCAGTATTTGTGTAATATCAATAGTAGAAGTTATAGTAAAAATAGAAAGCCCTGCTTTCAGTGGGAATTAGGGTAGTGCATACAGATTTGTTGTCTTTGAATGTGCAAAACCAGCAGAACAGAAAGTGTCATGTAAAGAAAGGCTTATGAAGGAGTCATTTATTTATATTTGGAAACTGGGAACACACCCACTTATTTTTGGGCAGATTATGTGGCCTGACACCACCAGATGCACCCTAAAAAAATTAAAAAGGCCTGGATGCAAAGTTATATGTGGCGTTAAATAGCTTAGAATTGGCTCACTTTGTGATGCAGCTGCTTCAATGGTGGAAATTTAAATTTTCCAATATGATGACGTATGTTGTTAGCTTGTTAACACAATTTTTATTTACAAATCATTCAGCAAGATATTTCACCTTGTTGGTCTGTAATATGCACAGTGCCACGTGCTCACAGTGCAAGTACACTTCCTTGATGCTGAAACACATGGGGTCATTTGTGCCATGTGTTCATGATCTGCCACTCCCATAGTAGAAGACCCAAACCACAAACTATGTGGCTTTAACTTTAAACTACCATCTTAAGCTCCTCTCAGTGTGTCCTGTGATCCACCCTGTCTATCTTATAATTCAGTGCAGCAGGGCTCCTGATCCTTCTACCATCCCTCTCTCTCTGGATCCCAGCTGTTTGTAGTGGCCCAAGCACAGTCCTGGAGAGAGGGAAGGGGAAGTTTGAGAGAGGGAGAGAGCAGCTTAATGGACACCCAATGAGGTGCTCATCAGTATTCTAGCCATGCTGTCACCTGGGTGGAGGATGGGAGGAAAACTAAATGAGTCTGCAAATTCCCTGATTTGGTGCAGAGTAGCAGGTGAGAGTGGAGAATAGCTGTTTCAGAAGAGAAAGGAAAGAAAATATGAGATATGAAGTTGTTTTATTAGCCTATTTGATTCAATAATTAGAATATAGTTAATGTTGTGAGAACATTTTGATGTGTTATGTTTGTTTTTTTTATGTTAGACTCATAAAATGCCTAAGAAATAACATATTAAATGATGAACTTATTTTAAATATGTCTACACAGTTTTGAATATGTGATTATATAAGAATGTGTGCACACTGCAAAAGGCCCATAGCTGCCACTATTACACATAGCAGGTTGGGGCGGGGGGTATCCCTGTCAGTGTCAGTTGACCTGTCTGTCAGTGCTGCCATGTGGGAATAGAGCTGTCAAAGAGAACCTCACGTTGCATCTCTGAAATGAGCCAAAGCACATCTGATCAATAAAAGTGCAACAGTGAAGCAAAGTGTTGTGAGATTTCCACAGATCTGACACTACTGTAATTTTAAAGGGTGTTTTTTGCCTTCCAACTCTCTTCCTGTTGTTACTGCCTGCATGTTTTGTTGCTGTGTGTATTTATATAAACACTCCTCTTTTCAGCTTGAGCTCAAGAGCAGCTTTCATTGTCATTTGAAAGGGACTTAGCTGAAAGAGAAGGCACCACTTTTTTAAAAAAAATCATTAGGCCTGTGTTCTTGTACTTTTTAAAAAACTCTGCTCCAGTGATGGCCTGCTTGAAAGGGTGCCCTCTGCTGTCTGTTAAGGGTCTGTGTTGTCTAAACTTTGGGAATGCCCTCACTGAACTTGAGGTACTGTAGGTGGTTTCACTGTTACAACTTTGCTGCTGTATGTTGGTTGAGTTTCATTTTTCATTTTTTTGTGTCATATTTAAGACATTAACCATTCAGTCATTTTCTGTGCTATTTGTTTCCACAACAAATAGCAGTGTGTTTTGTCTTATTCTTAAGCATTACTCTTAAATTTTTGATTTTCACCTTTGTGCTGTTTATTTAGCCATGCCTGTATATTTTGTGGACTAGCCTCTTGCAATTACTTTGTGCTGTAAAGTGCTGATTCTTAAAAAAACTTATGAAATAGTTCAACATTGTGGGAAATGAGTTTACTTGCGTTTTTGCTGACAGCTAGATGAGAGAATTGATACTACTCTCAGTGCTGGGTGCTTTACGTAAAGCTAGAGTCGTCAGCTTGTTAGCTTAGCTTAGCATGAAGGCATAAACAGGGCACATCAACTAGCTTGGCACCGTTTAGTGACTTCTTAGACTCTTAACAAGGCTAATCCAAGTGATAATTCCAGTACATAATCACAAACTAGGTTTTTTTATTTTATTTTATTTTATTTTTTTTACATTTAACTTTTTGTACATTTTTAACTTAAGAGACCTAATTTGTTAATCCAGGAAGTGTTCAACTACTTTTTAAATCTGTTGCTGATGATTGTCATCTTTGTCATGTTCAAATATGGCCTGATCATTGCTGTGGGAATGTTTTTTATCTGACTGTTTTTTGTTCTGTCCCACAGGACCAGGAGGAGGAGGGTGTGGCTCGGGTACGAGTGACCAGTCGAAGTAGCCCCCACAAAGTAGAGCGAGTTTCCGGCTTGGTGGCGCGGTCACATGTCGACATGCCAAAGGTGAGTGATGCAAAGCAAAAAGACAGTTTTACAGGGGTTTTTTGAACACATCTGTTCAACACATCTCAAGATTCTATTCATGCATCAGAAAAGGCAGCTGCTGCTAATCAAAGAAGATACTAATGGTCCTGATGATGTGATGATGACGCAGTCTCCATGACAGTTTAGCAAAGTGTCACAAAAATATGAGTATCCTCAGCATTATAAAACATTTGGCAATCTGGCTTGCTAAAAATGTGTGTTGATTATTGTGTTGTTAGTATTTCACGTTAATAATAGAATAATTTAATTCATTTTCACTACAGCATTTCAACACCTACAATAATAATTTGCATCTATTATGCTCATACAGATCATAGTAATTAATGGCATTTATGCTTTTAATTATACTAAGATAGTAATTACGTGACACAACCATTTTGTAAATATTTTGTCAAACCACTCTATCCACCTGCAACTGTTAAACACTTAAATCCTAAAGTATTAGTGAACACTTTATTCCGTGTTGAGGCTCTCACTGTTGCTATGGGATTATATCAGTGACTCAAAGGACCAGTTCAACATTTTGGAAAATGTGCTGTTTTGTTGCACATCTCTGCAATAAATATAAAGCTAGAGCCAGCAGGGGGATAGCTTATCTTAGCATAAAGACTAAAATCAAGCTACTTTGTGTCTCTCCAAAGGTAACAAAATCCATTGTACTAGCATCTCCAAAGTGGAATATTTTGTTGATCCCAAGTGGAAATTGTTCATCATTATAGTTGCTCTAACAGTCAATAGTTGCCAATAAGAAGACTTTGCAGTAGCTAACAACTTAAAAAGAAACAGAAATATCTCAAAATATATGCCTCATAATGTGCTATAGTGATCGTACAGTGGAAAATGCAATGCATTCTTTATGAGAGATTTTATGCCATATCATGTTTTTACACAAGACTTTCTCTTATTGTGGTAAGAGGTCAACTTTAGAGGTGCTGTAAGGCAGAGTTATCCACCATGAGCAAGCTGTGCCCAATGATTCCAATCTGTATGCTAAGCTAAGCTAACAGCCTGCAGGCTCTAGCTTTATATTTAGCGCACAGTGGTATCGATCTTCGCATCCAACTCTCGACAAGAAAGCAAATAAGAGAAATATCCAAAAATGTCCAACAGTTTCTTTAGGAATTGTGGTTAACCTCCTGCAATAATCCTCATATTTCATGATAAAGATGTGTCTCACAGGCTGGCTGTGGTCCTCAGTATCGTTAAAAGCCCTTGTGTTCACATGCCTTCCCCATTACAACACAGCCAGTGGCACATGGCAGCACAGTGGCCGCAGGCGTTGGCGTTTCAGCTGAGCCCAGAACTAGTGCAACGGATGGGGTGGGGTGGCGTGAGGATCAGGGGGGCTTGGAGAGGGTAAAAGAGAGGAAGATGCTGCCCGTAAGCACATGGAGTCAATGTGCTCATATGATAATGTCTGCATAAGAATACAGTGACAGTACAGGTTGACTCTGGTGTGGGTAATATGTAGCTGGCTGTGTGTGTGTGTGTGTGTGAGAAAGACTCCTTCTATCACATGAAGGAGGGAGGTTAGGGAGCAGAGGAGGCACAGGGAATGGGAGGGAGGGAGTGAAAGAGAGAGAAGAGGGGGTGTGTGTGGAGAGGAAGATATAGTGGGGGAGGCTAGAGAAAGAGAGAGAGAGAGAGCAAGGCGGCTGAGAGGCGAGGGCCGGTGCAGTGCAGAGCTGGAACGGACACCCAGAGCTCAGCCTTCCTCGGGTTGCCATGGAAACCACATTCCTCCCCCGCCTGCATCCCTACAGACTGCTCTGACTCTCTTTTACTCTCTATCTATCTCTCTCCTCGCCTCTCTGTTTTTCATCCTGTCTTTTCTATTCCTCTTTTAATTTTGTGTCTTTGTTGTTTCTCTCTTTCTCTCTTTCTCTCCTTCTGCTCTGTTTTTTTTTACACGCATTGAGCGCATTCATGATGATGCACACTCAGCAAGCACACTGATTTCAGATGCATTGCTCTCTGTTGCAAGGTGAATGGGTAATTACACAGTTTATTTTGCATTCCAATGCACTCACGGACGCATAAGCACTTAATGTTTTCTCTGCATTTCTCTATTTTCTTCTCTCTATTTTTACTCCCCCTTCTGTTCAGCACCATGCTTCAGTAATGCCCCCTCTAGTCATCGCATTCCTGCCCACACACAGGGCACCTTAGCTGCGTTTCTCCTCAGTTATGGCATCTGTCGTGGACCTACAGCACCTTCATCATTTTTTATCAACTACTATCACCTTCCTGTCCTATTCAAGCTCATCTTATGAACTTTTAACCTGCTTCTGATTTTTCAGCACTCTTTCTCTCTGCCTCTGTCTTTGTACGCATGTACAAATCTATACCAAAGACTGTTCCTCAGCCATGCAGCTCTCATACAATGTCTTGCCATCTTGTTTGCCTCTTTTCTTGTCTGCCTCATTCTTCCACTCCTTCTTTCATTTTGCTCCATGTGCTGTTCTATTCTTTCTCATTATTCCATCAGTTGGAGGTGCTGTGTTTGGTGTGTGTGATGGAGCAGCTGTTCTCTGCCGCTGAGGCCTATTAATAGGAGTCTTAGCTGTGTAGCCTTTGTTTTCTGCATCTGCATCGCTCTGAGAGAATTGTAGTGACTCTGTGGCAAGTCACATTGGCTTTTAGTACAAAACTGATCAGTATCTCTCACTAGATTGACCTAACTGGCTAGCTGTTTTAATGTCTCTTTCCATTTGCACACACACACAAAGTCACATTTTGAAAAGCTATGATTCAATTAGCAGTGGAGACATTAGTTTTGAAGTTTCTGTTATATTCTTAAAATCATTCCTTAAAATATCTGCCATCTGTGGAAGAAACAGGTGAATACTGTTAAGATGTAATATTGCCTGACATAGACTTATAAGACTTGCTTCCTCACCCCCCCTTTTGCAGTTAGTTCAGGCTACTGTAGAGCAGCTTGGTACGTGCTCATATGGAGCTGCCTCTTTAAGACTGCCTCACTACCGACTGTCCTTTTATGGTGCTGCATCCTGTCAGGTGACGAAGGAGTAGTCACATAGCTTCTCGGAGAACTGCCTAGAAATGACTGAAAAGCTCAATACATGGTCTGTGCAGTGGTTGGGGGTTGTAATGCTCATTACAATAGTATGTGTGTGTCTATATGTGTGTATGTTTGTTACATGGTGTCCAGGTGGGTTTATGTAATAAGGGCTGTGCAGGCTGATGCTGAGCTGATGCTCAGAGTTGAGGGTTGCAGAGAGGAAGAAGCCTCTCTGTTCAAAAGCACAGGATAATTTCCCCGTTTATGCTATAAATCACAGGTCCCTCTTTTTCATTTGTCAAGAGAAGGTCAGAGGTTACTGCTTTCATTTCACAAGATAAATCACCTGATGCTGTTGATCCACATCTTTCCAGCCTGGGCTGTTAATTTGGCACTACATTTATCAAGAGCTGCACACACACACAAACACCAATCACTTGTGCATATATAATTACATAGACATATATTTGTGTATGAATATGTGTTAGGTAGATGTCTGTTTATTCTTTTCCCTGCAACACTGTTGTTCTTCTGGGTCAACCAAAACCTTTTTTTTCTTATTGTATTTTCAACAGGTTAGAGGTAGGGCTGCACGATATGGCCTAAAACCAATATCTCGATATTTTTAGGCTATATCATGATACACGATATATATCTCGATTTTTTTTTATTTCTCCTTTAAATCACTATATAAATGTTAAATTCAACCCTTTGATGCATAAAATGACATAAGTATGATGATTAAAGTTGACCTTTCTATTGGAGTTTTTTAAATTTGCATGCAAAAAGGGGAAAATCACAATCAAATTAACTTTAGCCAAGCTTTTACCAACTATAAGCCACACCTGTATATAAGCCGTACCCACTAAATTTAACAACTAAAACCACTAAAACTGTCTTCTTCTGTGTCGGAATTTAACAGCCTCAGAATTACTTCGTCAAACACGTTCTTGTTTATATTCGTTTATATTCGTTTGTAAATTAGCTGCATCAGAGTTTAAGCCGGAAGGTTCAAGGCATCGGAAAAAAGTAGCGGCTTACAAATCGGGAAATTACGGTATTTAAAATCAGGCTGCTGCATTCACAATATTTTAACAAATAAAAATAAACTATGGCATGATAGGCCTCTTAACAGTAACAGTCACATCACAGGAGGAGTGGGAACGTGTTTTTCCTCAGAACTGAGTCGTCCGTCTCCATCTTCAGTTAATAACTCGCTGAGGCTCTTCACTTTTTTTCGCTCTCTCCGTGCTCTCTCGCCTCCTCACCTGATACAAAAATACGCA
>JAPZDY010000026.1:15245947-15266475 GCA_029783645.1 Ctenochaetus hawaiiensis | reverse complement strand
GGCAGAGTAGACTCCTGATTCAGCGATGGAAGCATCAGATTTTCTGTGAGAGAGAGAGAGAGAGAGAGAGAGAGAGAGAGAGAGAGAGAAGCAAGGGACACAGGGCCTCTGATGGAATGTCATGTTATATGCTTTTCCACTGTAGTGGTCAATTAAAATAATCCAGCTGTATATACAGATAAAGGGGCTTATTTTCAGACCTGCTAGAATCGTTACAGCAAGAATGTCCTAGCATTCTCAGCAAGGTACATCAGCTCTATCACCCACATACTGCCACGGAATATGTGTATATCCAATCAATATCAGAGAAGAGCTAGTCCCTCAGCCTTCTGACTCCTCTTCATTTTTGTGGGGGTGTGTGGGTGCTTTCAACAGTGCTGGTGCTTTTATTACTTTTATTTAACCATCATATCAGCTGTTATTTTGGTAACACTTTACAATAAGGTACACAGTAGTAGTCACAGTACAAAAGAAAAAGGAGATAACTGCTGAATAATGAATACAAATGACTAATGATCAGGTTCCGAATAATTAAAAATCACTGATCATATGGTGAATAATTACAAGTAATCTGAAAAAAACTTGTATAATATGTTAATGAACAGTGCCTGATGAGAAATTCATATTACTCATAAATCTGCTTTTGACCACATTTACAATTTTTTGCTCTAAAATCTCAAAATGTGAATAGACAGTAGTTAAAGTTTTTATTTAGAGTTATTCTCTGTGTCACAGTTATGCAGTATATTATCAGATTTTTGTCTTCCCATTTTCTGATCTTCCTGTTTGCCATGAAGAACCAACATTTTAACGACACTAATTCTATCAGTACAGCAATGTAGTCACGTCATAGCCGCCCCTCTTCTCTAAAAGAAATACTGTTTTCATTCACTAATTATTTCCAGTTGCTGCCAATTTGCAGTTTGCTGTCAATAAAACCCTACAACTTCCTGTTTAAAGGTTTCACATTAAGAGCTTTCCTGTGGCTTAAAGGGTGTAATCACTCTAATTGTAGGCAGGCTTTTAATGTGAAACATCTGCAGGAAGTGTTTAGTTTCATTTATGGTAACTTAATATGACTTGACAAAATATGAGGGAGTAGGAATAATTGGAAATAATAAATGAATCAAAAGAGCATATCTGTGGGATAGAAGAAACTCTGAGGTTTGAGTGGTCGTCTTGCACAGCCAGTCCTCTTTCCACGTAGCTGTATCAGTGATGGAGAAAGGTCTTGCAGCACCCTTTATCATTCTACTGTAGGGGGAAGAAAAGTTCTGACTTGTTTTATCCTTATCTTGGGGAGCACTAAGCCCAGGATGCAGCAAGAGAGATTCTGAAAATGAAAATACGCAGATAGAAGAAGGAGAGAAGTACTGAAAGAGTCACTCAATAGCAGGCTTACACCCACAGTCTACATATAGTGAGTCAGACCAGTGGAGAGGCAGTCTGTTGCCATACAGATGGAGTTAGTGCTGTGGAAGTGTACATTATGCTGAATTAAGCATGTGAGCTATCGGAGTACAAGTAATTTCACCCCTCTTGGGTGTGTTTTACCCCTCCTTTACTACTTCATGATGGATACCTATCAATTAAGACATGACTCTTGTTTGAATCGGTTTAATCAGAGCACATTAATTATTTCTTATCTACATGACACATTATTAATAGCACAGCCACCTTAGGTGTGAGCTAGATAACTGCTGACTGATATGACTGAAAACATTTTGACATGCTACAGCAGGAAAAACACAGGTGTAAATTAGAAAAATTAAAAATGGCTGAGTTCCATTCAGCTGTTTCAGTTTCAGGGTACTGGTATCATGCATACTGGCTCACTTTCATGTTGTCTTGGCTGTAAAAGAGCCATCGTTAATATGATTCAAAGCAGTTGTGCTTTTCTTGCTATGACAGTTTAAAAAAAGGATTTGATTGGGAAGCAAGTAGGTGTCATTTTTTATTATTTTTTAATATGTAATTTTTAAGGACAGAATTTAAAAAATGCAGTAGGAAAATTGCAATGTGTTATGGGTATTGAATACCTGTGCAGGAAGAGGATGTATAGGAAGCTGCTAGGAAGTTGCATGGTCCCAATATTATAATATACATGGTATCAGAATGATGCATAGAGTCCTGAACTTACTGATAGCCTATCCAGCATTTTAGGCAGTATTAAGGCCGATACACATCTTTCAGGACAGTTATTCACAATTGTTTATGTCTCCTTGCTTTCACATTGGTAATTTGTTGCAGTTTCAGTTGCAGTTAGTCCACCTGGTTATTAATGAGAAAACAAAAAAGGTCTAATACAGTTAAATCCATGCATATCTATTTATCGTAATCTAAACTAACATGGTTAAAATATTTGATTCAGATATCAGAAATTACCTGTGAGCTGTTGTATTTTTCATCTGTAACTATTATTGAACCTTAACACACAACTTTAACAATTATTTTGGCAATTTCATGCACTGTTTTACCCAAAGCCCTCTTGGTTGTCATATATGGGACATAGATGAAGCCACTTAGATTTCTGGTGTTTTCAGTCTCATTTTTGATTCATTATAAGCAGTTCAAATCCTGCCATACATCAAGATGTGCAGGAAGTCTTCTGAGCTATTAGTGAATCTTTGATTACATTGTGGGGGGAAAATCATCATACAGAAAACAGAATGTTTTTTGGTCCATTTCATGGGAACATGTGTGTTTATTTATGCGTGTTTGTGTGTGTGTGTGGAGGACATTTGGCAAAGCAGTGCATTTCTTACCATGTGTAGCTGCTCTGAGTGCCATCTCTGTCTAATGCATTATCCAAGCAGCCCTTCAGCCATTTGGTCTGTGGTTTGTGTGTGTGTGTGTGTGCGTGTGTTTGTGTGTGTCTGTTTTTTCAGTGTTCTTCATCTCTATCATCCCCCTCCTGTCTTCCACTGCCCTTCTCCTCCTCCGCTCTTTCTTTTTTCATGCATAGTACGAATCAAAGGCTTCATTTTCGGGTGTGGAACGGTGTTCAGAGAGGATGCTGCAGCAGAAACAACTCCAGGCCTGTACTTTAGTATGACTAGTGTCATTTAACATCTTATGCACATGCAATGTTTACAGGAGTACCACAACAACATCTTGTCCCTCATTGTTTAAAGCTGTCATAGTACAATAGAGAATCTCTAGTAATTGATTGCATGTTTGAGTTTAATGTAACTACAGTTTTTATATGATGGAGCTCTTAAAAAATGGAATGGTCAAAATTTTATTTACTAGCTTAGATAACAAACTTTTTAAAATCAAAATGATCTAATTTGTTTTTTTCCATTCATCAAAAACAAGATACACAAAAATGACGAAATCTTATATCTTGGCCCATATCTCAGTGGCTTCGTTTGTAACTATTCATTAAAATAAAATGGCAATTGGGAGAAAAATTGGAAAAAACAGTCAGCTTTTACAATCTCTTATCAATTTCTACCATCTTCTGAAAAATGTTTTCTTTTATGCAAAAAAGACATTTCTTCCTCCACTTCCATATCATGTTTGCAGCATCTTGCCATGTGAACGGTATAGACATACTGTATATTGCAGCAGCATATGTTTGGCTCACATGGACTTCCTGTCCCACCGACTGAGCTTACAAGACAAGGGGACTGCTTACATTTTCCAGACGTATGCCTGTTGTATGTGTGCAGACCCGCAGCTGATCCCTAAAACATATCCTTCTGTTCTTTATCAGCCGTTATTTTCTGTGAGTGAAAATCAACTCACATATCCCACTGCTGGAAAAACAGAACTGCACATCTCAATTTCAGAAATAGAGAGAGAAAGAGAGGGAGCATGCCCTCACCCTGTGGATATAAACAATACAAGCAATTCCAGCTTAATATCATACATCTTATTAAACTATTGAGTACATCTCTGCCTTAAAATTGCTTTTATGAATTTATTATTTTTTGTTTCTCTCTGTGTATCTGTGCATTTATGGTAATAATTCTTCAAAATATAACTCAACCTTTCCAAGTATGAGCCAAATCCAAATTCTTACGCAATCATTGCCTTTACATGTGTAGATGACAACTAAAATAGATAGATATAATGTGTGCGATGTCACCTCTGGCTTTGTGAATGAAAGTGTTTATAGCTTGAGTTTGGGTTTATAGTTTGCTGCCATCTTGCATGTAGTTTTGCAGCCTCCTAGCCAAACAATGATTCTCCCAATTACCAACATGACACATATGCTTGTGGTAGTCATGTCAGCTCAATTAATACACAGGTGTAAATGATTGAATGAATAATAATTTAATAATAATAACATAATATAGTACAGTAATTCATATTAAACAGTGAAGGCAAGCCTAACAATGCAAGCAAGAAAAGAAAAGTTGAGTCTTTAGATTTGAGTTAATGTGGGGATTTTTGTAATGTGGGGCAGGAGACTATTCCAAAGCCTGGGGGTAGCAACAGTAAAAGCCTGGTCACCTTTGGTTTTGGGGCATTGATGAGGGACGAGGTGGAGTTGCTATAAAGATAGCGTAAGTGATCTGGGGACAGAATATGATGTTAGCAGATTAGTTTTAAGACTTCTTCAAGAAAATATTTCCAGTAAATCCCCCCCCATCAGCTCAACACAAGCCCAGTTTTCTGCTTTTTCTTGCAGCAATCTGATTTCTACAGTCAGACACAGTGTTAGTTGATATAAAATGTACATTAAGTATATTTCTGTCTTCTCATTTAGTCTGTGGATGAGCCTTTCCTGCTCACCTGTCTGTGTTCAGCACAGAACAGACAGGTGATTAGATTCTCACTCTCTGCAGTATCGATGCTAAATGCAGTTTGACCAAATGAGATGCTGGATTCAAAGATATGAGTATAATGTCTGCTCATAGGTGGCAATAATAAATAATACTCGAGTAAGATGTTATGATGTAATAGCACATTTAGCGTTTTGGATCTATACCTGGATTACATTGTATGTTGAAAGTGTAAAACAAGCCATAGTCCAGCCACATTCTTATTTAAATACAGTAAAAATCATTCATGGCTGAAATTATTATTTTTATGTTTTAGTTAATCAGCTTTGTGTGTCAGCCTTTGTGATGGTATAGGCTTAAGTCATAAGTCATCAACTTTCTCATGAATCAAATCAAGAGTGCCAACAGGATTGGTCATGTATGTCCCCTGTTCAGCCACCTGAGTTGTCATAGATTCAGCAATTATTTTTTTTTACTGTTTCAAACGAGGCAATATGATGTTCTCATATTGCACAAAATTCATAGTTATCAGGCTAATCTGATGTATTTGGATAGAGAGGGGTTTACTGCTTTTTTTCATGTTTTGGTCTTCATGATAAGCTAACTATCTGCTGGTGGTAGCATGGTTAAGTTAACCTTTGCAGCATTTAACCACACACTTAGCACACAGACATGAGTGATTTTCTCATCTAACTCTATACACGAAAGCAACAAATGTGTCCTAAGATGTCAAACTATTCTATTTAATCATGCTTCAGTCGCACAGAGTGGATATTGAAAGGAAAAATGTTGATGTTGAGCAGTTTGCAAAATACTCAACACACTGTATGTTGAATATTTTGCAAATTTTACTTGAATTGCCTTTTTCCATAAAAGTTCTTAATCCTGTGTACAGAATATCGAGGAAAGCAGCAACACCGCACCCTCCCTGAATGTGAACCACTGACTGTCTTTTCAGTTGTCAGTTTGGGCTGTGATGATGCAAGAGAGGAGGGGATGCACGGGGAGGAGAGAGGGGTTAGGAGAGGAGAAGGGCAGGGATCGAGGGATGGAAAGTGGGGAGACAAAGGTGAAGAAATGAGAGGCGGTGGGAAAGGAAAGGGATGACGGGGGTAGCAGGCAGTAAGAGAGAGGAATGAAAGGAAAAAAGGCAGGCGGTGAGGGATAGGAGCATGTGCTCAGACACAGCCCTGTGTGTTGCCATGGTGCAGCTCAGTCAGAGCTGCACAGTAGCTTTGCTGCTCAGCTAGCTAATTACCCACAGACTGCAATGTTGATACGCAAGCGGGCGAAGCCTTCTGGATTTCCAAGAGCTTTTTTTTTTAATGCCACACTGACACACGAGTACAAGCCGAGAAACAGTTTATCTTTATATATGTTAAAAAATGCATCTAAGATGACGAAACCAGCTAAAAAAGCCGTCCAAAAATATGCTGTAGGTATGTGGTAGACAGCGTCGTACTGAACATTGTGGTCTGCTCTGCTGCGTCAGCCATGCCACTTGTGTAATATAAAGAGCTCTTCCAGCCCAGAGCTTCAGTGTCCGTAGACTGTCACTGCTTCCAGAGAGCCTGCAGATCCTGATCAGCCTGCTTATAAAACCCAATATGGGCCATTGTGGATTAATATTCACCATTAAAATTTCCAATTATGTAATCAGCCAAATCCAAGCTCTGCATATGCTCACTAGAATATCTCAGCAGGCAGGAAAACTGGAAAGGAGGGGGTCTGAATGAGAGGAATGATGCAACATCAGTCTGTGCACCTAGCATTGAAGAAAATTAGGGTTTTTGTTTAAACAGAGATTGTAGAGAGTTAAAGAAATGATGTCTTTTTTTTTCTTACCAGAGCTATGTTTAATATAACCAGGTTCAAATAAAAACTCTAAAGGTAGATATCTGATCTTTTTGAAGCCTCTAAAATTTAGAACTAAGGTTTGCCTCACAGGAGATAGAAAGATTTTATTTATCTTCAGCAAAGTCAAATGATCTTTTTTCTGTCTTTTGCACATTGCAGTAATTTTTATGCAGACACTGATGCTCTCTTCATCAAAGCTTACATTGATTTGATAATGCAGTAAAATAAAAAGTCAGTGCATGATCATGTTCAATTTTTAAGCCTGTGAAATAATTTGAATAATTTGACCGAAAAGCAGTTTTGATTGTTAACAGGGCAGAGAGATGCTCCTTGAAGCATAAATCCTATTTTGTTCTCACAATGCTGTTAATTTTAAGCTAATTTAAACATATTAAAATGAAGCCTGTTGATTTAATTGTCATGGAGCTGCTTTGCAGTTTTTTTTTCAAAGAAGCTTTGAGAATAATGTCAGTTCAACATATGACATTACAAATTTACAGAAGTGATTTTGTTGTTTCTGTTTGGTTGCTGATCTTCTCTTACACACAAATGTTGAATAAGTGTCTGAACTGATGACCCAATGATTTTTAGAGCTAAAATTATTAGTAAATTAGTCTGTCAATCAATAGAGAATTTAACAGCTGAAAAGTGGTTTGAGTTTACTTACAAGCAAATATTTTCTTGTTCCACCGACTCAAATGTAACACAGTATGTTTGGGTTTTGACTATCGGTCAGACACAACAAACAAACTATGCTTGTGTTGAACATGATTATTGACAGATTTTGCTGACAAACATTGATTAATCAGGGAGAAAAACATCAGAACTCCCCAGGACGATAAAAATGAGATGGGCACGCGCAGAGCTCAGACTTCCACCGAGGCAAATAGCTTACTCTAAATATGCACAGCTGCAAGTGCAACAACTTTGCATGTCTTAATGTACAGCATTGCGGATGGTTGCCTTTTAGGAGTCTACTTATACTATGGTCACTCGCCATAGAATAAATAATTAGGGCTGTTTATTTACATTTTCTTGTGTTTCAATCAAAATCTTGAATTTTCCACTAGTTGTAACCTTGTCCATGGTAATGCCTGAGGGTTTAACTAATACTCAAAACAACCTTTGCCCTCCCATAAAGTTATAAGAAAACGGAAATGATATTCACTACTCAAGTAAATAGGACACACCTTTGCTATGACTTGGCATCGGGCAATATTTCTGGTCCTCTTGACTTATTAAAATGTTTGGCTCATCTATGAACCAAAAAGCTTTTGTTATGCTAGCCAGATTCAAAGTCAGTAACATTTTGTACAGTTGAGAAATAATGAATATAATTTGACAGTATGTTTAGCAGCAAGATTAGTTAGCTGTAGTAATTGTGTCTGAGCAAAGTTTGAGCAACTACATGCTAACCTGAAGGATCACTAGTACCTGTAAATGTGCATACTGGCATTCATTTATTGTTCAGATATTATCTGTTACAATTGGCTATGATTTGTGACTATTAAACGTTTACTACTCTATTTTGGATTTTAAGATGTCTTGCATTTATTCAGCCAATGCCTGATGTCATTTTTTTGCAACTTTGATGAAACTCGGAAACATTTTGTATTTTTGTTCCAAAATTTAGTTCCTCCTCATTCCACGCTGCAGGCTTTCAATAGGTTTTATGAAATTACTACAACTATCTATCAGGATTACCACTTGAGCTATTGATACATTGATACATTCTGAAACAACTACTGCTGTTCTTACTGCATCAACACTGAATTTTTGCTGCTTGTCTCCAAATGTTCTGTCCAGCAGAACACATTTGTTCTGTTTTAACAGCCAGCTAGTACAGAGAGTTTCATCACAGGAACCTCTGTTACCCTGAAAGCACCTCAGTCCGAAAGGTATGATTGTTTTCAGATCAACGTTTCTGTAATCTTTCCAGTCTAATAAGGCATGTGCTCTAATCTCAGCCAAGATGCGTTCGTTAGGGATCGGTGTGTCGTGTCTGAACACAACCCGAGGTGGGTAGAGAAGAAGGGCAAATCTGGACCCTCAACAGGAGGCAGATTGATTTGGCAATCACCAAAGTGCTACGAACATTTAAAACAATGCCATGTTTTTTTTTTCCCCTCTGCTGTTTGGCGCTAAATACATCAGCATATGGATAAATGTCCTCATGTATTCATAACTATCACAGGGATACTAGAGGCACGGCTCTTGTTTCTGTTGCCTCGCGTGTTGTCCTACTTACTGTAATTCTTCATCACTTTCAACACCTACACTTATTGTGAGCCAGAACTCAGCCAGGGCTAGTGAATGGAGATATGTGAATATGTGGGCGTTCCAGAGTGGAGCTTATAGAACAGCATGAAACCTTAACCATGACTGGATCTCTGCTGCTGTATGTGGAGACAGGCTGAGCCCCCTAGGAGGGGTGGATGAATGGCTCTCATTGGACTTTGGGTCAAAGCTAGACTTTTTATTTTCACTGTAGTATTTTTACAGTGGAGCTTTAAATACTCTGTGTTTTCTGTCAGTGGTTTCATCACTGTGTCATGACTTTGATTTTTTGAACCAGCACGAGCTAAGGGTACATATTTCCTATTTTCTTTAGTCACTCTAAAAGAAGCAGAAAAAACAATGTATTAGTTTGCTGTGGTTCACTTTTCAGTCAATGCCTGCAGTGTGAAAGTCTGTAAAAAAAAAAAAATGGGGAGAATTGTGCTCTCATATTTTTGTACTGAAATGCGTCAGATGATGGCAAGATCATTGTGGCCTTAGGGGAAAGTGTTTGTTACATCAATGGGTTTGTGAAGCAGAATCACAGTCCAATGTTCTCAATTAAAGGAAGGAATAAGTCTAAAATTGGAAGGGTCTAATTGCAGCTCAGAAGATTGTGTTCTTGGGTGCTCAGGAAAGGAATGAGGAAATGAAGGTGACAAAAGTGAATCAGAGCAAAGTGAAGCAGTGCTGAGAGCTCTTATTGGAGAAGTGCAGAGCATTGTGGACCATCCTGTGTGTTTTCTGGTCGTAGCTTGTTTCAGATTGTTAATTTTTATGTGGTTGCCTTTTAGCTGCAGAGAGATAGTTTTCTCAGATTTCCTGTAGTCAATAAGTTTGGGATGTAAGGGAAGATTTAAGACTAAAGGAGGCAGAAAAAGGCAACTTAACATCATTTTTATGAAAATAATATAAATTACAGTTTCTTTATTAAGGACACAAAGGTTAATAGCACATTAAAAATGAACTATACATACAACTATACAAAATCTGTCTTGGTTTTCTAGAGCCAAAAGTAACCATATTTGCAAAATAATTTGAAATAAAGTAGTTAGCTTGATAATTTGGTTAGCAAGGTGCACCTGTAATTCAAGTTTACTGTGTTTATTTTAATTTTAGCTAGTGAAAAACTGACTTCACTTACTGTAATACAGCAAACCACCCAATTTCTTAGAGTGTCTTTCAGTACAACTGTACAAGATATTTTTTGTGACTAAAATGTTACAATCAGCTTTCATAAGCTAAAAAACACACTGTGTATGCACGGACAGAATTCTTAAGAAGTTTACTGCATTGAGTAGCATTGCTGATTGACAGGTCGCTGTAGCAGCGACGCCCTAAAGCATACCCTGCTTGTTTGTCTAAAAGTGAACATTATGCTGTGTTGAAAACTTGAAAGCCAGATATACCATAAACTCATTAGGAAAAAATTAACTGCAAGGTAATAATCAATTAAAAGGTTACTTTAGTTACCAAGTTACTCGCCATACAATCACACCTTTTGTGATCAGTAGAGTTGCCCCCTGCTGGCCCTTAGAAATAATGCAGGTTTAAGGCACTTTCACATTTGCTTTTACTTTTCACATAGGGAACCTATGTTCACTATTTATAGTCTATGTGTGACATCTAACCCTGTTGTATACAGTAAATAATATTTAATATAATATATATATATATATGATGTATTCAAGGCAGTTTAGATGGCTTTGAAATATTAGCAATTTACGACACTCTCTTTACCTACACCACTGGTTTGAGTGTAAAAAAAGAAAAACAGTATATATCTCTCATTTCTAACTCACTCACGCTTCTCCACTTACTAAATCTAAATATTATGAAAACATATAAAGTAATTTCTAATTGCATGTTCAACCTTCCAGTGGATCTCTTTATATTGTTATGTCTCACCTTGTTGCCTTAGCAGCATCGTCAGCATTTCACGGCTTCACACTGCATACATACTGAAATACAAACCCAGTTAATGAAGCTGAATTCAGATAAATAAGTCAAAAGATTTTCTCTTTTCTCTGCTATGACATCATAGCAGCTGAATAATACACCCTTGTTGACTGAGGAAGGCAAAGTGACAGTGATGCAAGCATCAAAATGGCAGCACTCGGTTGTGTGTGGTTGTGCACTGTCACCGGTACTCAGCGCAGCATCCAAAACACCAAAGAGGAACAAGCTTAGCAGCTCTCCCAGCTTAGCAACAAGGGGTAGCAACTAGTCAAGAGCTGTGAGGTAACATGCTGCAGTGACCTCTGATGTAGAGGAAGCAGTGGGGGTAGGAATATGTGAAGCATACTGATGACACTCACACATGACCAGCTTCCTTCATTACAGAGCATCACCACTGCACAATGGGAAACCTTCACCGCAGCTGTTAATTCATGATTGAGCCTTGTGGTGTTGGCTGTGTGGATTAACAGTACAGTAATTGACATGTTTCTGGATAAATGAACAATAATGATTATTGACTGATTATATTTCTAAAACCAAGAACTAGAACAGCAGTTTTATTAACAGTTGAGATGGCGTTGATTACTTCTTAACAGAGATTGCACTTGGTATGTTGCATCACATGCATCACAGTACTTTATAGTAAAGAACAGTGCTGATCTGGGAAGTTAATGGTAGAAGCACACAGATCTTTCACTTTAAGGCATAAAATACAGCAATTGTTACTGTTTGCAAACACAAGATTTAATTTTTTTCCCTCCTTGCAACTGAACTAAAAAATATGAGAGCAAACAAAGAGTGCATAAAGAGAAGAAGCATTGTTACCAAGAACAAAGCAGCAAATCTGACAATAAAAATGCTATTTTCTAATTGTTTCGCAGTTGTTACGTTGTAAAGTACAAATAAATATGCCCACACTTGCTGTAACGCAGGACTTTGTGTAAATGCAGCCGAGGCGCATATTTCAGCCTCTGCTGTTTGCCTGTGTGTGTTTGTGTGTATGTGTGTATACAGGTGGCAGAGTCTCTGTAGATATAGACACCTTAGCAACTTTCTAGTGATGATTAAGAGGGAAAACCTTACATTTTTTTGGAGGACAATTCTGCAATTAATACCCCAGGGTGAATGTAGCAACACTACAGTGTGAGAATAATGTGTTACAATAAAATTATGCATTCAAAATTTTACTTTTGTTTAGCAAACATTAAGCAGGCTTTAAGTACCACAAGTAAAGGTCATGCAGAAAAGTCCATTTGAGATAAAAGCACTTTACTGTTGCAGCTGTTAAAGGTGAAGCTATTTAACTAATGTGTATACAACCACAAATCTTATACGATAATATTACATCATAATGTATCTGTTAATTATATTTTGTATTAGTTATTGAAATGTGCACATAAAGCTGTCATATAAATTTATTAAAGTTAAATATACAGTGTTAACATCTCAGCAAAGTAAAAGAGAAGTACAAAGTCAATCAGTAAATCAGTTTATAGACTCATCTGCAACAATTTTGATTGAGTCATCAGTACATATTCACACTCTCCATTTGCCTACCTGCATACATTAAACTATGAGCATGAATGCACAAGCACACACACGCACACACACTGACGCTTGCACACACACACACACACTGACACACACACACACACACACACACACACACTTGTCAAGCTCAAACCTGATCAGTTATAGCATACTTGTAGAAGCAACACTGTTATGAATATTTGTTACACTGAGTACTTCTCCCTCTGTGGCTGCACTTGTGAAGGTCAAACTAGCCAGCTCTCATTTGGTGCTGCTCAGCATGACAGAGAGGTAAGCCAGAGCATGCTTTTGTAATATTAGCCCACATAAAGATGAGGAGGGAGCACTGTGACAGCTGTGACGGGGCTATTAATTATGGTTTCATGAATGTGCGTCTGTGCTGTGCTGGGAGGGGGAGCAGCATACCAGCAGTCACAATGCTCAATCATAGCCATCAAATCAGAAAACTTTGAGCTTTAATGGGGCTGTTTTGTGGGTGAACTAATTAATTTCCATCGTGGCTGCCTTATTGAAATGAATGCTGGCATTGTAACAAGAGAGAAGGAGCAGTTGACCTTTACCGCTATGGGGTTTTCTTTATTACATCTCGTTATTTCGCCTTTGTCCCACCAAAGAATGCAAAATTAAGTTTTGACATCATCTGCAAGTAAAACATCTCTAGCTGTCATATGTTCATCCTTTCTCGGCTTTTTCATCCATCACTTCTTCTCTCACCTTGCTTCTCCTTCCCCCTTCCCTCAGGCATAGGGGCCACAGCGTGAATGAGATGTTAGGTGCATGGTAATTGAGTAGGTATTGATTGGACTGCAGCGTGGCCTACGAGAGGCCAATGAGAGCCAGGGGATCAGAGCAGCTCCACTGACTGCATCTCTCATCCCACATTCTGCAGAAAAACTTAAACGCAGTACCAGCAGAGGCATCAGCATACAGGAACATTACATTTTTAGATAGCATAAGCGCATCATGGCTTGCTTTGTTCTCCTATCTGCTATTAGCTCTGACTGAAGGTCCAGGATGAGCTTCTTTCAGCATTGGCTGTATCATTTGACTGACTGGGTGCATCATCTGAGCAGGCCTGACTGTCATATTTCACTGCGATGTCACCACTGGAGACTGAGCTGCCATGTCGGTTTGCCTGGCGAGAGAGGCACTGATGTGGAAATGTTTGCTCAGGAGGAAGGGGTTATTGCCCTGTCAGCATGCTGTCGCCGTGCACACGCTGAACCCTCTTGTTCTCCTCTTCAGTCCTACCTGCGATGAAGACCGGGGTTTTAAAACACGACAAGTAATGCTGACAGGTGTAGAAGAAAGCCAGGATTTAACTTTCCTAAGGTGTTTCATTACTCTCATCTGCAGGGATGCAGGTGCACTTGTATGTGCACACATCATGCCAGATTTTCAAAATTAGATCTACATTTTTTAAGTATGATACATAAAGTGTTTGCATATTTATGATTTATTGTTACGGCATGTGTGCTTTGTTTCTACGACATTACATCACTAGTCAACATACATTTAAAGAGGCGGTACGCTATATTTAGACCTATATTTGAACCTGTTTGTTCAGTTGTAAAACTCTAGTAAGACAACTAAAGGAAAGAAGGTTTTACAGTAGGAGAAATATTCTCATTTGCCTTCTTGCTGAGAGTTAGATGAGATTTTAGATATCACTCACATCTGTACTGCAAATATGAATCCACCCCCGACAGCAAGCTAACCTAGTTTTACATAAAAGTATCAAAATCTTTTTTTTAAACATGAAACCATTATCTTTACTCTTTGTTTTATTTTAATGGATTAAATAAACTGGATATAATGTCTTAATTAGTGAGCTTTATACGTGCAAGCAGACAGACTCTGTTACCCTTGAACTTCATATTTACCTTACCAATATGAAAAATTGTCTTAATTTCTCATCCAAGTGTGGGTCAGACAGCTAACTAGTGTTATTTTGTCCTAAGATATCATCCCTTAATATAAGCTTTTTGACACAGCACCATCAGATCAAAATGACTCTTGGCTGATGCACATAAGTTTCAAATGATCAGGATTCACGTTTAATAAAGATGTTTGACACTTTTTCACATCTTTCCTCTTGACTCCATTGCAGCCACAAGTCATGATTACTTTAATTTAACTCTTTACATTTGGAAAATTGAAAGTGTGTGTTTGTGTGCATACTAGGGATGGGTGATCTATCAAATTTTATTTATCATCAGAGATTATTTCTTCATTTGTTTTTTAGTTAAATGGTTTTTAAAGTTTAAGAAATCCCACTGTTGAAAAGAAAAGCTATTTTTAAGATAAATTTATCCATGATGTATCCAAAGTCAATGAGTAATCATGTTAAATAATCGTGATCTTAATATTAATGAAAGTAATCATGATTATGATTTATGCCATAATTGTGCAGCCCTGGTTTGTGCAGCACGGAAGGCAATCAGGCACATCCAACCCATGGCCAGGCATGTGCAAGCACAGAGCCGCATGAACTGCAGTAAGAGCCCTGAGAGGTGAAGCAGGGGGGAGGTGACTAAGCGAGGCTTGCTGGCCAATGCCGTGTAAGCACCGGTTACCATGGGAACACATTGATTATTTAACAATTTGGATGAAGCCTGTGCCCTGCACTTGCCAAGGTTCAGTGGGAGTCTTTGTGGCTTTACTGTCCCGAGGATCTGCAGCCAAGTGAGTGTTGTGTGGTGCAATGCCACCGGGACATTGGTACACATCCACCGTGATGCTGAGAGACAAGAGACAGACATACAATCTCAACTGACAGAAGAGCAAGATGATAGATTGATGAATAAGAAACTATTATGAACAGATGGGTGGATGAGACAATGGAGTGAGAGGAAGAAAGCATGGTAGCTGGTAAATTTTCATCGCTCCTGGTGGCCAGCAGGGACTCGTTGTAATGATCTCATGCTGGGGAAGCAGTCTGGCCTCATTGTCATTGTGTGGACATGAGGTCTTTCATGTCTCCAGCCTGTGCGTGTATGTGTGTGTTTGTGTTCATGTAGTGCCGAAGCTGAACCCTGAACGCTGCATTGCAGGTGGGCAGGACTAAAAAACAACTTTCTATGAAAACAGCCTTTGTTGATTTATGCTTTGAATTAAAGGGGAATAAAGGGATTGTTTTGATGATCATATTCAGATTAGATAAATTTTTGCTGTATCTGTGAGTCTCACACATGTACTATAGAGAGCTGTTCTCAGATCTTATGGGGCATCCCTCAAGACAACATCTGTCACACCCAGATAACCAAAAACAAATTTGGTAATGCAGGTGTAAATACCCATAGGCACTGTGATCACTGATCAGACCTCAGCCAGGAGCAAAAACCATCCATTCAGCTTGGCCAGATAATTAAGAAAAAAATGAATGCAACTAGTTTAAAGGTCACCTTACTCCTCCTCTTTATACTAGCTTTGGCTAATCTGGCAAAAGCTGCAAATAGAGGCAATAGGGAGCAACAAATTCAGCAAATCAGTAGCAACAAATTCAGCAAATCAGTAGCAAGAATGCTTCTTACAGTAAAGGTAAATTCAGTGGATTCAATGTCATCAGCTTGATAACAGATTCAGATACAGATTACATTTTAATACCATATGTAAATGGGACCATCTTGAGGGCCATTTAAGACAAATCACATCTCTTAGCGTTGATCATTATGGCATTTGAACATATTCTTTCAAAGCTGATGAAAGTAAATTTACCCAGCAGAGAACCCCCCTTTTCAGTGCATAGGCATAATTTAAATGTCATGCTGTGGCCATGTATGCCCTGTTGCTGTTTTGTTTATGCTTTGGTGGTCCTTTTACCAAGTCTCAGATTAGTTGAGTTCAAGACAAGTCTCAAGTCCTCAGTTTTAAAACTTAAGTCTGACTCAAGTTCAAGTCTCCAGGCTAATATCAACCTGTTACCACCTCAGCCACTGAAAATCTTATAGTTTTTGGACCTACATCTAGTTGAAATATATTGACCGACTTTCCCATTCCATCCTGAGTTGACATCAGTCTGTTAGAAACTGCTTTTGTCTTCACCTCTTTTATTCACAAGCTGCCTCCCATGGCAGAAAAAATCTATATTCTGTAAGCTAGTGTTTGTCCCTTGCCCGTCCTCCAAGGGCCCATTAAAACACAGACAGACTGTACCTCAACCATGTATCATAAACTGTAGTGGTGGTCAGATCTTATGGTCTCTAATCGGCAGTCTACCTTTACTGGGCAACATGTTAAGAGAGAGATGAAAAGCAGGTAACCAGCAGCACCAAGAAGGGAGGGGTAATCCAGTCTAATCCGAGTTACCTTAGTAAATCGCAAAGTGTGAAACAAACTCATGTTGAGATTACTCTCGTTGAGATTATCTTCCATTATTCCTTTTTGTTTGCTTGTTATGTGATATTCAGACAGAGGGATTACGCAGCAATCCCAGGCCAGGATAATACTGATGTTTTCTACGACTGATGGGTTTATTGTCTTCCAGCTGGTCTTGTAAATTCAGTGATCCCATTGGGCAGCATTGGTCCACTATGATACTCTTGATAAGCACTGCGGGAATTATTACACTAACAGGTGTGTTTTGTCACATGTGGTCTCAGCAGTGGATTCAGTAGCTTATTCTGTCAGTCACTAAGGGACAGTAGTTCCCATGTGTAGCCCTAAGGCTGTGTTTCATCACTTGTTGCTGTATGGGCTTTGGTTTCAGGGTTTTCATTCACAACAGACTGTCACTAACATGGCTGCTGTGGGCTGATAATTCAGACGATCTTACTGTTAAACCCTCCAGTAGATTTTGGATGTGTGTCACAATTTTGGGGTCTAAGATGAAGAGGGGGAGGAAAAAGTACAAAGCATTCATGAGAAATGTGCAAACACAAGCACAGACATGAGCATCTGTTCGTCCATATGCAGAATACAACGAAGGCCCGATTGTGCTGACTGGGAGGGAGGGAAGGGAGGGAGAAGGAGGCAGAGGGGGTTGCAGCCACAGCTGTCCAGAGTCATAGCACATCACCGCCGAGTGGAGGGGGTCAAATCTACAACTTCTGTTCATCTGGAGAGCACACCGCCATTGCCAGGAGAAATGAAGTGACACCTGCATGGCTTATGCAGTGACAAATGATTTTGATCAAAGGAGCAGATCTTTTAAGGAGTGTGTTTCAAGCCTGTGTGTCATGGATGCAAAGCGATGCAGCTTCATGAAACTTGAACGAAAACCCATCACTGGCTTTCACATGCTGCTCAAGCAGTCTAAGCTTTTGCATTTTTTAATAATTTACAAAGGATTGAAAAGTAAATTGCACCTGTAACATCTGAGTTTTTGTCGACAGTATGGATAAACTCGTCTGTCACATTGTATGTTATTTTATTTTATGATAGTAAGTAAACCAGAGATTTTGCTGTTTAAACAGTTAAAAAAGATCCCTTTAGTATCTTTGGATGGATCAAATATTATGGGAATTCTTTAAGTACCTGAGCAGCATTACATTTTGTATTTTTTTCTGAATGAACCATTTGATGACTTCTCAGGAATTTAATTTGCTATATTTGTTAAAGGCAGACGTTCAGTGACTTAGACTGAGACTCTGAAATGGTTCCTTTTTAAATATTTATCTGTATCACAATATAAAATGAAAAATGTCATAACAGAGCATTTTATCTGCAGTGCTCACAATAGAGTAAATCTGATATATACTCTATTGCGACATAGCACATTTTAAATAAAATAACCAGATGGGAAAAGCACATGTGATATCACCAAACTCAGTTTTTGTGATATTTCAAATTAAATATCTAAGATCAGTGTGTAACAATATAATGTAGAGTTTACTGCTGGAGCTTTTGAAATATTTTTAAAATAATTTGTAATATTAATTGAATTTAATTAGCTCTAAATTTTATTTATGGACTGTCTCTCTCACAGTTATCACTGCAGTCTACACAGTAGCTCAGGTACATACAAAGTAGCATCAAAAGTAATCGGATATGTATGATGGCTTGGGAAGATCAGAATCACAGGCAGCATCTGCATATATTAATACAGAGGGTGACCTGAGAGGGTGAGATTGGGTGAGGTGGGGGAGTGAGGTGGTAAGACAGGCAGCTAGTGATTTTCTCTTCAGTGTTGGATCTTAGGAAGTGTTAGGTCCCCGAGCAGCGGCGTCAGCATCCCCTCACCCACACAGCTCAATCAAATCAATACAAAGTAGACAGTCCATGTGTTGAACTAGAGGATGGCCATCAAGCTGCCTCTGAACCAACTAGCATCTCCTCCTTCACACATCTGCTTCTCTGTTTCCACTCTGCCAGCTTTTTTTCTGGGGTCTCAAAGCTTATTCGATCACTCTGCAGGCCTGAAATTGAAAAAGAAACACCAGGTGGCACAATAGAGCCGAGCCTGAAAGTTAATTGAGCTGTTTTGGTTATATGTAGCACTTCAAATGCTGATCCTGATATTGTGTTGCATATTTGACCATTTTCATTTGCCTGAAGAAAACAAACATGTGAAGAGTTGTTGGTGTTCTGACCAAAGTGGTATCCATACCATAGAAGGGAGCATCAAAAAAAGCATTTAGATCATGTGTAGTCAAGAAAACTCACTACTGGGACATTAGATAGTAATGTACTAATAAATGTCAAAAGAAAGAAGAGAATGTTTTAGCCTAAACATTTGTTATTCTTCACTGAAAAACAAATAACATCTTCCTAGAATATAATAAAATGAGAAAAGCAGCAAATGCTTTTATATTAAGAAACTACAAAAAAATGAAGCCCTTTTCCTTGATCAAAGACTTTAACAACTAATCAATTATAAACATTTTTTAACATTCAGTTAGCAAATGATTGACTGATGTTATTATAGATGTTGATGTTTGCTGGAGTAAAACATTAATTCAAGAATATACTGGTATATGATACCTATCTTAGACTCTTACCAAAGATAGCTTGATTTCTTTTAATCGATTAACCTACCTCAAAATTTTCAGGGGCTCAGAGTGACCACTTGAATCTTTTTTACACAACAGATATAAAATTTCATTGATATCAAGCAGAAAAAGCCCTGTATTTTAGAGACAGGAGCCAGAAAATGTTTGTTTTTCACTTAATAAATGGCTAAAATTATATATGGATGATCAAAAGTATTTTTGGATAAATATCCCTCAGTTCTATGACCGATTAATGAACCAGATGATTCAGTAAGTTTACCATAAATAACCCAAAAATGTTACACACATAAAATACCACTAATCCTCTAAATTATGGAAATAGTTAAGATCATTTAGATGTTCCTCTCATCTTATTTTCCTATATGTAGCCTATCACATTAAGTGAATTGATACTGAACCATATAGTCATGCATATTGTATGTGACAGGACAGTGTGTTATATCTGTATGTGAAATGAAAGTGGAAGGGAGGGGCTGATGTGGGATAAACGTATTGTCCCCACAGCTGGAACACAAGCAGGTTTGTTTTATGAGGTGACCGCAGGACGTCTGGCTGTGGCAGTGAATAAGCAGCGGTCTCTCTGCCCCAGTCCTCATTCTCAGTCCTCACACCTTTCAAACATCCCCCCACAGACACACACACACACACACACACACACACACACACACAATGTCTCAGCCCCAAGGAGGAGATTCACCGACTGTTCCCATGGCATCCGTTCACTTTGCTCCCAAGTGATAGTGTGTGTACCGCATTACGTCTGCGTGCTGCCAGCCTCACACACTGAGATAATATGTGTATCTCTTCATATTCCCAGGCCAACCCTCCCCCCATCATCGTCAACGCAGACTCGCTAGATGCAGGCCCTTATGTAAGTATCTGTTCTTTCTCTCTCTCTCTCTCTCTCTGTACAGTATATATCGCTCTTTGACACTCTCTCTGTGCTGGTGCATGAGCATGCATGTGTATTTGTGTGTGAGTGTGTTTGTGTGTATATGTGGATGAAAAGGCCACCTCCTGGTAGCAACATGCTGTTTGCCATGTGGACTGACAACCATTATCCTATTGACCCTGCCTGTTTGTGGGGAATGCGCACTCTGCAGTTGCACATCTAGTGTCACAGTGGATGTGCATTTTGAAGAAAGGGAGACATGTTTGATTGTGAAAAACAAAAAAAAAGAAAAACATGGTGATATTTTTA
>JAPZDY010000026.1:15231532-15245785 GCA_029783645.1 Ctenochaetus hawaiiensis | reverse complement strand
TGATAGAATTCAGGCTTGGCAATGTAACTCACTATTATGCTTTTTGTCTTGACAGGTAAATGGCAGTGATGGGATGTATAAGTATGAAGAGATCATTTTAGAGAGGGTGAGCTTTACCACTTACATCTTTTTTCTCCACATTTCAAACATTTCTGTTAAATGAATTTTCTGCATGATGGATGGATTTCTCCCCACTAGGTGGTAGTAAGCAGCTAAGTCTTTGCTCACTGAGCTTAAAGAACAACCTTTATCTCTTTAAATGTATAAGAATTATATGTGACTGTGTGTTAGGGAAGTTATAGCTGTTACATCACTGCAGTAATGTGTTATGATGTCTCATGTGAGTACAAACACTGAATATAGCCAGCGAGGCATGGCTTTTTACATAATCCTGATGCACATGTCATCAGCAGACGCGAGAAATGTAAAGTGCTCTCCTGTTCAATTGTTCAGCAGGCACCACTGCACTTGTCAGCGGCAGTTCAGCTTGTAGTGGCAGAGCTATATGTCTCTGCTCTCATTATTCCACCCACATATAGATGCATCTGTGAACCCTTCGATAGACCCACAATGTCTCTCTGCCCCTTCCACTCTAAGTGGCTTTTTTGCATACAGGAAGCTTAAATAAGCTTTGCAAAGTCACACTTTAAAAGGTTTGTGGGTGTGTAACATTTGGTGGCTGGGCCTAGTATGCTCCCTGGCTCCAGAGCACACTGGGAGGCCTCAGCCTTCCTCTGTCCTAATTTGTTTCGACTGTCGCTCATTAATTATAGAAAATAATAAAGTGAGGTCTTTTCTCAGCTGTCTTGTTTGCTGCCTGTCTCTGTGGCCACGGCTGTCAGATGCAGCAGCGCGCCTGGACCTACTGGATCCAAATGGGTCCTCTTGTCATTTCAGAGCTAGGAAGGCAGGAGGTTGTAGCCTCTGTCTTCTGCAGAGAGTAAGAAGCTCTGTATCATGCAAAAGAAATGACATCTCTCAACTCATCTTTGCTGTAGATTATAAATCCACTTTTCTGCAGACAGGGGGCGTTTCTAACACTCTCAACTCTTTGGTTGAGAGAATAAGCATGACATTTTAAATGAAGTGCCCTCTTTTAATGGAATACATGCCATTTACATTTGTCACATGCAAGGACACACACGTGCGCACCAATGTGTCCATAAAAATGAACATCAGAACTGCCTGCAGAAATCCTGAAAGCAGTCACCATTGATCACGTGTTCCTCTGAGATACCAATATACTTAAGAGCCATATTGTACTGACCTTGAGCCTGCATTGCGTCTTTCACTTACATCTAAGTGTATGTGTGTGTTTGTGTGTGTGTGTGTTGTTTATTGTACCCTATTGAAAATGCCAATCATAACCTGTGTGCAGGGAAACTCTGGTCTGGGCTTTAGCATTGCTGGAGGCATAGACAATCCCCACATTCCTGATGATCCGGGGATCTTCATCACCAAGATTATCCCTGGAGGAGCAGCTGCAATGGATGGGAGGCTGGGGTAAGTTTCCCTCCACCTCATCTCGTTCTTTCCCTGTACTTTTTTCAAACTCCTTTGCACCCTCCGTCCTCTCTCTGCTCTCATCTTTTATGCTCACCATCACCATGTGTCCCGCCAGGCAGTGCTGTGTGGGAGGCAGAGTTTTTACAGCCCTATGCCCCCAGGCCCTGCGTGTTTCCTCAAAGTTCTGATTCACAGGAAAAACCAAAGCCTGAACATGCAAAAATTATGATATGGAGAGCTTTTTCATGTGCTTTGGAGGTTTCTGGTTACATTGGCCATGCTAGGGTCTCCCCCTTAGTCTATGCAGTGAATTAACTACATTGCTGATATGTGTTGACGGACAAGGCGGCATGTGTGATGTGTGTAATAACTTTTTCTCCACAGGGTGAATGACTGCGTGCTGCGTGTGAATGATGTGGATGTGTCTGAGGTGGTTCACAGCCGGGCAGTGGAGGCCCTGAAGGAGGCAGGGCCAGTGGTGAGGCTGTTGGTCCGACGGAGGCAGGCACCACCAGAGACGATTCTTGAGGTCAACCTGCTGAAAGGGCCCAAAGGTCAGGAACCAATTCTACTTATGAAACACTGAGACAGACATATGTACTGTATATATGTATGCTCATTGGCTTGTAGGTTTCTTGAAAGTGAATGCAGTCATGCTGAATGACCACAACACATTTTTAAATATGACAGGTGTGGAATATACTGACTTTTTCAGAATTAAAGCACATTTATTGTAGAAATATAAAGAAAGACTTCATTTTTGCCCAGACATGAAATATATCTAAAAACATGTTACATCAGAGGTGATTCTGTGTGCACATACTGACTATGTGATTGTGTGTTATATTCAACCAGGGCTTGGATTCAGCATTGCTGGGGGGATCGGCAACCAACATATCCCAGGAGACAACAGCATCTATATAACCAAGATCATAGAAGGAGGAGCTGCCCAAAAAGATGGACGACTGCAGACTGGAGATCGCCTGCTAGCTGTATGAGCCTTCCTCTAACAGTCACATACAGAGTGTTTAAATAAAAAGCAACTAATTTTTGTGGTAAACTTGTGTACTGGCTGGGTAAAACAAAAGTTGAGCAGTAGTTTTCAGTACAGATAACAAACACCAGATGTGATAAAAGTTGAACACAAAGATTGAAGTATTGAATGCACGACTTTTGACAGCTCATTTTTAGGATTATAAAAATCTTTACTCAAGAAAAAGGGTTTGCTTCACAAAAAAGTGGTCAATGAGGCAAACAAACCAGACAAGGTCTAAACTGAGGCAAGGTCAGAAACATGGATCAAACAGGGATCTAAAAAACCAAGAACAGTAAACAAAAGGAAAAACACTGGAACAAACGCTTGACAAAGAGGACTAAGACAAACTGGGACAGGGAACTGAGAGTACACAAACTAAATACACAAAGGATAATTGGACACAGGTGAAACACATCATGGTGGGACAAACAATTACAGAAGCAGGAACACATGAGGACAAAGAGTGGGGATCTGAAATTACAGACATGAGCGGCACAGATAAATATGAATAAAAAGGCCCATCAGCTGTGCATGCATGTTATTTTTGAAAAAAGGAATCACTATTCACCACACTTTGTGCCCACCTCCCACTAACCCACTTTTATTTTAATGGTTTTACGGTTCTTGCTATCATTTCCTTTATTTACGTCACTTTTGCAGCTGCACTTGTAAGATCCTTTTCCATTCTCAATGAGTAAATAAATGGAATAAACAAATAAATAGACACATTAATTACATATCCCATTAGGATCTTGTGGTAGTCAAATGTCAGATAAAACAGAAAAAGGAAAGCTGTTACTCTCTGAGGAGTGAAAAACTGTCTTACAGAGATACTTTTTGTGTCTTACATTATTAACACTATAGAGGGAAGTTTAGCAGTCCTGCTGAATGGTGAAGGATGCTCACTTCATTTGCAACACAAATTTACAGTAAAGCATTGATTTTCCTTCCTTTGGATATCTAATTAGAGTGATCAAGATCAGGCAATTTGCAATAGTTAAACTTTTAACCTATTCTCTGTTCACATATGCTGTACTGTGAGTTATTCACAATGAGCACATTGCTCGAGACTCAGCCAAAACTGTTTAAATACAGGATGTTCAAAAACTTTTGACTGACAGCTTTTTTCTGGGGGATTGAATCTTGAAAGAGAAACTGAAGAAATTCAGATCATTTTTAGAACCTCTACCTACTGCTTTTGACCTCTGTTAGCGCTGCACAGCACACCAACCTTTCACTCTGCTGTTGAAATGTACTGAAATCTCACAATACCTTCAAGCTATGATTCATTATTGTGTTGGTTGGTGTGATGTCTGGTGTTGTCACAGTGCAGCGAAGACAGGAGGTGTTCAGGTGTTGATACAAGGTTTTTTTCTTCCTTCTTTCTCCTCTCTCGGAACAATCATCACATTCAGGTGAACAACATCGTGCTGCAGGACGTGCGTCATGAGGAGGCAGTGGCTGCGCTGAAGAATACCTCTGATATGGTTTATCTCAAGGTGGCCAAGCCAGGACCAGTGCATCTGAATGACATGTATGCTCCTCCAGACTACTCCAGCAGTACGTATCTACCTCTTCCTGCTGTTCCAGTCATCCAACACTGTCTGAGTCAAAAACTACATGTTATACTACTAATCCATAAGTAGCCTGCTCCAGAACTGGGGCAGGTTTATTTATATAAAATGTTTGACGTAAGGTACAGGTGATTTATCAGTCAAGGTCCACATTAGAGCATTCTGCACAGGGAATCATCTTTTTATCTTTATCAGAGATGTTTCAGTAAGCCTCCGTGAATTTTAGAGTTGGATTACTGTTCTCTCCCCAAAACTGCTATGCCCAGACACCCACATAGTGAATGTAGTGAATGCTTGCACACACACACACACACGCACACAATCCTACCCACTGCAACAACAAGCGCAGTTCTCTGCCTCCCACTGAGTGTGGATGGTTTCTCACATCCCACCTGCTCATGAGAGCCCACGATCTTGAGCTGCAGCATCTCGAATTTCTACAGAACAGTGATTTAGTTTTAAAGGGGGCTTTCGGTTGCTTCTTGTATGCTCTAAATGTTTGCAATTGTCAGAGTTTAAGCAAGCTTGTAAAGCAGACTTAACCCCACTCTGACAGTAAAACCTGTGGTCAAATGATCTGAGTTTAAAATGCTCATTTTATCATGCTTAGCTGCCTCCATCAAGAATGTTAATGCACAGAAAAAGACATGTTTTTATGGTCATGAGCTGTCATTTGTATGAATGCACAAGAACAACTTTTTTAGAAAATGTCCCCTTTTTTTATCTTATGTGATAAGCAGATTGACAGACAACATAATGTGTAGATAACTGAAACATCTCCAGTATTAGACAGTGCTCGTTGTCTGTTGTGTAAAGATGTGCACAGAAATAAAACAGAAGACATGATTTTACATGTATAAACAGCCTCACCAATTCCCCAAATGTCATTTTGGTTATGGTTTCTGGCCCTTATTTTTGCATTTTTGGCAACAATTTTTGAATCTAAAAAATGTTGTTGTTCTCACCAATTTAATTGCTATGGTCTGGGAATGTGGAGATATTGCTAAAAAGAAGTTAGGAGTAAGTTTTAAACAATCCACAAACTGGGAAAACTACCCAGTTAACAGATGGGCTGTTTCTGGTTCATTTTTGCCCACTGTGATAGCCACTCTGTAGTTGTGTGGATGCAGTTTTCCTGTACACAAAAAAAAACAATTGCTGACATTTTGGGTACACATTTTTTGTTTTTCTGTACCTCCAAATAAAGTGGCATAAATAATCTTACAATATTGTAGCTTCTTCAACAGTTTCTCTGATCATCTGACTGCTCAAATTTTTTATGACTTTGTTGTAGCACTTCTGCTGCATTTCCAAATTGCAGCAATTTGGTATTTTGATAACTACTATTTTACCCTAACCTGTGTTTTGGCTTAATTTTTGAGGGACTATCACGACTTCTGTCTGAATGTGGTCAATGAGCTTTACTCAAGCACAAGAAATACCTTAAGCTAAATGATAATGTCAGTACGCTAACATGCTCAAAAATTACAGCTCAAGGCGTTGGACATGTCATTGTTTTGCAGGCTTTTTGTCATAAACTAAACTATCAGTTACATTTAAATGTTACCCTTGTAGTAGTATTAGGCAACACTAAGGTCAGTACAGTTTATCCTCTGCTTGCTGCAAGGTGCTGCTAATATAGCTAAACATCTGTGTATCAAATTTTTTGTGAAGTCTCCTGAAGTCAGTGTTCTTGTTGTGCCTGTGTTGTAATCATTCTTTCTTTCCCCCTACTGGCCTGGCCCTCCCTCCAGCCTTCCCCACCATGGTGGACAACCACGTCAGCCACAACTACATGGGGGCAATGGAGCCCAAGCCAGTGTACCCGCCGCCCCAGGTCACCCCGTCCAGGTACTCGCCAGTTCCCCGCCACATGCTGGGGGAGGAAGACTTCACAAGGTAGGTTACAGACCGGTTCTTCCATGAAGATTCTCCTCCCCTACATTACATTACACTTTATACCGGCTGTGTTAGTGTAGATTTGAATAATCATAGCACATGCAGCAGATTGCTTGTGGGTATAAGCTTAAGGCCATATTGTGTTTCTGCTACTATGTCGTACTTGGTGAGGAAACTTTGCTGTGGAACTAAATTGCATAAAATTAAACTACTCAGTTATTTTTTAGTTTTACATGGGTTTGTCTTTGGTCCTTGCGGCCTCCATTTTGTTGCTGTTTTAAAGGTGTTGACATGGTTTGGTTTACCTTACATACATGTATGTACAGCAATTTAAATCAGCCTTCTGAAGTGCTTCATTAAGCAAAATAATGCATTGTTTACAATTTTTAACTCATCGGGGCCTTGGTAGTGCATACTGTATTACAGCTTGACAGTGTGTGGGGGTTGTGTGCTGACCAAATACTTTGCAGAGAGGCCGCTTGTCACTTCTTGTACTTGTTATGACTATGTTTTAACCTTTGACCTCCTATCCAAGTACTGGATCAAAAGTAGCATTCATAGAGGCTTGATTGGAGTGTCCCATGTGGCCTTGAGTCATCTTAACCCACAGCTTTGGGGAGGAGGCTGTATTCCCCCTACTTGTGTGTATGTGTGACAGCATGCAGGCGTTTTTTGCGTGTTGTGGAGTGAATGTGTGACTGGATGAGTGTTTGTTATGTGGCTCCGTAATGTCCTTGTACAAGCTGTCTACATGACTTGTATGTACATTTGTCGCATCTTTGTTGGTATGTGTGCTTTATATGTGTCCTGCACTTGTCCCAATCACTGTGATTCCTGTACCCCACAGCAGGGCTGAACCTATTTACAGTGTCATCCACAAACCTGGGGACAGCAAGGTGCCCCAGGCCCTCTACAGAGGCTTCTGTCCTTCCCCTGCTCCCTTGTGCCAAGCTCCACTCCCCTTCTCTGGCAGGTACTAACCTAGTCCATCATGCCTTGCTTAGCTAACCCTCCTCTGTGTAGCTCAGCGTCTGGATCTGGCATCAGGCAAAAGTAAGGCCGGAGAGGGACACTGGCCACGGGCCTCAGCAGTAGTATGTTGCACCACAGGCGGAGGAAATAGACTGAGTGTAGACAGATGACAGTAGACAGAGGAAAGGGAGATGAAAGGAAGGGTGTGGGGGGGCAGGTTGATACTTGTGTTGATAAAGTTCTTTTTTCAAACAGAGCTTTCTCTTATCTCTTAGTTTGCATGTAAATGTCCCCCCTCCATTTCTTCTGAACTGCTTGCTATGTTTTCACTTTAAGTATGTTGCTGCTTTTATGTTTGTGTGACATTCTCAGTATTTGACTTGTGTGCAGCTGCTGCTCACACTCATGATTTAACAGGAATTGTGTTGACAAATGAAACACTATACAGCAAGCTGACTAAAGAGATAAAATGTTTTATTAGAAATTAGCTCATTATTTCTTGCCCTTTGAGCATGTGTTTGTTTGTCATTTGTTCTACTTTTCATATTTTAAAAGGTCTACCCCCGCAGTCCATTATTTGTCCATCAGTTTTCGACTAATTTGCTCACATCAATGAATCCAAAACAATAGCGCCCTGTTCATCGCAGTTTAAAATGGAGTCGTACCTGCTCTTCACAAACACATCTCCACAGGAGAGTGCAGCCGAAAGGGCTTCATGCTCCCACAAGCTGCTCAATTCCATCTGTCAGGAGGCATCGATAAAACTAAGCCTCTCTCTCAAGCCAGGCTACTTTCAGTGTTGGTTACTGCTAAAGACAATAATATACATGAGATTAATGGCAAGATATGGAATAACGAAATGTGCAAAAGGCTCCCTGTTTGTTGATTTTATTTCTTTTATTTGTTTCGCTCAGTTATTGCATTTCATCCACAGTCTTGTCCATCGTCCCATCACCTCATGGATGAATGCCCCAGTGTTTCTCTGTGTGTAAAATATTTGATGTAATGTGTTTGTGTTGAGTATGGCCTCTTTTGTCTACCATTTAAGCCGTGCAGTGCTAAAATGTGTTTTCCTGTGAGAGTATGCATATGTATGTGTGTGTGAAAGAGAAAGAAAGAGAAAGAGACAGATTTTGGTCTTGCCATTTTGCTGTAACTAAAGCCAGGTTGTGGTATTAAAAGGAAAAGACAGTGCAGGAGGATGGGAGGGCTGACTGCGCCCACCCAACCAACACAAACATACTGCTTTGCGGCTTTGGAATGTTTTGCCTGCTGCTCTATATATGTGTAAATATAAACATAGAGCTTTGCTGTTACCATAAATGCAATGGGGAATAGGAGCCTGATCTGGTACAGACTAGCAAACCAGTAGCAGCAGACAGTCCTGCAGCTGTCATGATTCATCTGCACACTGGGAAAACCAGGCCATGCACTCAGGTCCTACCCCTCTCGTCACCCAAGCTGCCAGCACTAAACACGCAAACACATACTGTACACTGAGACCTTTTCTCACATAGTGCCTACAAATACAAGAACACACACACAATGAATAGCTTTTAAGTGCAATCCACATTTAAGATATGGACTCATTTTTGTTGATGCACATTTTGCACACCGCTGTTAAAACCCTAAATCAGATGTGCAATTGAGAACAGCCTACATACTTTGACCATGCATGCACCTGTTCCCTCCAAGTGGGTTTGTGTTATGTCTGCTGTATAATCAGAAAAGAGTGCCATTGTCTCAGAGGACATCATGGCCGACTTGACTCCCAATCACAGCAAATGAGCATCCGGCTCCATCAAACTGACAGGCAGATAGCAGACACCTCCATCCAGCCCCAGCAGCTGCCCCATTGGCTCCAACCATGAGGGGCTATTTTGGATGGATGCTGTAGTAAGCACAGGCTTCTGCAGAAGTAGAGCAGTGAGGTTGTGAGGAGTGAATCAGAGCCTGTATCAGCCCTCTGCCCATCTGCACATCCCCCAGTGTCATCACAGACACATCCCCCAACACCCCCTCCCTTTTCTCAATCTGATACTACCCCCTCCTCTGCAGATAAGTCAGTACTGTACATAGCTCTTTTGCATCTGTGTCTCTGCCCACATCGGACTAGATAAGAGATAAAACCTCTGTGTTGAAATGTGCATGTTTGGTGTAAACATACGTGTGTGCACTGGAGACAGTGTGCACTATTACTAAACAAGCAACTCCCCTCTACAGTCCTATCAGGGCCGCAGTTGTCGCATATGCACAACAATGCTTCTGGTTAGGCTGCTTTGTTCAGGCGAGGATTGTGTATACAGAAGCCTGTGAACTGCAGCAGCAGACGAGCTAATCAGTAACTTTATGTCTCACTCACTTGCACAAATGCAAAACCTTTGGCTGGTCAGTGCAAGGATTCAGCCATCAGTGACAGGGAACTCTTTAAGCTTAGCTTGGCTTTTTGAAAGCTGCAGAGGCAAAGACGAGTTTATAAAAAAGTCATCACAGCAGATTCAGCTGAGTAGTCTTAGGTGTTAATCATTCATCGTTCAGATTTTATTCTTAGACACACTGAGAGGCATTAAATATCTTAACTGTCTATCACTTTAACAGTGAATACATTTTCCCTTATTTCATATTAGAAGAAAATAGCAGGCCATGAAGTAGAGGCAGTCATAGAAAATCTTTGGGTAAAATCCAAGCAGAGAAAAGAAAGACAGAGATAAAGCAGCCTTTTAATTTTATCAGCATACGCCTGTATACATAAGCTGATGTGATCCATTTGGGGAAAGGGAGAGATAAAGTGCTGTAAGAGGTAGTGTCTGTCTGTGGAAAATGGCGTCCATCTGCAGTGTCCACCATTAATCAGCCAAGCAGAGCCAATTACTGGGCTGAGTCCAAGGCAGCATGACCCGCTGAACCCCAAAGCCCAGATATCTATTCACAGCCTTAGGATTGAGCTGTGACCGCTTCTGCCAAAACATTGAAGCAGACAAGGAAAATGTAGCGTTCTGAATTAGAGAAAAGAGTCACAAGAAAAAGGGCTGAGCAGAGAGAAAGGTTTTTCTACAGCTCTATAACTGTTTACATTCCTGGCATGGATGAAAAGACAAAGGGGAAAAGGGAGGGGTGGCAGGTCTTGTGATAGGAAGGGAGGACTTGATCCTTGCATTTACAACTGTAGGAATTCACTCCTACTTTCCATGAAAATGTCCAGGCAATCCACAAACTCTGTGGACAAACACAGAGATGCATGCTGCTCCTTTGGACACCATCATAACATGTAAGAAAATAAAAAGACAGTGGCTTTTTAGTATGTGTCCGAATATTCAACAGTAGTCTGCACACACAGATTATGAGGGTGTCAAATCAAAGGCCTGAGAGTCGTAAAGTCAGTTCACGAGCTCCATAGTTTGTATCCACTCTTGACAAATTAGCAAGGAGCTTCTGGGAATCTGTCTGCCTAGTCTCCAAAGAGCCTGGCTGACAGACAGGAATGCTGGTGTGCAGTTTTGGAAGGGGGGCTGTACCCGAAGCAGCATAGACGAGGGGACAACACGATGTGAAAGAGGATCAAACTTACATAACCTCCAGTTTGACACATCCGCCGAGTCCTGATGCTCTTGATGTAACGCAACCCTGGCTATTCCAGATGTGATGTGGGGTGATTTTGGCCTCTGCTCGCAGAAATAAACACGGATAATTTGCGTGGGAGCGCTAGGGTTAAGTATTAAGTCTTGCCTTGCTGTTGATGATAGGGAGAAAGCGTTTGTGACAGCCCAAACAGAAGCTGTTCCCCATCACAGCACACAAGGATGAGATAGGGAAAACCAGGCACCGAACGCAGGAGCTTCTAAAATTATAGTCTCACTCTCAGTAGAAGGCCAGATAGGAGGAAGGGTTGGGGAGTTGACGCTGAGCCGAGCGATGTGCCATAGCCACCATGTTCACCGTCAACATCTCATCTTCCATGTCGCTGGTGAGGAGCCTGCCTGAACGCACCGTTAGGAAATGCTCTTTCAGAAGCAAGCACCGGTTTTGGATCCTAAGGTAACCATGGAGATCTGTGTACCTTGTCAAGCTGGCATGGATGATGTAAAGTGATGTTATTTTAAGCTTGACTTATTTGAAGGCAAGTCAGATGTTTCAGCATATTTGAGGGCTTTTAACATTTCTTTAAGTTTTTCATCTATGGTACTTAAAGAGTACCAGAGGATCTTACAGAAAATGAAAAAGAAAGGAACATAATGGAGTTATTAGCTTCGTCAGGCCAATTGTATTGAATCTGTGCCCAGTTCTGCCTTGTAGGCTTGAAAAAGGAATCCTACAGACTTAGACTCGCTTTGTTGCCAATGAGCTATTTTATTTAGTGGCCTTAAAAAAACAGTCTGCAACTTAGTTCAGCTAATTTCAAATGAATAGAGCAGTCTGAACAGTCTGGTTAAACTCTGTGAAGTCTCTCTGTTGGCAAAGTTTGACTGTTTAGGACTTTCCGATGCTCTTGATTTTGTTTAGTGGAGTAATCATTGCTTTTTTCCAGGCAGTCATGGGTATGATTTTGAAAGTCTGGAATACTGCCATTGATGGAAAATTTGTCTAACATCAAGTTAGAATGCAGCCATTAGGGATTGAGTAGGAATTGTTCCTGTAGACCGCATTCTAAGTACTGTGAGAGGAGACCACTAATGGGAACCATGCAGTGTTTTCTGTTAAGAGAGGAAACTGTGTGTCTACGCTGAGGAACGTGCAGGCACCAATGTTTATGTGTGAATTTGTACATAACTTATGTGTGCGTGTGTCGGTGTGTGTGTGTAAGGAAAACTCTGAGCTTCCTGGAGTGTGTGTGTGCATGTGCCTGCACTTGTGTGAAGTGTGTTCTCAGAGGGCTTTTGCTGGACCATAGCAGCGGTTTGGCCTCTGTAGCATCTTAAAAACTGAGGCAGTCTGAATAGCCTTGCTGGAGGATGAGTCATTGTGGATTAAGTTAAAGCAGTGCTTCAGCGAGTCTGTGGAACAGGAGGTGGCTCATTGTGTCTGCGTACATTAATATGGGGGGTGTTTAAATGAGTACACGTGTGTGTCCATGAGATTGCCATGCAAAGCAGAACATTCTATTGGTAGTAGATAATAGGCAATAGGATCCAACTGGTTGGCTGGTTTTATTGCATTCATTGTATCTCTTGCTGAGCTGTTCCAAGTGCTATCAGTGCAATCAAAATTATCTTTATTAGCAACATGATTAGTAAATGATTGTTTTGTGGTTAATCATTGTGTTCTGCTGATGAGTGATCCTGTGGACAAATCATTTCAATGTTCTATTTAAAATTACTTATTTTAAAATATCTGCAAAAAAGATTTGCAGGGTGAAAGCTTGAAACTGCCTAAACTAAATGTACTTGACATTTTTGGATCATACATAATATAAACCAGTAGAAGATGGCTCTTCTTGGAAACAGCCTCTGCGTACCCCTCTGCTTATGCTCTTTCTATTTCAGTTTTGGTCATATCTCTCTCTCTGCCCACCTCTTCTAAGCTATTTGTCCTGCCCTTCACCCTCACACTGTCCCTCTCATTGTCAGGGAGCCGAGGAAGGTGTTGCTGCACAAAGGCTCCACAGGCCTGGGCTTCAACATCGTTGGAGGAGAGGATGGAGAAGGCATCTTCGTCTCCTTTATCCTGGCAGGAGGGCCAGCTGACCTTAGTGGCGAGCTGAGGAGGGGCGACCGGATTCTCTCGGTCAGTTTCTCAACGTGAAGCTCTTTGTCTGTCTCTTCAACTACTGTTACAAGTTTGAGGCAATTTTTTGAGATTTTCAGCCCACTTCTGTTTTCACTTAAGATATCAGAATTAAGGTGGTCTAGTGTTTTAAATGCAGGTAAACATCAGTCCTGCTGAAATGTCCTTAAGCAAGACAACACTGTGTGAGCTTAGCTGTGCTTTCCCCAACGAGAATTAAAGTATCTGATAGATTACATATTCAAAACCTCTCACTTGTATTTTATAATTATTAACCTATTCAGAGCCCAGTGTTGTTATAAATATATATGCCAGTTTTATTTATTTCATTGCTGCCACCTTTCTAGAAATACATTGACACATTATATAAAAAGGATATGTTATCAAATTCAAGGGTGAAATAATGTCTTTGGTTGGGAAACAGTACTTACGTCTGTAACAGTTATCAAAGGTCAATGGTTTTGTGTTTCGGTTAAAGTCATATAATCTTAATACATACTTTAGTGGTCATATTTTTCGACCTCTACACCACAAGGCTGATCTTACCTCAACAGGCTGAAATCCAGCTAGATTTGTTTCATCTACATAGCTACATAAATCAACAAATGGCACAGCTTTAGGATCTATTCTGTTTTTTTCTTTTTACTAAAAGAGGGTCTGTCTGCCTGGTTTGTTGCAGGTGAATGGAGTGAATCTAAGGAATGCCACACATGAGCAGGCGGCTGCAGCACTGAAGAGAGCTGGACAGACTGTCACCATCATAGCTCAGTACAGGCCCGAAGGTGAGGTCATACTGTCTTGTATCACACATGAATACTTGACAATATTGTGCAAACTTGAGCTCAAAGGGTTTTGATGGGATGTATTGGACAGAATTATTATCAAGTAATCATGAACTAATTGTTTTCCATAAGTATTCTTGAGCCAGCTAAGACTGCTTGGTATAGAACTTTTCTGGACAAACATACTTATGCTTGAATAATTTGTTTGTGGTAATGTGATTAAACACAATCTTATTAGAGTGTGATAACATTAAATTTGAATAATGAAGTTCTTTAAACTAGATTTTAAAACAAGGTTTATCTACAAGATAGGGTCACAAAATTTGCTAATAATGCAGGACACACCATAGTTGACATTGTACACTTTTTGTTCTTAAGGTATATTAAAGTAACACTATGCTAAATTTACACATCTAAATGTCAACTGTGGCTTTGGAGGTAGCTTTCTAAAACTACCCAAATGATGTCATGGGGGTTATCTCAATTTAGGCTTGGGGGCTTTACATTTGTAAAAGACAAAAACTAAAGCCATTGGTTTTAAAAAGTTTCCTTTAGTGTGAAAGTCAGTAGTGCTCTTGATTTTGACACAATCCATCTTTAACGAGTATTCTTACAGCTCTCCAGTTCACATGTCATGTATTGTTTGTTTAATTCATAAAAAAGTGGAAAAAACTATTTAGTGAGTCATGCTGTAGTTTTAACTGGTTGCCTGGCAACCTCCTGTTGAGGACAAGACTCCAGGAAATGGTCTGGCAGATTGGGG
>JAPZDY010000026.1:15213582-15223882 GCA_029783645.1 Ctenochaetus hawaiiensis | reverse complement strand
CATAGAAATTCCATGTAATGCCATGCAATAGAATGTAAATAATTAAATTAAATTTTTATTGTTTTTCAGCATTGGATGTTGCAGCTTGGGCTGGGCTTCACGTACTACTGTTCAAAAAGACAATTTCGTTCACTGACTTTGGTTCATCTAGATCATATTTTATGAACAAAATAAATAAGTGGCTGAGTTAGCCCTATAGCTTGTGTTGTTGACTGCCAGTGCTGGAGGCTTCTCCATTGAAGGAGGTTTTTTAACTTTTGCAGCAAGTAATAATGTGCCTGGAGCTAATGACAAATAAAACAACCTGACAACAACATGTCACTGAAAGTGGTAAATAAAGATGTTAGAAAACTAGCATGAAGGTGGTCTGAAGCCTTAGCTTTTTGCTATCAGGGATTACTTTTACATATATTTACCTAATTATTTGACACTTTTGCCATGTTTTAATATATATATTTTACATTGTGTAACTGACAAATACATGGAAAAGCATAAAACACTAGAATGCAATTAGTAACATTAGCATATTTAATAATGTTACTGTAATTTCCATACATTATTCTGTATGCAAGGGAGGTAAAGGGTTAGTAAAAATAACAAAGAGCAATAATGTAATGGAGGAAATATATAGCTGCCATTTTGTGCCAAGTGCGGACATTTGATCTTTATGCATGTGGAAACGCATAGGTTCATGATAAAAGGAAGGAGGTAAACAAAGTTTTTGTTTCTTTGTAGAGCCTTGTTTGACTATGATCGAACGAGGGACAGCTGCCTCCCCAGCCAAGGACTGAGCTTCTCTTATGGAGATATCCTCCATGTCATAAATGCGTCTGACGACGAGTGGTGGCAGGCGAGGCTGGTCACACCACATGGAGAGAGTGAGCAGATTGGGGTCATTCCAAGCAAGAAAAGGTACACTTACTCCTCATTTGCTGGTGAGCTAATGTGACTGCTGCCATTCATACTCAGCCTTAACAAATTTCTTTTTGTTTCCTCCCTCAGAGTGGAGAAGAAGGAGCGGGCCAGGTTAAAAACAGTCAAGTTTCATGCCAGGACAGGCATGATTGAGTCTAACAGGGTAAGTGTAGAGGGCCAGCTGCTCCCTGCCCTGGTGCCAGAGAGGCTGTCCTCAGAGCTGCTGCTGGGCTCCCAGGGAGATGGCCTACTTCCCCCCTGTGTGTGGGAAAGAGACCAGCACCTGCTCACTGAAGCGAGCACAAAAAGCTCTCATATTACTGTATAGATTACACAGAAGCTCTGTGGAGATGAGAAGTGTCTGTGACCTCCACAGCTTGTGCACTCAGTAATATTAAGAAATGTGCACTTACAAAATGTCTGCACATTTGGCAGAGGTTGATCTGTCAAGTGTAATTTGCAAAGTATAAGCAAGCTGTAATGTTGTGTATCTGTAATGCACACAGATTCGATGTAATGAAAATGGACATGCTTAGTCAGTAAACAGAAGCCTGTTTCCTACACATTAGTGTGCCATTCATTTTCATCCATTACTTGCTTCTTATTTTCATTATTTGATGTGCATTGTTTGTTTACATTTCATTTGTTGCTGTTTTTGTTTTGTTTTGTTTTGTTTTTTTTTGCATGGGTGTTGAGTACCTTCATTGAAACCCATTCTGTTTTTGTTTTCACCCTCTCATTGCCCCCCTCCCTGCCTTCTCACCCACACGCAGCCAGTCAAAGTAAAGCGCAAAAAAAGCTTCAACCTCTCACGCAAGTTCCCGTTTTACAAGAGCAAGGAGAATATTGTGCAGGAGATGGTGGAGTCTGAACGTGAGTACCAGCTGTGTGATCCAGGGGGTGGGGTGTGGTTTGTTTTCCGTCCTTTCTCCTTCATGCTTCAGTTCTGTCTCTCAACTTTCATCTTTCCGCCCCCCCCTTCAGGGATGGTTTGTGTGAAGGCACCACTCTCATCCCTTTCTCACCGTCCCAGAGAGATGCTCCACATGCCAAGCCGGCATCAGGCTGGAGATGTGGGGTTCTCTCTGGTGTGTCTGTGCATCTGTCTGTGGGCTCCAGAGGAGTGTCCAGCTGTGTGTGCTGCCAGCTGTGTGTGTGTGGAGCAAGTTCTTGGCTGCAATAACACACAGAGCGTCTAACACTGTGATGCTACTCCTTGTACAAGTCCTGATCAATTCTCCAGTCAGTCACTGACCCAAAACAAGGAGAATCTCATTAACTGGACTGAAGCTTTAACACTTAACAGGTCAAAATCCCATTTTAATGGGATTGGGCTTGTGTAATTGAAAGGCTGTGACTTACTATGAACAAAGTGGGGCTCAGACTTAATGAGTACAGCACAGTGCCATGTGTCAGTGGGCCTGGCAAGCACTGCACAACTCTCCTCTCTCTTTCTGCCCCAACTCTCACTAACCTCTTCTTCCTTCTGTCTGCTCTCTTCTCTTGGTTTCTGCTCTCACCTGTCGGGACACCTAGGACTTCCCAGGGTTAAGCGATGACTTTTATGGATCAAAGAGTTTGAGTAAGTGTGTGGTTGTACTGTGTCAAGCAGCTGTCCCCTGAGCTCAGAGAAAAATGCTTTGTCACTGCAGACCCAGCTGGGAATCTAAAACCACACACATTTATATTGACTGACACACGCACACTCGCAGACCTATGTGTGTGCTCACACAACACACGCACACAATCCTACTCAGATTCACAGTACATATCAATATGCATTCCCAAGGGAGGGTGAGTAAGCGTTACACTTATTCTGCATGTCTCATGGGGTCTTTACTGTAAATGTTTAGCAGAGTTTTGTCAGTTAAGGTCACACAGAGCAGGAATATATCTGTCACCAGAGCAGGCCTGGCTGGAAACACTTTTTCCTCCAGTTCCCCCGAGTCAGCCAGCTCCTGCCTCCCACCCACCGTACGGCACAACGCCTGTATGTTTTCTTTGTCTTTTCCTTGATATGAGATCCGCTGCCACAGGCACAGATCTGGCAATAGGAAACACTGGCAGGGGAATTGCGGGTCATTTGGGATATTGTCACAGGAAACACTTAATTTCCTATTGCTTGTACCTAAAACCACTTCCCTAATATTGCGAGAGCGTGGCTGCTGCAGCAGACAAGACTTCTGCTTTCTTTAAACCCCCCCCTCCTTTTTTTTTTTTTAGATGGTCTAGACATTGAGAAACAGATTTCCCTTTTTTCTTAAGACTGTCGAGGCTGGTGAAAAGAATTTTCACCCTTAATAATTTATTTGAATTTAGTTGTGGCTTAAATGTTTTTGTGATTACCTGCAACTCCCCCTCTTGTGCTTTTGCAGAATGCCTGACATCCAATACAAGCGACAGTGAAAGCAGTTCGAGTGAGTCACCTTGATTTCTCATAGACTTTCTGGTTTGTTTTACACTGCCCACATAGATGAATAACATGGTAGATGTCTTCAAATGAACCTGGAAAATGACATCTGCGCATTAATATTCCTCTTGGCTCTTATCAGCCAGAATTATTTATTGTATTTTTATTGAAGATGTAAAATATCTGATGTTGTTTTGTGTTATTACAGAGGGACAGGAGGACACAATTCTTTCCTATGAGCCAGTCATTCGACAGGAAAGTGAGTGAATCACCTCTCCACAATTGAAAAAAAACACAAAGCATTAGTCTAATTATGGATGATGTATTTTTACATGTATCCTCAACTGTCTCTTTGTCACTGATGCAGTCCACTACACAAGGCCTGTGATCATTTTGGGTCCAATGAAGGACAGAGTAAATGATGACCTCATCTCCGAGTTTCCCCACAAGTTTGGCTCCTGTGTACCCCGTGAGTTCCCAGCAACAAACACACTCAAACAGAACACCAAACAGAGGAGCAGTGACAAAAATAAACCTGTTTCATTCTCCTCTCCTCAGACACGACTCGTCCAAGGCGAGAGAACGAGATGGATGGCCAGGACTACCACTTTGTGGGCTCGCGAGAGCAAATGGAGAAAGACATTCAGGATAATAAATTTATTGAGGCTGGCCAGTTCAACGAGAACCTCTATGGGACAAGCATCTTGTCTGTCAGAACTGTTGCTGAAAGGGTACGCAGTCAGACTCGTGCAACTTTGTAGGATTTAGTCACAAGATGAGGTTTGGTGTATTTGGGGTATAATCAGAGCCACATGAGATTGCCAGCTGTATCAGAAAGTAGATATCTGTAATTACTGTTCCAGAAATTGTTAGTTTGCAGTAGTCATTTATGCAGCAGTAACAGAAACCACAATCAATTTGTCATGAATATTTTGCCTTCTTGTTTGACAAAAATTTAAAAGTTAATTTTATTTTTTTTTAACAAAAGTTATCTCTGCCCGCCTACAGGGGAAACACTGCATTCTGGATGTGTCTGGGAATGCCATAAAACGACTGCAGCAAGCACAACTTTATCCGATTGCCATCTTTATTAAACCAAAATCCATTGAAGCCCTAATGTAAGTTTGAGCTTTTTTACTTTCTATAAAATATTGTTTCATGTAACTGTTCTTGTGATACTAACTGTAGGCGCTTTCTTTCAGGGAAATGAATAAGAGGCAGACATATGAGCAGGCCAATAAAGTCTTTGACAAGGCAGTGAAGCTGGAGCAAGACTTCGGGGAGTATTTCACAGGTTGGTCTTACTGCCCTTTTGATTTTAGGTTACTAATAAATAAAGTTACGATTTGGGCTGTAGCTTATCATTTTTTAAATTGTAGAATAATCAGTCAGTTGTTTTTTTAAATTGTTTGGTAAGTGCAAGTGGTCCTAATGGCAAAGTTACATCTTCAAATCACCTCTTCTGTATGACCAACAGTCTGAGGGTATGCAGTTCATACTGTCCATCTATCACAGACAATATAAGCCTCGAAACCTTTCAACATAGAAAATGTTTTTAGTGGACTATTTAGTTGACTTATATATGACTTACACCAATTACTAGATAGTCTGTCACAAATTAAGTTGCAATAGGTTTTCTGTCGATCAGATCTGATCGATTTTATTTTGTTACAGCCATGGAGGAGGCATGTTTGATTTTTTTTAAAAGAGAGACAACTGGTTAATCCTTACATTTAAAAAGATGTAACGGGCAAATTTTCAACGTTTATGCCAAAATTGTTGCAGATCAATTACCTCTCAACTTGATAAGGGACCTATTGTTTCAACTCTGATATGATGCAACCAATAAACTATATCTACCTCTGTGTTTGTCTCCAGCTATTGTACAGGGTGACTCACTAGAGGAGATCTACAACAAAATCAAGCTAATCATCGAGGAGCAGTCTGGTCCCTACATCTGGATCCCCTCCTCAGAGAAGCTCTGAGCTCCCTGCCGTCCCCTCTGCATCGGTGCAGAGCTCCCCTCCTGCCTCCCAGAGATCCTTCCCGAGCCCAAATAGCCCCCCTCCTCACCTCCTTTTTGCAGATATGTTTCATATCAAGTTTTAGTGTCATCATTATGTTACTCTCTAAATGAAAAAGAAGTCTTATCACCATTACTGTGACTGTGCACACCCCTGCATGAGTTTCTCAACAAATCCATTCAAGACTGGAAATGCCATTCCAAAGGATTCTGTCAAATGAAAACAAAAGGGAAAAGGAAAAATCCTTTTGTGAACTGGGACTGATTGAAGATCAGAATGTTTTACAGAAATCTGGAGAGAGGAGTTGGGATTAAAAAAAGAAGTTGCAGGGAAACAGAGACAAATCATACCAAGTTGGAACACTTTGTAAATGTTCATCAAATCACATTTAAAAAGACACGTGAGATGAGAAGTAAAGACCAATTAACTTTTTTTTTTTCTAAAGAGACTGGATAAAATCGAGCCCTGCTGATGGTACTGTTCAAGGAGTCATCTCTCTTGTTTATAATGACTGAGGAAATTAGTGGAGCCTACAAACTGGTGATCTATCTATCACAAACCAGCTTGCTGTTTGGTCGTTTGCCAGTTGTCTGTGCTGCAGCTGATAAAGACATCTCGGGAGGCAGATCAAGAGGAAGAAATGCGTTGTGAATCTCTACATTTATATTATGAAATCACAAGATAAATGATAAAATCCCACTGAGATTTTAATACATATTAAAAACTACACATTTTACACTTCACTAGAATTGTCAATTTGGAGGGCTGTTAGATTCATGTTATTATTATATTATTTTTTTTCTCTTTGTGGGATTTTTTTGCTTGTGGTTTTTAGCTGCTCTGTGTAAAGGATGGGGGTAGAGACGTGTAACTGGGCTCTCTGCTAAACACCAAACTGCCTTACATCAAATACAAATTCTGTTTTGTGACTACCTGTTGTCTGTTACGGAGGCCGCACACAATTGAAAAGGAAAAGAGAGGAAACTTTCTTATCTTTTCTTCTTTTTTGTGTCCTCCAACTGCCAGGGGGGCTGACTTGAGTGCAATAGATAAAACAGAGGCTGACCTCTGTGGGCGCCTTTTCTCCCCTGTATTTCAACCTTCCATCCTGTGTAGTTAAAGGCATAATATGCAGATATTTCCTTATTATAGATTATAGACTCCTACAGAAGTTATCTCTCTCACTTATCAGTTATGACCCACTAGAAGTCTAGGTGGTGTCTGTATCAGCAGAGATGCCGCCTTCTGTCTGGATTTTCATATTTTCTTCTATTTTGCTATGTTTAGGATGGTTATGGGTGTCAGTGCTGTTTAGCTCTCAGCCAATAACAACACTAGGTTGGAGCAGAGCTACCAGGTTACAGTGCTGTTGCCTCTTTTATGTCATGAGCTTTAGGTCCGTGTGTTTGTCACACACGAGACAAACAGTGAGAGGGTGAGAGTGTTGCCGCCAGATGAATTTACACAAAATCCAGCAAAATGGCACCTTTTTGTAGAGCTGAGCAGAGTGTGTTGAACTGTGCTTTACAACGTAAGTAATAAGTACCATTTTTATTCTCTGATCCATCGCTTTTTTCTTGGTAAATCTGCTTGTCCTCATTCATCAGTTGGTGTTTGACCACTGCTGCTCTGTGTAGTTGAGCAGTGAAAGAGAGGCCAAGTTTGAAAGTTGTGTTTGCAAACAGTAATGGACATTTGCTGCATATTATGCCTTTAAATAAGAATTTTGCTATTGGATTACAATTTGGACAGCCAGAGCCTTCTAACTCATGTTGCGCAGCAGACCACCCGATTACACTCTCTGCCTTCCAAGAGGATTCTCTTCTGATTGAAATGGTCACATGGTACTGTCCTATCTGCCGCCATGATGGCGGCCTTAAAACGGGTAGAACAAGACAATAATTGTATTGGATGTCCTAACAATTAAAGAGTCAATATAACCTGTTTTTTGATTGTCCCCCTGTCCCCTTACCAAAAATAACACTAAAGTTGGGTTTGATTAAACCTACATGCTTTGTGTATCTATAATCGTATGATTTTCTTAATGAATCTGTTGTTGGCAGGTGCTGAACCACTGTGCTGAGCTCTTAGTGTGTCTGGGGTGAGCCAGACCAGCTCAGGAATTTTAACGTACAGATACCATTTCTCCTGTGACCGAGAGGCCATGTTTGGGCGATGACACAGAGAGTTCATAGCTGTCAAATGTGAACAAACAAGGTAGTTAGTTAAAGGTGTTTTCAACTAAACCATATAATCAGGCTGTACTATGTGTCTTCTCTTTTTCGTGACTTGAGGAGCTTGTTAAAGGCCATCGGTGTGGTAAAACTTTGTGTTGACTGCATGGCATCACCAGGAATGAAATGACCTGCTCCACCCTCCATGCAGATCTTGGCACCGTATTTTAATGAGTGCATGTTGGGAGAGCACGTCTGAAGAAGGAGCTCTGTGGCCCCTGATAGTGAACAGTCTCGCTTTCCTCCTCAGCTTTTTTGACAAGTGCAAAGGGATATTATTCTTCTCAGAGAGCCAGACCCAACAGGAAGTGGTAACCTCAACCTCTGGGTCCCCTGCTCTCTCCCACCCACAGAGAACCTGTACCTGCAGGCATTTTCTGAACAGGTGTGCCCACCTGCCAGGCACCACTGCTAAACCAGCTATCATTACCTGTGTCAAAACCAGAGTTCAGGGAATAACCGAAGGGAACAGAGCCATTTATAAACTGCTTGCAGACTGTTTCAAAGGGTGTGGTAGCTGTACAATGTAAATAAGCCCCCAGCAAATCCCCCTCACCTGTGCTTCATGCATGTGTGAATCAAACTGGGACAAACATGTTTTATAGACCACAAATGTCAGGTAAGTAAAGTTTGAGCTACTCTTGAAATATAATTTCCATACAAATGTGCTGTATTGTTGGTATTTCTCTTCAAATGCCTATTGGAAAACTTAACTAGTCAGTTGGGAAGTCACTTCCCTCAAGTAGGGCCTGTCTACATGTGATTTCTTGTGGAACGTGTCTGGGTGTATAGATTTAAAAAAAATATATTGTAAAATAAAAACTAAAAAGAGATGCAGGCAGAAATCTACACAATATCACAGAAAACCAGGAGCGTTGATCAATACATTGTTAGAAGTTTAGAATTGGTCCTCTCTGGTGTTTAGTTGAAATACAGCTGACTGTTAACAATGTGTGTGGTATTCATACCTCAGTCAGCCATGTCAAAGCCCAAAGAACTTGATTTCATTTTACTCTTTCCATTGAGGTTGTGGTATATATCGAGATGGAACCTGAATGCCCATGTGTGTGTATAATTGATGAGGGTCTTTGTTCTGATGAGAGAAATGATGACATATATGCTTTTATTTTTTGGGTGGGGGGGGGTCAAGGTTCTTGTTTGTACTTTTGGGTGATGCTGTTTATGTTATAGCACATCTGTGCAGTAAGTGCTTGCAAACATGAACCCTTTGATTGTACAGTAGTTTCCTTCCTGTCACACTGCAGGTGGTACAGCCTATCAGGACACTTGGCCTCATGGTCTTCCCTGTCCTAGTCATGAGGGAACACAGTCCTGCAACTTTTGTTTGGGTTTTATTTTGGGACTTGACAAGAGTTTATTTGTTTGAAAATAAAATATGTGACTCAGTTATGATTTTGATGTGCTTGTTATTCTGCTTTAAATGACTCAGTGGCTTTGAAAGTAATTAATGCAATTGCACAGATTTTATTTTTTGAAAGATTAGTTGACAGGAAACATGGGGGAAAGAGGCGAGGGAAGTGCAACAAGAGAAAGTCCCAAAACTTAAATGTTTTAACTAACAGTCCACTGGGACGCCCAACAAGGAAACAGATTCAAAACACCAATTTATCCAACTGAAATATTTGATGAACATTTTACCACAACATTTACAGCATCAATAACACTGCTTCAAACTGAGTCAACTTAGATTCAACCTAAGAGTGACAGCTGACCCGGCTTGGTTCAGTCATTCATCCATGATGAGGTTCCTCTTGGCCTTGTCCAACCTGTCCAGGACTTCACTGTAGAGACCAGACATCTGTGGGTAAACAGGAAACAGCTGTAAAACCTCAAAAAGGTCTTGGCTCTTAAGGTTTACAGTGACAGTCTTATACTTAATTTACTGTAAGTCCTGAGTGTTTGGGAAGATGATTCAAACTCTATCATGTTCCTCTGCTACAACCACCCCAGTCTGCTTCATCCTCTCCCCTCCTCCATCAGCTCTGTACCTGTTTCTCGTAGCTCTCCTGCAGGGACCCCAGGTGGCGGACGAAGCTCATGGCGAGGCCACACCACTTCTCAGCCTCGGGGTACTGAGCCAGGCTGTACAGCAGTATCCCTGTGTTCCAAGCGCGAGTCAGCAACCAGAGGGTTTCCATCTGTGGGAAGTCGTCCGGCTACAGAGAAGAGCAGGAAGATGTTCAAAAGGCCTTTCAACGGAGGCCACCTGGGTAACTCACTTGATTGAAGTAAGTAAGTGAAGTATGGAAGGAAATCTGTTTTTTTTGGGGTTTTTTTTGGTTTTTTTAGTGGGTAAAGCCTCTGAGTAACTTTCATCCAGTCCTATTCTACTGTTTGTTAACCTTTACCAATGCTTAGGAGTTTAAACATACCGTAAACAAACTCGAAGGTCTATCATTTCTCGAGTTTTATTAGTTTTTCAAAACACTTTAATCTCAGGCTTTCACTTTGATCCAAAGAATTCCACAGCTTTCGAGTAATAACTCAATATGAAAGGGGAAATATGCGCTGCCTCTAAGGCAGTGTAATGTCTCAATAATTTGATGCCTCTTTCAGAGCTGCAGCTCACCGGCAGTGTGATGACTTGTACTGCACATTAACATTCAAATTGGCAGGAAGGGGGTGGTGAATGGAAGCATCTGCTAATTGAAGTGTGGCTGAAAGCCCATTGATAAAAAAGAGGCTTCTAGAACAGC
>JAPZDY010000026.1:15158207-15213566 GCA_029783645.1 Ctenochaetus hawaiiensis | reverse complement strand
AGTGGAGGAGAGGGGGTTAATTATATAGCAGGGAGAAGATCTGTTTGAGGGAACAGGAGGTGGGAGCCGAGGGATGGCGGTGTGTGATTGGTGCTGACTCACTGCGGCTGCAATGATGGACAGGGCCTCCTCATAGTAGTCCCATACCTCCTCGAGCACATGGGCCTCCACCTCTGATACGCCACTCGGGAGGGACAGCTTGATCAGGCTGTGAATGCATTTACTAACAGGGACGAAAAAAAAAATCCGTCATTCACTGAGAATGATTGTTAATGAAATGTCAATGATATTTTCACGCAGAGGTGATGGGTATGCCTGCAGCGGGTCAGGTCAGCCTGTGGTTGTTTCTTATGCAGAGAGAGAGCAACCCTCAAGGCCTTCTTACACAGCAGAGGGAAGTGGGCTGGAGGCTCCATGGCTAAGGCTACATACAGGGAAAAAAAAAACAGCATACTACAAATACTAGAACATGTTTGTCTCTTAAGGCATACCAGCAGAGATATTATTAACAACACAGTAAGGTTGTTTTTTTTACCTGCAATAGTTTCTAGCACTTTAACTTCAACATTTTCAAGCTCCAACACAGACTCGAGTACGGTCTCAACCTTGGGGTCATTCAGCTTAGCACGAGCTTCAAATTCATAGAGCAGCAGCAGTGTATCTGTTGGGTCTATTGGGAAGTTTCCTGTAAGTACATGTCGAGAGCACTTTTCATTAGCTCCATTCTGAGTCATGTTAAAACATGCAAATAAACATGGCTGTTATTTGAATAGGATAGCTGAACAAGATACCTGATGCTTTCAGGGTTTTCCAGACCTCCCAACAGATCTGAATATGCTCCAGAGCCTGAGTGAGCTCCTCAGTCTGTGAAAAAGACAAAAACAGAAACTAAGCATTTTGGATTCATCATCACCATCTAGTGTTCACTTTCCCTTCAAAGGCAGAAAGATTAAAATGAAACACCTACGCCAGCACCAGTAATGTGGTTAGTCACCTCTCTTCTCCACTGGACTTGGTAAATTTCCATCCATGTGGATGGAGAGCGTGCTAAATGTAGAAGACAGGCAGAGGGAGTGGGTGGCACACCTGGTCAGAGAAAGGAGACTTCCTGCAGAGCTCCAAAGAGGCAGCAGCAGCCATGAGCAGACATGTCTTCTGGCCCATGAGCAGCGTACGATCCAGAGGGCACAGCTGGGACAACTACAGATGAAAACACATATATGGCAGAGAACAAATGTGTAAAAGTCTTGTGATTTTGAAGGTGATTTTGGGAGGACAAACTGGAATATTTGTGGTATGAAAATATTGGAATAAACATATTTACTCTCATGTTTCCACAGCTTCCCTGACATAAAGTAGTTATTCTCAATTTGTCTAAAACATTTATTCAAGGTCCAAAAGCATAAGCTTGTTACTTTGAAGGACTGTTCTTAGGCATGATTGTATGTGCTTAAAGGCACAGTATGTAATTTCAGCTTTGAAAGTGCTCTTAATTTTTAAAAAAGAAGACAAAAGATGTAGATTCATGTTGTCATGAAGTAGTGAAGGGACATAATGTATTCTGTATTATGTCTGCATCATACTTTACCAACTTCTTTCCTCAGTCAACTTCTCATGGAGGAATAATTGAAAATCCATGTGCAATCACAGGTATTTGGGTCAATATGATGTCACTTGCCTGGTAAGAGAGCATAAAGAAATCCCTCATCCTGTCAGGGCAGCTCTCACACTGCAGAGCCGAGTTCCAAGCTGTGAAACACACACACATGCATGCCCACACAACACATATAGAGAAGATGAAGGTGCTGCAAGATATTAAGTGATAGCATACCAGGTCTGATTGAAGTGACAAGGAGAGAAGGAGTTTTAGTACCAATCTTCCTGAACCAGTTAGCTTCTTCTGTGCGTTGCTCAACAGTCATACAAGACTGGTGTGAAACTTTCTGCAGAGCTGCAGTGATGGCAAACAAAACATTTGTGGGTTATGATGCACAGCAGATGCTGTAGCTAAGACTTTACTTTCCAAAATGCAATGTAACAACTGATGCATTTGTACTCACCCATTTTTAGATATGGCAGCAGGACATCCAGATTCACATTACTGCATGCAGTGATATAAGGTAGTTAATTTAAGTCTGTGTTGCGATCTAATTAAAAGCAGCATTGGTAATACTATAAAACTGTATGAGGTACTCCCTTCCCCTCACCTCATCTCATCACTTGATTTTTCTATTGTGGAGAGCACGAGTCGAACCAAACACCTATAAAAAGATGAATGGAGAAACTGGTGGTGACCTCCTTTATTTCACCTACTAACTGAATTATATAGAGACACACTTTCAGTGGAGAAGCAAGGGGAATATAGGTCAGTGGATCATAGAGGTAAACGGAAAACTAGCAGACTTGCTACCATATCTCAGCACATAAGCCATTTCTACTAAATGTTGTCACTTTATGTGTGAAACTCCACCATCAATGTTTTGTTTACACAGTCTTAGTACATGAACAATGAATGCTGCAACATAAACTAAATATAAACGTGGTATACGAAATTCAGTATCTCTGTTTTTAAAACAATCGGTGACATACTTTAGGGGTTATTGAAAAGAGCTTTGTTTTTAGTTCAATTCAGCTGCACGAAAAGCAAAGGATAAGGCAAAAATGTTAACAATGAAGGACAAGGACCCAAACTTGTAACTGAAAAAGGCCTCTTTGCAAAACACACTGATTGTCTACATGTGTCTATGTTTTTCACAGCCATGTCTGTTAAGCAATCTAAAGTACTAGGACCTCTCAAACAGGTGAATTTTGCCTGGTTCTTGCTCCTTTACTACTGTAATGTCAAAGAGTAAATACACAGCATTAAAGTCAATGATTGTGGCATTAAACACCCTTTACTTGTATATTCATTGCATATGTACATACATCACAGACCTGAGAGCAGTCAGAACCTGAGCCTCATCTTTAGAGCTTTCACATAAACTCTCCAGGGCCTTCATGGCAGTTTCCTGCTGTTCGCTCTGTCACAGGGGAACAAACATCCTCATTATTGTGAAGACCCACACCCACCAGACATATTAATCACAATCACACTATACTAAAAATAGGATTCCCACACATTTTCTATTTATACAACAACATTTCCAGACCTTATCCTCACAGACTGCTTAAAGCTATCTGTTACCAGTATTTTTGCTCAGTGTCTACTGAGCTATTTTTTAAGGTTTTATAACTTCAGTGAAATGCTTTCCATCTGTACAATATGAACCCTGTGATATCACTTTCAAAGCTGAACATCAACACCTTTCTACACTTATATGAATACTTATGTGCAAAAGGCCTGTTTTGTGATGATGTTTTATCTCTAAACCAATTTGATTCATTATAACCACCAGTGTGGACCTTTTCCTTGAAAGATGTAACATGCTAAAACATCTGCTATCATGCTCCCTCCCCAGATCACAACCACTTCTGCATAGGCAGCTTGAATACAGAAGCAACTGATGCCTCCTACCTGTAAAGCAATCTGAGCAGCCAGACTGAGGAGATTGGAAGCAGCATTTTCAGATACCAGCAATCTGTCCTCATTGACCACGGGACTCTTGGACAGAAGTGCCATCGCATTTACTGCCTCTGCAGCTGGTGCAAATAAACAGTTTTATCACCACAGAGAATATACTGTAATCCAATCTGTAACACTACAACCATGCATGTTTTTTTTTACTATATATATCACACAGCAAATGTTTTGTAAATACCTTTTTCCACATTGTTTTCCTGCACTCCAATCTTGTAAATACTGAACTGAGTGAAAATGTTGTCAGGATCACATCTCTCTGCATCTTTAATTGCTTCCTTGGCCTGATTAGCACACATTTACATACATTAACATATCACACACACACAAACTGTGAAAATGTGGCAAGAACACTTACCACTGTGGCTGGTGGCACAGACAAACTACCTGGTAAGTTCTAACATGCACCACCCACTGCAGCCACTGGACGACATATTTGTGTCTCTGACTCGCTAGTGTGGCTCAGGTTGTGTCACCTTTTCCAGTTGTTTTAGTTGAAGGAAACAGGAAGCTCTGTTCCTCTGCAGTTTGGCTAAGTTTGGATCCATTTGACCCGCCTTGAAGAAACTCAGGGAGTAGTTATACCACTGAAGAGCCTCAGAGTAGTTCATGGCCTGGGAAGTGAAAGGGAACATTGAGTTATCCTTTATTTATCCCTGCGTGGAAAATTATGCCTCTACCTATCCTGACTATTTGGAGTCAGTTTGCAGTCACACTGCAGGAATCTGGGACTACTGTTAGTTCTGAGGCCACAACCTTGTTCAAAGGCAGCATAGGAGTGTTCCTTCTGTCATGCATGTCTTTGGGCTTTAAGGAAACCATAGCACCCAAAGCAAACCCACATAAACACAGCAATTCAAAGAGACAGGCGGGCCAGCAGCAACCCGCCGCCCTCTCACTAGGCAGCAATAGTGATGATCATATGCTTATGTTTTTAGAGACTATAAATATCATGGAAATTAAGGATAAACAAGGTTGCATTAAGCATACCTCAAAGTGTTCAGACGCTTTATCCCACAGCATGACATGTAGACATGTGAGAGCCTGTGGAGTCAGCTGTTTTCCTGTATAATGGCCTGTGTGGGTGAAAAATTAATATTGCTAAAAATGGTTATACTGATAGAGCTACATCTGAAGAGCATTGCCTGCATTGCTATTAAACTCATTATGTAATTTTAACTAAATTCAGAGTCATTCTGAGACAGAAATGCAAAAAATTTGGTACCAGTGATGATATCTTCTATCTTTTGTTTGCCCAACAGCTCTTTGCCTCTCTGCAGCAGCAGCTCAACATGCAAAACGAGAGCAGTTCCCAGGTCAGGGGACGACTCAAAGTGCTGACATACACGTTTCAAATACTCAAATGACAGCACCTCTCTAGAAAAATAAAAACAGTGTCAAATAATGTGCGTCTGGGCAATCCTTAACAGGAAATGTGTATAAGTTCACGGCAATTATTAATACAAAGAGCTCAGAGTGCAGAATGCTGAACTTTTTACCTGTCTTCAGATATGAGTAGTTTCACTGTGTTCAGACAGACTTCAAGAGAAACCTTAGATTCCAGCATCTCGTTAAGTCCTAAAAACATATTTTTATGATCTGCTGTAAAATGTGCATTCAACTCTGCTTCAGTCACCATAGACATGCAGAAACACTTGAGAAGGTCCTAGTTAACAATCTTCTACTCTTGTAAAATGAGCAGCTCTTCTGCCCTGCCCTATCTAGTGACAGCTTGTAGGTTGCTGTTTATTATATACACTTAATACTTCTGGAGAAATTAGACTCCTCAGTAGAAATTTTTAGGTATCTCATTCTTTAATCTGCTTCTCTAACCTCTCAGCCATTGACAACCCACCGCTGCCTATGTTAATGAAGTTCTGTATAAATAATTGAATGAGGTTGAGTATTAACTAACCTGCTCTGATATGATCGTCTGAAGCTCCACATCTCAGGAGTATTCTGATCTTTAAGTACAGCCCTGAGGCACTCACACATTCCTGCCACATGACACAGTGCCCTTAGGTACAGGGCATCTGAGCTTTTTTATAAGTGCAAGCTTCAAAATTATTACAATATGAAAATAATTCATCATATCCCACCTTGTTGGCTAAGCTGACAGCATTAAGAGCCTTTTCCTGAAACCTCTGACTGTCCCACTCTAAATACACAGTGGCAAGGAGCCTCAAAACTTTGGCCTATTTAGAGGATATTGAAGACAGTGAAAAAATATTTAGTTTCTTTATTTGTGCCCATTATTGTACTCAACTTTGAATTGTACTGTCTTACCTGGACTTCAGATCCAGGAGCATATTTCAAATTCATTTTCCCAATGTTATAACTTTGGCTACAAAAAAAAGTCCAGTTACCATTTTACACTGCATTCATTTTCAGCACTTATCCATAAAAATTAAACATCATATTTACCTTAACCAGAATGCACTGTCCTCAAACTTTCTCAGATTGTATGTGTCTATGCCAAAGTTGTAGCACATAAGGGAGAGGTATGCAGTCTGCATTGAAAAAATAAATTCCTGGTTAACATCCCCCACACTTTCAAAAGCAATATGTACTGTAAATATGAAACAACATGTAGTATTGTTAGAGTGATTAGAGGTGTTTTTTACATCCTTTGGTAGCCGCAGCAGCATGTCTTTACAGCGCTGCATATAGGCCACAGCTGCTTGGTTATCCCCTTGACTTAAGGCCTGCAAAAAAACAGACTTGAACCTCCTATTGAATGTCAAACAATATAACATCCTTTCTTAGCACAGAATGAGATTCCCCCATCATTGTTTCTCAGTTCACATTTTAGCTGTCTCACACTTCACACTGCAAGTCTGTCAGAATAGCACGTCCTTAGCTGCCAAATATCACAAGAACAAATATTCACATTGAAGGTGCTGAACATCACATGTGCCACAGCTCACCGATTCTGCCTGGAATGAGATGATTCGAAGTAGATCCTTCTCTACATCCCCTTTGTATAAAGTGATATCAGCTGCTCCGTCACCTCTAGACAATAGTCGGCTATAGAGGAATTCCAGGCTCTAGGGAAACTGAATGTTGAATAATGTGCAAAGACACCATATTTTTTTGCTCTATCAGCTTGAGTGTTGTTGTTTTTTTTTTCACCTTGACAGCAAGTCTTAAGAAGTTATCTGCCATCTGGGGATTTTTGCAGTCCAGCCAAGTCCTCCCTGTTTTGCTGGCCATCTGTAAAGATTAGACACTGAAATACAGACCTTGTCCTCTTGTAATGTTGAACACTCACACAGGGTGCCTGCAGTATTTTTTTTTACCAGGATTTGCTTGCGGATGACGCCCTCTGTTGGAGTCTCAGGCTCATAGCAGTACAGCAGACTGCATGCAACATGTCTCACTATGAGGATGGTAAAATCATTTGAATGATGTGACAGTGCTTGCTTGCTATGTTGCATTAACATGTAAAATTCTAATGTAGTGAACAATGAAATTAGTGTACCTTTAGCTCTCTGATTTTTACTTAAAGTCGAGCCCACATTCTTCGTAACTGACCAGTTCCACAGCTGGATGGCAACTTCCTCAAGCTGTAAAATGAGAAAGAAAAAGAAAACCGCAGGTGACATAATGCTTTATTTGAAAAAAAAAATCTTTCTTTTGTTTTAAGGAATGTCTTTCAAGGAATATTTTACGAATCTGTTACAGTAGTTGTAAATGTAAAACCAGACAGAAAAGTTACATTAACTCACTACATTGACTTGAAGTGAAAAGACAAAACAAAACTACCAAGCTGAGATAAACGTGTTGATATTACATATGGTAAATGTTACGTTTCAAGGGTAATAGCATTTACAGCCTAACTACAGAATAGTCAGACTCTCACACTCTCGAACTTTATCTACCTGTGGATCTGGTATTTTGGGGAAGTCGTCCAGGCAAGAGAATTTAGAGAAAAGTTTCTCTATCAAATCATCATAACCTGTCGGTTGTGTCTGCAGCAGGTTCTCTGTCAGACCTGTGTATAGGTAAAAGCTAATCAAATCATGTTCACAAGCAATCAATAAGGCAACAGAAGGCACATTATCTACACCATTGGGCAGTGACGTTCTACACATTATGGCATATATGTCCCAGTATTGCTTAGTCTACTGAAAGCAACTGTCCTTTCCCCATGAAGGCAATCTGTTATCTTTTTACCACCTACTGGCTACATTAAGAAACAACACAGAGTGAGCATACCTGGCAAAAAACTCAGTCAAATAACCAACATGAAGCACCACTCTACAAAGTAATTGTTGGAGCAACAGTGTACTAACGAAAAGGAAAACACTCAGCTTTACCCTTAAAGTAAGTCAAATTTTTTCCTTGCAAGTGACAATTGAAGTTTTACCTCAAATGTGTCTCTTGTGGTACTTTTGCACAATAATTTTGATGTTCTGTTGCAGCTTATAGTTGGACTACCACGAAATTACTGTTACATATGAAAATGTTAATGCTGAAAAGTTATTGATCAGTTATTTAGTTGAAATAAAGATAAATAATCAAACGCTGAGAGGCTGCACTAGCGATTTTTGAGGTGTCCAATGCTTTAGGTTGGGTGCGCCCTCCATTAGTCAATTACTTGTTAGTGCCCTTTTACTACACAGGTAATGTTACAGTAATATGTTTTAAAAAGCTTAGCTGCCAGTAAAATATATATAAAAACGTTTGTGGCTGTAATTTGGTCATGACTAAGGACACTTAAGGTTTGTAAGATGAAAAAGACAGATCATAACGAAAACATAAGCTAACCTAGCTAGTTAGCCTTGTTAGCTAATGTTAACCTCACCTTGCAAGCTAGTTGGAAGCTTAGCAACATCAGGTAACTTTTACAAGTACAATTAGTAGCTAAAACACAGTCTGAAACCATTACACCGCAAAACAAATATTCAGACCAAGTGAAGAGGACAGTAACTCACATTTCACAGTTGAAACAAACTGGTCCATATTTCAAGTTTACCTCCTGCCTCCGGCTAGCTTATCATTAGTCCTTCATCACAGCCTCTCGTTTGATTGACAGCTGTCTAAAAAAGCCCGCGAAATTAGTTTCTGGAGGAGAAGCGCTTGAAGGTAACAAGGAAGTGTTAACATTAACTCTAAAAGACCTTTTATTTATCATGGCTAATATTTACAGTCTGTTCAATTTTACTCAGACTGTATATAATACTTAGGTGAGTTAAGTTACAATTAACATAATGTGACAGTTAAGAAATAAGCTAGCTTACCTTGCTGTTAGCTTAACTAGCATTGGGTGATGTTAACCATAACATTGAAATATAACAATGGAATATAAATTTTATATCTCCTCTAGGTAGATGTGGGCTTACTTCAGGTTAACAGTTTGACTTTAGAAACAAAGCTGCAGCAAATATTTTTTGCTAATGTAAGCACTACATTTAGTGTCTGTACTTGCTGGCATGTTAGCACACTTACAAACTATTGGATGGAATGATGGAACAGCGCTACCATTAACTGTATTAGTCAAAAGTTTGCTTTTTATCATGGGATTTTTAATATATTTTATTATATTGTCCTCAATTACAACATGTGCTTCATGTGCTCTATAACCTTTGGAAAACAGTAAGTTAATCTTTATTTGATGCAGTCTTTCTCCATAGCCCTTGCCTATAAATGACAAATTCTAACATAATCATGTTGCAAGAAATTTTTTTAACATCGTAAAATTTTATTCTTTTTTTACCAACATTTACTTGATAAAATTATATTTCGCTTTCAAAGCTTCAGAGGGGTGTCTGCAGACATTAACACAGTTCCCTATCAAAACTACAGTCATATGATTAAAAGGGAAGGCAGTCTGACCCCGTCCACCTCTTTCTATTGGTTCATTTATCCAAAAAGACTTTGTTGTTTGGGCAAAGGGGACTGTGCATGCTGTGTGTGTAGAACAGGTAAGTTCCCCACAGAGTGTTTTAAACAAGCGTTTCTAAAATAAAACACTTTAAATCCAACCCTCACAGCAAGCAACTTCCACCAATTGTTCATCAGAAGTCTTATCTGTTGCCCTCTCGGCCCAGTGGGAATGTCTCCTTGGCTTAAGACTTGAAAGTGAAGACATGCTAAGAAAATAGTTGATGTAGACAAGGCAGTTTCATACTAACTTCTCTTCCTTGTGCATTCAGTGACCTGACGTATTTCTCTTCAAGCATAGCATATTAACCAAAGTTCCAACTTTAAAACTGTATGGCCCATGTTTTATAGCCAAATTCTTAGGATTATTACCGTTGAGAGTCTTGTCAATATCATGCCATGTAAAGTTGATTCCTAAGGGTTTGTTTACCTTTGCTTCACAACAATTTTGTAATAATGTCAGTAAAGAATCCAGCAGCCTGTACACCAGCTTCCCTTTTTGGAATTAATTACGCAAAGACAGCTTTTGTGAATGCTCTTTCTAGCCACCCACATATGTACTTTGCTTTGTGATTTCCTCAAATGATTCCACGAAGAAGAACACATACAATTAAACTTCTGTAAATAGTTAACCAAACCACTGATAGTGTTCCGGAAATCTTTAAATTCTTGAGCTATGACTGTTTGGTCTCAGAATCCTAAAAAGCAAAAGAATTCCCATAACTGGGATGTTATAAATTGTTTCCCATGTACTCATGTAACATTTCAATGTTTTCCCCTGATACAGGAATGGAAGAATGATGTTCATCACATATCATCAGTTGTGCTGTTTTTGAGCCAGCACGCAGGCCTACTCTACATACAGTCCCCAAGACGTTTCAGTCCTGACATGGGCGGAAAGGTGAGGGCAGGATGTTCTTATTTACAATGCCTGCTACTGTGGCCTGCTGCAACGTTATTGTTGTGGTGATAAAAGAAAACAGTCTGCAGCACATCCACACACTGCAGGGTACTGCTGGACAAAAGAGGATTATTTACATTGATATAAAAAGCAATATATCCTGTTTCTGGAGTTAAAAATAAATCCAGCAAATATTTATTTTAAACACTCAAGGAGATAGATTGGATTTGATACCACAATGATTGTCTACGATTTAATCTTTTTTCCTCCTGAAACAAGATAACCGCTGTTACCTTTAGCCTCAGTTATATGATAGGTTGATTTTATCAAAGGCAGTGTTACATACTAAGGTCAGTTTAATGATCTACTATATAATTTACCTTTAAACTGTCATCTAAGATACTCTGACCACAGATCTCCAAGATGATACCGAAATTAACTGGACCTTTGGCTTGTACAGTGGTTGAAAAAATTGTTAAAAATGTCATTCAGGTTGAGTTGAGTTTCTTGAAGGTTAAGTTTCCACTAGAATGAAATCTCCATTAGGCATACTGTGATTTGTGTTGCATATTTTTTATGCCCAGTTATATAACTATACATCCTTGTACCAGTTCTAGCAGTTACCCATCATATCAGTCAACAGGATTGTCATTATAGTCATTATTATATCTTCTCCTCAGTACCCTTAAAGAAGAGAGTATGCCCCCCCTCCATAAAAGTGACGTTGGGTCCCTCCTCTGTGTCTCTTTAAAACGTGCCTCACGCATGGACTCTCAAGTGTTGCACAGAGGAGACGAAAAGGGAAGAGAAATTGTACAAAGCGCGCACGAAAGGCAGGAGCTGATTGATCTTGCTTTTGTGTACTGCACCAGACACTAGTTAGAGACTGTATATACCACTAACTCAATCTTTATTTTTTAACATTCATTAAATTCAATTTATCTAACTTTTGTTTGAGAGCACCTGCACCGAGGATACAGCGGCTCATTCGTCTCCTTATTGCGGGATCGGGAGCTGGACAACTCAGCTGCGCAGCAGAGCTCCCCTGCGAAACGCGTCATGGGATACGAGAGTATCACCGCCGCTTTTTGCATGCGCACCTGAGGGATTTTGCGGATATACGGGACGATTGTCAAAGAAAATTAAGACTCTTTCATCGCACCCAGAAGAAAACTTTTGTCAGTCCCGCGGAATTATAAGACTCTGCAAGGGACTTTTTATTACTTTATTTCTAACAGACGGTTTGGATCTCGGTGAATAGTTGTCAGGATGGTTTCGTCTGACTTCTTTAAACTGGTCGTTGTCATCTTTTGTTGCTCATCACTCACAAAAGGTAAGATATCATTCACGCTTATGCAGTTCCGTTATTTACGCGCAGTTGAGTTTTACGCCTGAAAGAACAGTTCAGCTATTTAATTCGTCTGAGTTAATGTTTGAATACATAGCTTTATGTTCTTACAAACAAGTAACGTAATTAACTGTGAGTAAAAGAGCCACAGACAGTGGCTTCTTGTATTCTTCTTGATGATAATAATGGACTTATTCTTCCTAATTTTAATTTAACTAACCAACACGTAGATTTTGTGATATTTTTCTGTTATCTTAACTTTTGAACTTTTTTGTTGAACATTTTTATTTCAAGTGGGTATGACTATTTCAAATTTGCATGTTTCAGAAAAATTATACCAACTGTTCGAAACTGCTGTTGGACCTGCAGTTCTCACTTGAACCACTAGAGGTAGCCTTGTCCCGTTGTAATTGAGTTGACTTTAACAAGTCAATAAAGTATTGACTCTGACAGGTAACTGAAACAGATGGAGAGACGTTATATTTTAATAGCATACGAGACTATTTAATGGATAAAACTATTTGTTTTGATTTATTTTCTTAAATATTCTAAAATAGTGCAAATCAGCCACTTGTTATAAATTATGAAAAAAAAATATTTGTTCCAGCAGTTGTTATCTGTTAGTGAACATGATTAAACATTTTGGAAAGAGACTGCAAGTTTCCTCTGACGGTACAATCATCTCTATTGTCTCAGTGTCATTCCACAGAAAAAAAGACAGAATATAAAAGGTGGATGTTAGTCCACCTTTTGCCAGGTTTAGAGGGCAACTGAGATACACAGTAAGCCTTCCACATCGTTTTCAAATAAACAGCCCATCCAAACAAAGGAAATACTGTTCGGGTTCACCCAGCCCCCCACCATACACACACACTTGATCAGACTTTCGGCCTATGAAGGTTTGTCTATGATGTTTTCAAGTAGATTTCCTTCACTGTCCACACACAAAGCGTGGGAAAGACACAAGGAGGAAGCGGACGTAGGGGCAAGAGGCAGCCTGGAATTGTTCTGGCTAGTAAAGGTCACGGAAATGTGACACGCTACCTGAGCAAAGATTTCTTCCCGGAGCTCCTTGTGCTCATGTTGAGCTATGTCAGACTCCATCCACAAGACAATGGCAGGGAGGAAAGGAGGGTATTGTTTCTGCGTAGGATCCATTGACTGGTAGAGCCATTAGTTATTGATTATGCCTCAAATCATTATTTATACTGAGGCATATTGCAAAATTATCCAAATAAAAATAAAACAGAGCTGTACAGAAACAATGCATTCAAGCTTTACCATAAAAATTAAGAGTCATGTTGCAGCCTGTTGGTGATGGTGCAGTGTCATAATATCAAAGTTATGACTGTATTATAGAGAAACATGAAGAGAGATTTTTTAATTATTAAACCAACCAAGACACATTTCTTTTTTCTTTACATTTTAACCCAGTGATTGAGAGTTTGACACTGACTGAAAGATAATCTGAGCTATTGATTTTTATTAATATTAAACTTGGAGCTGCTTCTTTTACTTATTTGTGAACATTTGACAATAGCTCAAGTAAAGCTTGACGACTCAGACTGAGGAGAGAGTCTTTCTGCGACACAAGTCTTGAATTTCAGATTTGCTTCAGTAAGCCTCTGTAAAGGTGATAGACTTTTCAGCCTTTTGCATGTAACTCATAGTGAGGAGAAAGCAATAATATTGATTTAGTGAATTATGTCTGTGATTTTCTAGGTTTCATACTATTATCAGGTAGTTTATGAAAATGTGTTTTATTGAACAGGGGAAATTGTCCTACATTTATGAGACAAAACCTCAGGAACAAGTTCCTTGTGTAAAGTAACATTGCTTTAGTCGGTGGTGTTTTAGGGCAGATGGCAAAATGTGGAACAAACAAGTGAAGCAAACTGATGATTAAAAGATGAAATGAAGAAGGGATTAAACCTGAACCTGTGAACTGCCATGTTTTTTTGTTTGTTTGCTTGTTTTTTTCATTTTATTTTTTGGTCTAGACATCTCTTTCTCTGCAGCAATTAGGGTGGTTTTGAGGTTGGCTCCTTAAAAGAGTGAGTTGACGTTGTTTCTAATCTGTTTTGGAGTCATTTTTTCTTTCCTGCTGAGACACTTGAGATGGAGTGGAAAATGGGAGTGATGAGAGGTCAACCAAGTGCAGGGGGGACTCATTGCTCACCGGTAGTATGTCTGGGTCTATGCAGGCAGCACAGGAAAACATCTATATGCACACACTCACCTGGATTGGAGTCTTGCCTGCAGAGCAGAAAGAGTAATCCCCTTACACAGAGATATTTAACTTAACAAATTGCTTTGTGTAGCTGTTCTTATAGGATGATTGCAGCATCTGGTCCATAATAGGCATATCCAACCTGAGCTAGCAATATATTTTCTTTGAATCCTGCATGAGATTTCAATTTCGAGGAGCTTCAGTATGCCTGCTAGTCTTAATCATACATTATGGAACAGAAATCTTCTAGGTTTATCACTTTGGACTTTCATGCAGGAGATTCCTATTTGTTGGCTCTGGACAGCTTTATATAACCCAGAATGGCCACCCATCATGGCCAGATGTTCTGTTATTTTGCTTTTTTAAGAGGAGTCTGGGGCATTTTGCCTCCAAATCTCCAAAGGCTAATATACGGCTAATAAAAAAGGCACTCTCCCTAACTGTTGTCTTAACCTTGCAGTTGGTGAAGTGGAGGGGTTTCAGAAGGTCTGTGTGGGGGAAAATATTCTCGAACACGTAGGCCATGTAACACAGCTAGAGAAATTGTAGCTACTTCTTATTTGACAAGTGGTCCTATCCCAAATCTTGTTGTCAACATTTCAACTTTTTTTAATTTACGGAAACGTTAAGTCACTATCTATTACTGCTGGTGATGGAAGCCCTTGTATTTGCTGGAACTGGGTCTCTATTTGCAACACTGAAGGGAAAAATCACAAGTGGCGCACAGTCAGTCACGTATTTTCCATCATCAAGGTGGAACTAACCCTACAGACTCACTCTTCAATTCAATTGTGTGTGAAGTGGTGTACTGTTTTTTCAGTGTGAGTTAACTTACTATGGCCAAACAAACAAAGCAAAGAGAGATGACTGCAGACAAAGAAACTTCAAAAACAAGACCAAATTCAAAGACATCACACAGACGACACTGTTTGGAGGTCTGTGAAATGAGTTACAAAAACACACTTAAATTAGGCCATAGGTGCAGCCATAGAGAACAAAACAAAGATCTTCAGGTTTATTACTTCAAGCCTTTCTGACTTTGTCTTTTGTTAATCTAGAGAGTCTGAACCTCAAGGAAACTTAATATAAAATGTAACTGGTAAACAATCACTTATACAGCAGATTATTTGTAGCTGTATTGCCATGCAATGAAACAAAAACTCTGAAAGGTGCAGTTTTTTAACTTACAAAGATGCAAGATATAAGATTCATTTATTGTTATTTACAATACAAGGCTGTATAATTAAATATCCTTAGTTTGTGTATCCTGGCTTTATCCTGCCAAGAAAAACTGACAATTATATAAATGCATCAGTACTTTATAAGTTCGTGAAATTAAAACAGTTATTTAAATTTGAGTGCGGAGGATAATTAAAGAACTCTCCCAGCCTGAGGAAAAAGCTCCTCAGTGGTACAGCACAATACTTCTGTATCTCTTACGAGACAGCAGTAGGATGGACAGACTGGGGCTAGGGTTTGTAATGTGTACAGTCACATGATGACAGCAGTGCAGCAGCCAGTAGCTTTGCCATATCTTTGTTTTAATTTGCCTTTGACCTCTATTTCCACACACATAATATTTATGACAGCAGTACATACATCAAAGCCAGAAAATGAAATGCTGTAATTAGATGCCAATAGCATCCCCTAAACAATCCTCAAAACTCAGATTAAAATTTAAGTTATTTAAGGTATGAGTGGTGGCATATCCCCATTTCAAAAAATATCTTTGGACTAATTATCAATAGATAAATTGAAAACACATTGATGTGTAGTGTGTTAAAGGGATTTTCAGTCATTATAATTGCTAGTCTGTCAGTGGGCTTTATAGATTGTGTGCCATCCCTCACCTCAGTGACTGCTGCACATTGGCAAAGATGACTCACCAAAAGTGACCCTGCTTTCTTTTGTTAAGCAGTAATTCACTCTCCACCCTCTTATGTTTTTGTTGTTCCTGACATTCAAGGAATAAAGTGGCAGAGTTAAACAAAGGAATCATGTACTATATTGTTACTTTTACCTTGAAAACACTGAAAAAAGATTTTCTTTCTCCGACTCTAATACTGTCACGCTGTTCTATGACAGGACAGGAAATACTAAGAGATAAAGTTCACTTACCGCAAAAGAAAAGGGAATTCCGTACATTATTTCCCGCACTTGTAGGACTGTGAATTGGGGTTTCCCGTTCAATCCACGGACAGTACAGCCATCTCATACAGTAATAGTGTTTTTTATTACACAACATCATAGGCTACTGGAAGCATGCTGCAACAACAATTTCCTTTCACATTTCTCTCAGCTTCTCCATTTTTGTTCACATGTTCACATACTACTCATTTCTGGAACTATTTGTTGTATCCCGAACCTTTAGTTCTTTAAGGTTATTGCGAAATGGTAATTTTGTGCTTTCAGATTACTACCAAAGCACTGAGTCCCAAATAATATTAAATAATGCCAACAAGAACTATACCAATAATGTAAAATTAACATTATCCACCTTGTTTTTAAGGGCTTTTTTTTCTCAGCTCATTTCAATGTAGTTTTTATTTTTGTTACATCATATTATATAAAAAAATCTATGCTTTTAGTCTAAAAAAGCATGTTTCCTGTCCCTGTCCTTAAAAAGCAAGCAATTAGGGTAGTCAAGGGTCAACAATTCAAGTTGGATTGCTGAACCTCTGGCTGAGGTTTATTCAAAGGTTCTTTTGGTTTTGTCATTGGCTGTTCATTGAAAGAAAATATTAAAATATAATTTTCTGGGCCTTTGCAGGATTGTGTAATTTAAATCCTCGAAAGCAGGTTTGATTTCTTAGTCTTTATTTCCTGATTATCAGTCAACCCATCACCATCATTTTCCAAAAACTACACCCTGTTCCTTCATCAATGCCAAGTGAGGACAAAGAAATTCGATCCCGGTCTTATTTTGGCCCTTTGTCAGTAATCATTTAGAAGCTGTGTGACTGGCTCAAGACCACATCATCTCTTGACTGAAAAACTGAATCAGAAGTCACACAACCTCTTTTTCCCTGACTCTGTTTTTCCATGCCTGTCTTCCTCCTAATGGCTCTTAATGAGAACCAACTTCAGAGCTCTTTGAACCAACACCATAAGCACAATTTTGGCATTTTTTAGGCACTCTGCTGGAAGAATGCAGTATACAGCTGTTGCAGGGGGTTCGGCATGCTGGGAAGCTTGTCAGGCAGGCAGTGGGGCAGGTGGGAAGTTTAAAGCCAGCAGAGACAGCATTTTCTTATTTTTTTTTTATTTTTCATATTTATGGTGGGCTGCTGCAGGTTCCAGTTGAGCTGCTTACCATTGTATGTCAAGGTCAGACTTAGGGTTATAATTATTGTAAATGTGTTATTTGTACAATCATATTTCATACATTTGCCGCTTTTCTACCATGTTGACCATCAATAAAATGTCTTACAGACAGTTGCAAACCAGTTTGATAATACTTTATATTTTGCTATTTGTATTTAACGACTCCCAGTGGTCAAATTCAGTTTGATTGATTATTTGCAAAACTTTCATATCTACCAAATCTCTCGCAACACCCTCTGCCAATTTGCAGATGTGAGGCAAGAAAAATTGTCTGACAAGTAGGAAGAAATCAACAGCAGATGGTTATTCTTGTGAATTTTAGATTCTGTGAATGTTATTTGAGGTAAGGAACCTTGATTTTTAATAAATCTAATATACAGCTGAAAGGACGGGGTATCATAATATGAAAGCATATGAGTCACATCCCTTCCCCTCTACATAAGCTTGAACAATAAAACAATGATATTCTAATGTTTTGGGAGGAAGTCGATATTGAGTGCCACTGCCAACACTGGCACCGTCAACTCATTCTTAGCACAACAGCTGTTCTGAATAATAGGAAAATAAGAGTAAAATAAATGTGAGCACGTGTTTTTCTGTGCATGCGTGTTTGTATTTGGAAATGCAGGTGTACTTGTGTATGTGTGTGGGTTTCATTTTGCGTGTGTGCATATACATGTGAATCCATCATGTGTCAGCTTGTCAGTCAGGCAGTGAGCTGTTGTGAAACTCCCTTGTATTTTATGATTCTGTGCTATAAATAAAGCTTTATTTAGAGACTGTCACATGTAGTGGATGGACTTAAGAAACTTGCTTTTTAACCACAATGACAAGGTGTTCAGGGAGCCCAATGAAAAGAAGGAAATCACAAATGGGACTGTGACATGTCCTGGACAGCAGGGAGAATCACATTGTTTCCTATGTTCCTATGTATGTATCACTGTTTGAGGGACCTCTCAACAGATACAGCTGGCTGTACACCAAGTGGAGGCCACCTCTGTATCAAACATTTCAACCCCATATTTTCCCTCATAACGATATAACAATAGTATTTAGATTGCAAGGTCAATGGTAAATGAAAAAAATACTTGTTGCTTAAAAAAGAAAGGGAGCACCCTCTAAAGAAGGTTAAGCAATAGATTTAGAGGAAACACATGCAAAGAAACTCATCAGGGTCTGTCTCGGTTCTCAATTCTGACTATGGTTTGACCTTTCAAGCAAAGTTGCACAGCTGCTACTCATATTGTCCTCTTCCTCACTCCATTCTACTTCTGTCTTTCTTTATTTCTGCTCATCCCAGACCACTTTTTGTTTCAACAACCTGGCCCTCCAGCACTGAAAACACCCCTAAAGCTCTCACAGTGGTGAATCACTTCTATAAGAGCCAGGATCAAAGCACTGAATCCACATGTACATAACTGAAGTTATTCAAACAATGTTTACCACTTTGTTGTTAAGTATGATCATGGCTGAAAATAAACAATAATCAGAAGGTGTAAATGTGTGAGGTTGTTTGCCGATCTTTCTAAGTCTGTAAATGTATGTGTGTGTGTTTTTAACAGGTCATTTGGAGAAAGAGCACTTGCCCAAAATTCTGCCGTCTGAAAATCCCCTCATTCATCATAAAGACGATCTGTTAAACCTCATATGCAGGTATGCAACACAATTATTTATGGCAGCACAAAGTACCTTTGTACTTGTAATTCTCTTAAGTATTATTACTCCATTTCAGATGAAATATTATACTTCTTGCTCAACTGCATTTATTTGCATTTTAGTCACTAGATATTTTACAAATTCTTGTTTAGCAAACAAACATGATGAGCTTATAACATTGTATACATTTTCACAGAGTAAACTACCCAACAGAATATTATAAAGTATTTGAAGTGACTCCATCTCAACCAGCTACAACATTAAAATGTTCCTCACGCTACAGTGCATCATTAACAAATCCAACATTATAACTCGTAATTCTATGACATTTACAGGGGCCATTTTTGGCGCTGTTATTTTCAATTCAGTTCACTTTTGCTTGTCAAGTAATTTTCATTAGTAGGAGCAAGTTATTATTTTGTAGGTGGGAAGTAAGTCCGCGGTCTTTGCACTCAAAAACCTAGTCAAAACAGGTAAGTCCCAAGTCAAGACTGCTGATCTTTAGGCTTAGGGGATAGTATCGAGTCTTCTTAAGTCAAAAATCTTGAGTTCACAGTTTTTCTGCCAGTCATTTTTGAATCTAAAGTCATCAGACTTGTAACTTAAATCTAACAGTCCAAATCATGTAACTAGAGTCCACACCTCTAGCGTTAGTGCTTATTATTATGATACGCTTGCTTAATTTCACCTCTGCATTTAACTCTGCTCTCGGTACAAGAGAGGGGAATATAAACGGGACGTGCTTTGGTCTCAGGACACTTGCTGGCCACAAAGAAGCTGGGACAGTCCTGAACAGGAACAAGTGGTGGTGGTTCAAGTTTATCAGTCTGTTGCAATTTCCTTTAGGGGTGGTGGGACCCAAGTGTGCTGCATTCACATTTGTTAGGAATTTGGAGGGTCTTGCATCATTTTGTAGGCCCGCAAGGAATGTTTAGGAACTCATGTCTTTCTAATGCAATGCTTCCCTACAAGGCCATATGCTACAACGCCTGGCCTATACAATGCTGGTTTTTTTTTTTTTTTGGCACTGGATAAGAGCTGGACGTTGCTTGACCCAAAATTCTGCAGGGGAAGGCATTGGTATGCAAGACATGTTTGATGTTCCTCTGGGATCTCTTTAATGAGAGTTTTAAAATTGATGCTGTGTGGAAAGAATGTGTTGAATGAGCACATCATTCAAGAGAAACATGTTCCCATGTGAAAGTTCAAGTTATTGTCTGACTCAAGATTAACTCAAAATAAACTTCAAAATGAACATCAAGTCAAAAAGTCCCAAGGGGGAGGCTTCTGCTGCCATCCTAAACCAAAAATGTTGAGATTTCATTGACAGCTGCAACACTTTTTTTCAAGATAGATCCACTTTTTGGATCTTGTTCTGTTTTTTCTGGAGAACAGAGTTAATTTAGTGTGATTAATCTAATACTGACCCTTACTGTCTTCTGCCAGAGGTCATGGCCCGCTGCACTGGACACTTGGTGATCCCCAGCAATCCATCTCTTCAGAGGGGGTGAAGGTGGAGCCATGTGATTCCAGACATCACAATCACTCACGCTGCAGTAAACTGACAGTCAAACACTTGAGTGTCAAAGACACAGGAAAGTACAGCTGTAAAGATGGTTCGGGCCACATGACCTCTACTTATGTTTATGTCGAAGGTAAGTCCTGCAAGGCGCTCTGTCCAGTTCAGATTATAGGTCTTTTTTTATCAAATAGTCAAAACCCTTTGGCGTTGAGGAGCAGAAACCTGTGAGGTCTCTGCAAGATTAATGACACTGACATTATCCCAACCATTTCAGAATGTAACTAACTTTTCCTGCATGAGAAAAACCTAATGAAATGTTGTTCAGAATTACCAAAAAATGGTTACAAATGGTTTAAAAACTGATAAGTGTTCCTTCTTTTGAATTGATTTGTTTTTCTTTGATCTGGGATTTAACTGTTTGTATTTGCAAAAGTCATGGAAGACTTCTGATAAAAGAAAGGTTTTTCACAGGGTAATTGTTAATCTGCTGACGCAAGTGGAGGTATCTGGTGTTGACCTGGGCCCAGAAAATAGCACTTAATGGCCTTGATGAAATGGTTAATGAGTAATCTGATATTTCCCACAAGATATGAAAACTGGAAAGCATCCAGTTTAGCAAAAAGAAAAAAAATGAATTAATCAGCAAGAATTTAAAAAATGGAAAAAAAAGTTGAAAAAAGGGAACAAAGTCCCTGAGGTGAAAGGAAGAACAGAGAGAAAGAAAATGAAAAAGAAAATGACTCAGTTTCACAATCGAGTGCATTATGCACTATAACAGCCATTCCTTCCATGCAACCAATTTTAATCTACATGCATTCAAGCTCAAGGGCCACAGCTCTCCTTCTCAGAGAAAGGAAGTGGTTTCATTGGTACTGTGGTTTCTTCTGGAAATGGAAGACTGAGCGTGATTGCAAAGGAAGCCCTGATCATTGGCTGTGATTTCCTGTTCCAGCTACTGTTTTCCTAAGTCTGCCCTGAAAGGTCACATGGCACAGTATCATTCGAACGGAGATTGTTCTGGGCAGGAGAAGGAGAGAAGATTTTTCATGTTAGTCATCCACAACTCATTGGACCTCTCTTGGATGTGTTTGTGTTTCAGATTTAAAAACAGTTGGTCTTAACAGTTGAATTAAAATTAAAATCACGAAATATTTGCCTCAAGTATATCAATAGTTTTAGACAATGCATGCTAAACTAAATCTAGATTACTAAATGTCTATCAGGCAGTCTGCTGTGCCTGTGTTTAGTCTAACACTCTCTTTTCAAAGCCCTTCAGCTGTTTATTATATCATTGTCCATGCTTACATTTATAAATAATAGGTCCTTTATCACAATACTGCTCCTTGACTTCAGACCAATTGCAGACTATTTGCGTAGCCATGAAGTTCCCACAGCAGTTGTGTGATTACTGGTCACCCATTAGGGACATCCCACTTGCCTGATTGCTCTGTTTGTGCTCTGCTGCCTCTCTAAACTGATCTGAGATTTGATTCTGTGTTGGATGCCCAGCCATCACTCTTATTCAATTGCACCGCTAAACTCAGTTCTAGCATAACAATTTTTTTTAAACAACAGCTGTAAATTTGCTACAAAACGTGGTTCACCCAAAGGACAAAATGCAAGGGGCCACATCTGCTTTGAAATGTGATTTCAGAGTGACTTGCTCTTTAGATCTGGTATATTTATGTTTTTTCTTTTTTTTATTGTTCCCACAGATCCTGAGCAACCATTTGTAGAGCCTCATTATAAGAGCGCTTATATCCTTTACACCTACAGGCATGAGACCAGTCTTGTGATCCCTTGCCGGACATCCTCTCCTGATACTAATGTAACACTGGAAGGAGTAAGACAATCATTTCACTCTTATTGCTCTCACCTTTACTTGTAGTTTAAGCTGTTTTGTTGTTCTGTATAAGTGTAGTACCTTTTGAAAACACAACTGTGTGGAACAGGTCAGTTGTTTGGCCTCTGGTGTTACAACTTAAAGGTTTCTGGAGGACAGCTAAGCCAGACAACTTTGCACTTAAGACTGTGCTTCCTTTGGTCCTGAGCAGTACACCTGCAATGATATAATTGCCACTTCTAGCAGTTCTAGAGTATTATATTTGATTGGTAGGCCCCAGATTTAAAATACTTCAAAAGTGCAACTTGAGGTGATGGTAGTCCCAGGAGCAAGCTGGAACACTTTCAGAATACCTGGAGTATCACAAAGATAGAAGAATGGCCAACAATCAACACAAACTATATAGGGGAAAATTGAATCAAGAACATGAATTAATCTACTGGCTGCTGTCATCGCTTATAGTTAGCTTACCAGCCTGTTTCCAAGAACAAAAGCATCCATTCTGTTCCATCACTCAAATCCTTGAAATGTTTGAGTTCAATGAAACAAAATGACAAATGTCTTGTTTGACATGGACTTTGAAGTAATGAAAGATTGTTATTAATACCACAGCTTTCTTGTCTTATTTGAAAAAAAAAGCCAACTGTGTGCTAAAGGCGTTTCACTGGTTCTCACACACTTTCGGTGTTAGATCACTCAAGCACACAGAAAATGCAGAGACAGTAGCATATCTGAGGGAAGCTCAGGGGCGGTGAATGGAGTCATCCTGTCTGCTTCCTGTAAGAGCAGGAAGGAGCTCCAAGACAGTTTTTCTCAGAGTGGACTCTTGGACTAAATTTAGTGCTTCTTACAAACATCAGGAAATGCGATAGAAAAAACAGTGCACACTGAGTCCAATCACAGGAAACAACAGGTAAAGTATCATTAAGATTGTAATATTTGATACCAGAATGCAGCAGAAGATGTAAGCAGAGGAGAGCTCCCATCTTTGATGTTTTTCGCACAATGCTCATGTTGCTGTGCCAACAAGAAACGTGTTGGTTTTTTGTCATATCCTTAGCATAGAGTCAAAAGACATAGTGCCTACTGTGGATAAACAATTCTGACTCAGATGGCACAGATAGTGGTTGTGTGACCTTCCTGCTATTGGTATATCTATGGCACTCCTCCTTCCTGCTCCCTTTCCTTCCTTCCTTCCCTTCCCTTGCCTCCTCTCCCGGTCCAACTCCTGGCACAAGAACAAACATCGGAGACATGTACATCCTTTTCTGAGTCTTCAATGTTTTTCACTCCATGGCTTAAGTAACTACAGAGGTTACACTCCACAAAAAAAAGTAATTAGATTTTTCACTCTAACAGATGTCTGTCCTCAGCTGAGCTCAGTTGAGTGTGAGATGTCAGCACATTACACCTCAGTTTGTCTGGCTCAGTGATTTTAATGAGCATCATCACATGTGTCACCAAAAATCTATGAGTACTGACATAACATCTCTGCTCTTCTCTCTTTCACTGCAGAAACCTCCTTTCTCGAGCGAGATTGCAGATGGAATGGTATGGGATCCAAAGGTGGGATTTACGATTCCCTATGGTCCCTACACTACATTTGATATGATCTCCTGCATCACTGTGGTCAAAGGCCACAAAGTTGAGTCAATGTACATTCCCATAAGGCTAAGTGAGTCTTTTGTGTTTCTGTCTAATCCTTCGCATTTGAATATAAATGTGTTGATTTCTTTCTGTCTTGAGCATTTCACATTCTCTATATCTGTTTTCAATTTACAGCCCGTGTTCTTGAGAAAGTGAAGATTACACCAGATCGTGTCAAAGTGTTGGTTGGAGGCACCCTCATCCTCAACTGCACTGGTGAGACCACCTTTAATGGAAAAATCAACTTTACATGGGATTTTCCAAAAAAAAAAGTAAGTAATGCCTTGACTGTTTACACTGTACTACTTTTTGTTAAAAGGACCCTTACAGGTTAGGGTTAGATTCAATGGCATTTCCTCCGTCCTCAGGAAAATCGACATAATACTACCAAGACCAAAGACAAACCAGCACCACGTTTTGTAATGAGCAATGCTTTAATCTTGCCAAACATCACAATGGAGGACAAGGGGATGTACCGCTGCAGAGCTGAGATTGACACAACACACAAGAATGCCTTCGCAAGAGTCCTTGTATTTGGTGAGTATCCTCGTTCATCTCAAGGAACAAAAGCACAACTAAAGAAGTACTTCTACATTTAAATTATTGTGTCAATCTGGTGATAATATAGCACTGTGGTGATGACTGTACCTTAATGTCATGTCTGTCATTCTTTGTTTCAGAGCATCCACACCTTAATGTCACCTATAGACATGGGCGTCCTAGTACTGTGACTGTCATAGAAGGTAGAAAAAAGCTTGTGTTTGAGCCAAAAGTCATTGCTCTGCCAACAGTAGACATGACAACATGGTAAGTAGGGTAAAGAGCATAGAAAATGCTATGTAATTCAACTTTCTATTCACTTTCACTCATTAATTCTAATTATACTGTTTAAAAAAACTGCCTTACTCTTTTAGGTACAAGGATGGGGTCCCTATCAAAAATAATTCCCTCTGTTACAATATATCTGGTCCCCACTTGACCATCACTGATGTGAAGCAGAAGCATGCTGGGGTCTACACCATAAGCCTGGGCATCCAAGCGAAGGGCTTGCACAGAAATCTGAGCTACACTCTGGTAGTTCAAGGTAAGCTGTTGCCATAAAACTGATAATGACTGCTGATCCAAAGGAAATGAAGCAGTGCCTTGGCTCTAGCATTAGGCTGCCTCAGCACTGTGGCTGTTCTCAGTACAGTTCACTGGACGGCAGGTAGCAGCTCTAGTATGAGAGGAATTTGGGGGCTTGTTGATTCCAAGGCTGGATTGACGTAGCAGGGGCAGCTGTTGTTGATTATTGGGGCTCTTTTGAAGGGGCTTGGAGCAGTGTGTAAATGGCCCGGGCTCTATTCTGCACGCAGACTCCAGCCGCTTCAGACCCCCCCAGTCCCCAGCATTTATTTGCATCCTCACCATGTGTATATGTAGTGCGGCTCATATAAACAGCATGTTCTATGGAATACACACAGAGCTTGTGGAAAACAAGGACTTTAATTCATTGTTATTGTGACATTTCTGGTAACGTCATACACTAGGTGTAAATTATGTTTTTGTATTTAAGTGTAAACTTGAATGAAGTCTGTTTACCAGTTACTTAAGGCTTACTATGGGGGGCAGAGCTTTTTCATTGCATTCTTTAAGCATTATCTAGGAATCCTAATAGCGTGCCAACTTGTGAAAAAATCAGCCCCCTTCTGGCTTGTATAAGCTTAATTTATGCTCCTTTACTGTCACAAAACTAATTTATTGGAATAGAAACTAAAACACACAGATGCAAACAAACACAGTTCAAGAGAGATTCCTGGGATCAATTAGGGAACTATTTTAAACATTGTTCATTGGTTGTTTAGAGTGGTCACTGTGCTCAAGATTATGTTGTGTTCCATTCAGTGATTTGTGGGAGGGGTGCACGTGTGGTGGGATGCGGGTTTTTATGGTTTGCCAAGCTATGTGCACACTATGTGCGGCTTGATTATTTGAGCTGTTCATATGGAGAGAATGGCTGAATGGTTGACTGGCTCCTGAAGTGGCACACAGATCTTTGTCTCTTAACATGGTTGATTCGCTGACCTGGGCATGGATCACACTGGGGTCACTCTTTGACCTGCAGCCCCAGGCTAAGCAATCATCCTGCCATTCTTCTCTTACACAGTGTCTAAAGGACAACTGGTGTCAATGGCACCCTTTTCATGGTTATCCATCATGACTGTCACAACTTATTATAAAGACTATATGAAATTCCACATTGAGCTGGGCGAGGTTAGGATGGCAGATGTTGATCTAACCTGTTGTCTCCCTGTCTCTTTTTTCCTTTTTATCTCTGGCTCCCTGTGTATTTGTGTGTGTGTTTGTGTGTCCATGAACTTGTGTGTGGTTATGTGCACATCTCTCTCACAGTCAAGCCAACTATTTCAGAGGCGGAGCTCGCCTCTGTGGACGTGCAGCCCTACATGTTTGGCAAGCAGCATCAGCTAACCTGCACTGCTTATGGACTGCCCTTGCCAAACATCACTTGGTTCTGGCAACCGTGTCACTCAGACTCTACGCTTAAAGGGTGAGTCACCATCTCACTATGTTGCAGGCATCGATGTGTTTGAACTAGATTTTCCGCATTCACACTCAGTTAACTTCCTCCTATTTGAAAGAATTAAAAGCATATCCAAGGTGAAATTTTTATCTTATTTAATGAACAAATTTAATCATTTATCATGAATACCCAACATTACTTGCTTCAAAATCAGATTAAAGACAGTAGCTGTAGTGGTGCTGCATTGAGTGTGATGTTTCACTTCGGTAATTGTAAAGGTTCAAGTTACCCTCAACCCCTAGAGTTTCTCTTCACCCAGAAAACAGTTAAGCAATTCTTTTGGTTGTTACCTGTCCAGCTGAACACAAACATAAACTGACTTGACAGCAGAAAAGGTGTAGGGTTTAGAGCCACCCCTCCATATAGATCACTATACTACACTATACTATAGCAAAGATCTGCACTGACTTCGTTCACTCTGATCCAGAATGTGAGACACTGATCAAAGGAATGCAGCCTTCGAGAACTGCCCTGCCCCGTGGTCAGTGGCTTTATAGACTGAAGGGGAAACACTGGGGGAGATATATTAATCTCAGATTCCCTAAGCTGTTACTGAGCCAAATAGAACTAAATGTATGAGTGATTGTTCAGGGATGCCAGCCTGCTAGTGAACCCACCAACAAGATGAACATTCCCCAAGATCCCGGCTCAACAGTGACAGCATGAGACCTGCAAGTTGTAAGATCAGGAAAACAATGGGCCATTACCCTTGGGTTATCAGTCCCCACCACCATTAGCAAAAACAACATTGTGAACTGCAGCACAAAAGAGACTGAATTGTGTCACATGTTCATTGCTTTTTTTCTTCTAGCGCCTTCATTATTTCATTTATAATATTATCTCAAACACGGTACTCGCCAGATTTGTGATATATAATAGCAGAACGTTAGTTGGGTCAAAGCAATTCTTCCTGCAAGCCTAAAGATAATCAGGGCTGGCACTAGGAACAGTGGCTGGGCTGTGGCAGGCAGCTAATGAGACAGAGGAACTGCTGTAGCCTGGTAGGAGGCCAATTGTGCAAACTGTTTGTTTTATACAGCCCTGACCCTGTAAAGTACCTGTCACTGTAAATCCAACATGTAGCCCTTCAAGGTCATATCTCATCTAAATCTTAAGGAGTTTTGGGAGGTGGGGGAAAAGGGAAAAAATGGGTAGGTTTTAGAATTGGGGAAACTTGCTGTGTTGGATGTGCAAAGAGGCTGATAATGTAGAAGCAAAAATATGGAGTGTCTTTACTGGCAGGTTGAGAAGTTATCAGTTGTTACTCTGTTGATCACCAAGGTTTTGGGATCAACCTTATCTCCTCTGGCCAGAGCACAGAGGGGGACGGGGGGGTTGTTTCCTGAACGAGGTGACGCACAGCACAGCCCTTCCTGTCGCTGTTGCTGTTTCCTCCTCTGCCTCTCCACTCATCAGGCTGATTGTTCCCCACCCCAGGCGGTGAAGAGTTTTGGGGGTGGGGGTCAAATCAAGGCTTTCTCAAGGTTTTATAACCAAGAAGAGCTGGTCTAGACCTGGATTCTACACAGATTAGTGTCAGTTGTCTGATAAATTGCCCTCAGCTTTTCAGAATCTGAACTTTTACAGTAGGATAGTTAGTTGTACATCATAATACTGTGGTCTGAGCTGGATATGTTTAAATGTAACACCAAGTTTCCAAATTGAAAACACATGATGTCTACTTTTTCCTTCTATGCTGTATTGTCTGTCCAACACGTGCATATCCATCTCTGCACATACTGGCAGCATGATCAGACAGCCAAATTTATTGAATATCTTCCGTCCTACAGTTGCATGTATTCCACGAAGCCAATCCACGTCAGTGTTGATGGCAGGGGAAATTACTCTCACAACTGGATCAAGAGCATAAACGTCAATCCTGAACTGGTTCAAGGAAAAAACAAGGTATGTGGTTTTAACTTTGTATGTACTGTTTCCACATTTTTTTTCAACAGCAACCGCATTTGTAAAGTACTTTCTACACCATGAGTATGTTTGACAAATAGTCAGTGACCAGCTTGATAGCATGATTCATGAGTACTGGAGCAAATGGATGTCTAGAGAAGAACAAAATAGCCAATAGCTCTCTTATTCAAGTAGTAATCTTCCGTGACTGAAGATTGAAAGTAAGATTCAACATCTGAAATCCATAAATCTGACAATATTCCTCCTTTTGGCAGTGATTCAGTACTTCTCTTTGCTCAAAAGGATTTTTTTTTCAGCTTTGACTTGTACTACTGTGACCAAAACTTATGAAAAAGGCCCTTGGCCGTCCCCTTTAAGCCCTTAGACCCACTGAACCAACATCAAAGAACTAGCAGCAACGAAGGCGAACTGTTTCAATGCCTCACGTTCGCTGTGTCCTAGCCGAAAAGTTGCTCTTGAACACAACACAAAGAAAACAGTCAACAGCCAAGTAACACATAAATTCTGTGCTTGTGTGAGAGGTAATAACTCTCCATACCAGCAGGGGGTGGTAGTTTGTATTCATCATTCAAAAAGGGAAACCGGAAGACTTAGGATTACAGATTGTTGTGAAAACACAGCGTTTGTCTACCATATTTCCACATTGACCTCTCCTGAATCATGCTGATCAGCTGGTCTTCATTTTTTTCATTCCACATGGCCATGATGTTTGTTATTTGTGTACTGGAATAATCAGTGATAACTGAGAAGAAGATGGTATTATGCTTATTTGCCACCCAAATCCCAAAACACACCACAAAATGGGGAAACCGTATACATTTCAGCACTTGTCCTGTTACTAAAATTTCACCATGAACATAATTAAGAGCATGCTTTCACTGCCTCACAAGAGTCTGTGTCAAGGATTAGGCTAAAGAAATTGATCACAGCAGGCTGGGTCAAATTAGGGCACAAATTTGTTGGCACACAAATTTCCATCAGGAGAAGGAGTCAGTGATAATTTTTCATCCAAAGTTTTTTTTATCTGTTTTCTGGTCCAAATCAGAAGATTTATTGACTCCTGCTCTCTGATTTGGCATGGACAGAAACTTAGATTCATATCAAGTCATTGCTCACCAAGTAATAGTAAATTTTAGCCATTTTTACAAGGCATCGGTTCTAATACGTCTCTGACATAAATAGGGAGGCACCACCTATTTACAAGTACTCGTGGCCAAACGCTGGTGCTTTATGAGGGCGAGGACTAAGGGTCAATGATAACAAGCAGCAGTTTGAAAGAAGAGGATTTGTTGGAACTGAATTCCTCTCTGTCACCCCACATAAATCGCATTGGCCCGTGAATAAGAACGTAGTCAGGGCCAGGCCTCTTAGTGGCTTCTCAGAAAGCCCAGTAGAGAGGGAGACTGGTCCGGGTCATAATATAAAGAAAACACAAGGGGGAGGACATGGGCACAGAGGTCACAGTGCGTCTGGTCAGGTCACCTCTTAGGGACTGTGCGTAATCATTTAAATGACTGTTTTTGAGCTTAGGTTACTTTTTGGTGAGTAATAGGTGTAACATAATACCGTAAGGCCACTCTATCAGTGTTTTGACAAACGTCACATCAGCATGAATAGGACAACATGATATAAGTTTTTAACACTTATTCTTTTACTGCCTGAATGTTTGTTTGGTGAACACTGCAAGTGCAGGGAGGCTGATATTGTTTCATTGCTTCATCTGTTTGTCTCAGAGTCAACACAATAGCTCCTACAAGCTCAGGAAGTTTAGTCCACCATACATCCAGACAATACACACACACACACACACACACACACACACATCATTCATTCTCTTTGATGTAGTTAACTGCCCCCAAGAAACACATGTCACCATGAACGCTAAACAGAGCCCCACGCCCTCGGCCAAGTTTCACTTATTATTTTGTCTTTGTAAGCCATTAAAATGCTGTAGTGGTGCAGTGACTAAATCAAGTGTGGCATTAGAAGTGCTCTCCAGGAAATGGACATGGAGCCCCAGCACTAGATCTATAGCACAGGTCAGAATGAGACGCAGTGGGTTTGAAACTCCAGATGTATCCTTTCATTAATGTGACACGCTGGAGAGTATAAAACAGACCAGGCCAGCTCCAGACCTCTCACCTGCCTGTTAACAGTGACTCACTACTCTGATGGTGATTGAAACCCCCAAGTATAAATCCCACTAAAAGTCACAGTTGAGTGAATTATGATGCTAAGCTATTTTTTTCTTTTTACCTCAACCTTTTTTATTCTACTTTGAATAAGTATTAATAATTACCTGTTTGATTCCAATTAGACGGTGAGCACCTTGGTGATAGGAGAAGCTAGCGTATCAGGACATTACTCCTGTGTGGCCCAGAATGAAGCAGGCAAGACTACAATGACACTTCCTTTCTACGTTGATGGTAAGTGGGTCACTAGAGTACCACAACTGAAATATCAACATTTAAAGTTCAACTGCTGTAGTGCGCCCAGAAATGCTCTGCTGAATTTTATTGCAATAACTGCAAGGGGCTCTATAGCATGCACTGGATACCTTCAAATGATCTACACAGTGAGAGCTGTAATTAATTGCAAGAACAGCAAAGGAATGTGCAGATTGTATTGTGCAATAAAGAAAGCAGAGGGGGGCATTAATTGAAACCATCTTCCACTGTAGCTGAGCAGCCTTAGGGCGGAAGAGCGGCAAACATGTCCTGAGCCATATGGAGAGCTATAATGGCACGCGTTTAAAAACAGCTATGAATAACTGCATTCCTGCTTCACTGCCAGCAGGTCATTCCTCTTTCTCAGTGAGCCTTCTGCTATGAGGATTTACTTTTTTATGTGCCGCTGAGCATTTTCCAAGTGTTCCAAAATGAATATCCACTGAGACAGTTATGCAATGATAGCGAGGATGAGGTGTGACTGCGCACAAGTATATATGATTTACTTTTCAACAAAGTGAACCACATTTCCTTAAAATTTAAGTGAATCAGATCTCCCAAGGGTGAAGTATTGCTTTTGGAGAGGGTTGGATGTAGGTGAACCCATAACTGAGGGGATGCCAAGCACTTGAAGTTTGACTCCCAGAGAGAGAGTGAGCAAATTCCCGAGAGAAATTGTGCTCTGTTCCAGAGGTGAGGAAGACGGAGAATGATGGAATGCTGCTAGAAAAGAGGACAGGATTGTAATAACAGCTGTCCTCTCTTACGGAACACCGAATGCTTTCCAGCAATCTGAATAAACAAGCACAGTCTGGTTCCCCTGGGGCCTAGACTCAGCTTCTTTCCAATTGGATGAATACAGGAGTCCATCAGCGATGCTGTCAACCAACAACATGCTTCCAATTAACAGTGATGAAACAGGAAATAACTGCAAATTTGACATTCCTTAGCTTGCTACGAGCAACTTTGTGTCCAAAACCATAGTCTGAAATAGGACTTCAGGCCAGCATGATACGTGTCTTCATTCATGTTTTTAAAACGGATCAAATGGTCTTTATTTTTTACCCTAGATCATCCTGAGGAAATTACTATCAATCCTCGGACAGCCATCGAGGGGGATGACGTCACTCTGACCTGTCGAGCAGCTCGCTACCTCTACACAGACCTACAGTGGTTGGATCCTTCGAATCAAACAGTCACTTCCAACGTGTCTAGTCTCAAGCTCAACAGCTCCTCGATTTCTCTTTCTCTCCATCTGCATAATGTGTCTCAAAACAGCACTGCAGGTTATAAGTGCCGAGCATACAAGCTCCACAAGAGGGTTGAACTTAAGAGTGCTGCACTAATTGTAGATGGTAAGTTACAGAGGTGTATGATAAGTCTATGTTATTGATTACAAAGGCTACTTTCATAAATTGTGCTTATTACCAAACAGTCAGATGATGAACCAAGATAAAATCAGTCATTCTAAAAAAGTGTAGTCATGTGATATCTGGGCATGCTGCTGCAGGGTTAGCACATACAGGAACGCAGAAAACACACTTGCAACATTTGATGACGCTAAAAGATGACAGTAATAGAGCAACAGAAACTCCAACAGAATATTTTTTTTGTACTTTCGTTTTGTGCAGTGAGAAAACGCCCCTGGCTGAGTCAGAATCTGACAAATCAGGATGTGAACAGCAGCAGCACCCTGATGCTAGCTTGCTTCGCTCTGGGAGTTCCTCGTCCGAACATCATGTGGTACAAAAATGGTGCTCAAGTGCATGAAGGCCCAGGTAACCAGAGAACAGTATTACTTGCACTATAACCATTTGATAAATGAGAATGAAAATGAATACATGTTGTTTTTAGTAAGACTACATCATCGACAGGAGAAGCTATGATTCCCTTTGTAAGCCACTGACAGTTTATAAGTATATGAATGGCCAGGCTCATATTTCTTTGGAGAAAACAGGGTGTCACTGGAGGTGATATGTTTTCAAAGGGCAAGTAAACAACGTACATAATTGGAAATACAGATGATGCCTTTTCTTAAGATGAGTATATACTTCCAAAACACTAATATTCATGTCTCATTTGCGAAGTTATTTTTGAAGACTTTTGTGCAGTAACTATACAATTACTTGTAGTACAATGAAGGATATTTAAAATATTATTGCCTGTTAACAAAGTTGCATTTATATTGTTATATTTGTATTTACATGCACATGATAATGCCACTACTTCAAGTTCTGTGAAAAAGTTATTGATAATTGTCTATCAAAGCGATCTAGTTTTCAGGCAAAATTTTCACAAGCTCAGGTCCCTAAAGAAAATAGCATTTCAGCAGCTTTTGCACTACTGCCAGTGCAAACTGTAAAATGCCAGAATTTTTTAAACATGTTCTCAGTTTGACTAAGAGGTTGTGTGCTGCAGGTATCACACTGGGAGAGGACGGACTTCTGACCATCGAAAGGGTGAAGAAAGATGATGAGGGTCTGTACGAGTGTGTAGCCAAAAACTCTGAGGGCATCGCAAAAACAAGCGCTGTTGTTACAGTGTTTGGTAAGTCACTCAGATACCTTGAGATATTAAAAACCTAACTATTACTCTCCAGCCTGCTGTATTTAGAATACAGGGTTCTCAGTGTGAAACGGTTTGTGTGTGTCCAGCGACCACGTAAAATAAACTTTTCATCATTGCATTTTTCTTAATGTTAAATCAAGAGATCTCAGAGGCCCTTTTGACCTCATGTTTTCTTGTCACCACTAGAAATAACTGTGGTCTTACTTCAGTATTAAAAGTCTCCCCTGACAGAAAATCTGTGACTGCCAGGAATGCTGAGTGAATTCCTTCTCAGGTTTTATGATCAGGGCCATGGCTGAGGGTCCATACCTTGAGGACATGACCTCTGTGAAGTGTTAAGAGGTCTACTAATGAGTGCAGGAGATTGACTGCCACAGCAGTCAGGGGATTGGAAACACATCGTAGTTAATTGCAGTAGAAGAAATTTCTCTTACTGTTTCTCTGTACTTCACATGTAAAACAAACTGTATGTTGACATGTCAAGATGAGGATGACAGTGTTGGTGGGATATTAAACAAACAGGTTTTTCAACATCCGAAGACTTAGAGGGACTCATATCAAAAATAAAAATAAAATTTCTCTTTTGATGGTCAGTTTTAGAATGTGTGTTTCCATTGCTTTTTCAACTCCAGATATTTCTGCAACAAGTTATGCGTGTTTTGCTTTTAATGTTTAGTCAAGGATTGCATCAGTCTGCAAAATTATGAAGATTGAAAGGATGTTAGCTTTGAGAGTGTTTGATGGTTAGAAAAAGTGTTTGAAAGAATACACTATAGGAAAATGTGTGGTATGCATGCCCCAAACAAACCAGAAATAAACAGCAGTGTTGTTTCCATTCCCTTTTTATATAAAGTCTCTCAGAGACATAAAAAAATAATGAATCTCAGCATATTTAATCAAAACACGAGCTCTCTGTTTGTAAAGTTGTAACAGATTGTTTTCTTTGATCAAAAATCTTCACAAATCTTAGTCAAAATAGTATGACAACTCATGAAAAGTATTTATTCAAGATCTTTTTGGGTTTTTTGTGTGTGTGTGTGTGTTTTCTTTTTTTGTTCTGTTTTTTTTGGCTAAAGTGGTCCGTTAGTTTATGACTGTTTTTCTCTTTCAGGGGATGATGGGAAGCGAAACGTTGAGGTAATCATTTTGGTGTGCACAGGAGCTGCAGCCACGTTCCTCTGGCTCATGCTTATCCTCTTCATCCGCAAGCTACGGAAGGTAAGTTTGTTCTTCCTTTTCTCAGAAACCACATTAGATTAGCATATGCAAGGATGTGGGAAATTCAAGCAGTCAAACAAGTTACATCGCTTTGGTAAATTTTTTTGCAAATCTGTTTCAGTGAATTCGGCTTCAGTGACTTTGTGGAAGTGGCTGATTCATGTCTCTTGTGAAATAGAGTTTAAGGGAAAGATAAATTTAACCCATGTTTATGAAATCCACATTTTCTCGTGTTTGTATGTACATTATGGCCTCAAAGGAGAACATAGTGTGCCTGTTTCTAAGAAAGAAAAGAAATAAAAAGAGGAAGCATTTTTGTGCCTTTAACCTAGTGCAAAACTCTCAAGCCGTATTAACATTTTCATTATCTGCTGATCACTTAAAATGAAACATAACTCTGCAGCTTTTCATGGTTGTCATTGAAAAAAAAACTCTCTTATCATAATGAACAAATTCATATGTGTCCTCTAACACCTTCAGCAACCAGCACACTATAAGATGGGTCCCTCTATCATCATTGACCCTGACGAGTGTCCTCTTGAGGAGCAGAATGATCTTCTTCAGTATGACAGCAGCAAATGGGAGTTTCCCCGTGACCGCCTAAGACTAGGTGAGCTCTGCGTAATCAAACTAACTTGAGTTATAATGTTTTATATTAACATAGTTTTATCAAGACACATGCAGTTGATTGACCTTCCTTCCCTCCTCCCCTTATGAATGAGATGATTTTTCAAAATGAAAGTAATTTTACTTTAGTGGTTCAGTAGTTTATGGTAAGGATATACACAGCCACATTAGAGTAAATGGAATAAATGTCACCGCCTCATTACTTATCATTGACACACTCCGTCATCTAGACTCAAGTGAACTATACGTTTACCAGAAAAAACTGCCATGTGATCAGAGCCCCAGCATGTTGTTTTAATTACAGGCCCATCACTTAGCTGACAGAGACTCCAGATTGATTTTCACCCGAGGGACAGGAAGCTAATGTTGTCCTACTTATCAGATATTTTTTTCCTTTGCTAGGCAAAACTCTTGGTCACGGAGCTTTTGGAAAAGTGGTGGAGGCTTCTGCTTTCGGAATTGACAAGCTCTCAACCTGCAAAACTGTTGCTGTCAAAATGCTTAAGGGTAGGATTTTTCTATACTTTGTTATGAAAAAGAAATTTGCATTTGTTTGCAAAACATGTAGGTCTTTTTCACATGCCTGTGGGCCCCTATAGTTCATCCTAGAGACACCATGGCTCATAATAGACTGAAAAGCATTTACACTGCACTCACTTTCATCTCAGACATATAACACATATCTGTCATTTTTGCAGAGGATTTATTTCTTGTGCATATCACTGACTCATGAGCTATGGCTCCACATGTGCCTGCAATTAATGTTTGTATGTTGTAGCAAAGTATGCAATGTCTTTTCCTCACTAAGTGCAAGCCAAGGTAAAGGCTCAGGCCTCAAACCCTGTCCTTGATGAAAAGATAGATCCTATGCAGATCCAAAGCTTTAATCATTCAGTTCAAATTCTGCATATAAAGATGTGTTCAAATTGTAAGATACAAGAACAAAATGAGCAATACAAATGTGTTTATATTTGACACATTGTAGCAATACTAATGTTATGAGACCATCCTTGGTCTCTATTTTTGGTTTTTGAGAGGAATTATTTATAATTCAATTACAAAGTCTTTCCAAATATTCACAATAAACCATAAAAGTTGAATGAAAATGGAAACAGGAAAACCATCGAGCCAAAAAAAAGTTTAAACTACAGATGCTGAGATATTTTATTCACCACAGCTTATCTGTTCAAAAGAGACTGTGGCTTTTTTCATAACAATAGATGCAAACTGCAGGCTATCACTGACTGTGGATGTGGGGAAGTCTCAGTAAGGATGAAGTACAGGGCTGTTGGTTCGACGTAGTAGTCACTGTCATACCATTCATCATGTCTCAGCATAAATCACAGGCTCTCAAAGAGGAAGAGACTCTCTGGCTGTTGTGAGTTGTAGGTCAGAGTTAATGGAAAGCAGCAGGTTTCCTCAAATTGACCGTGGTATAGCTGGAGACTCCCTGACTGTTTTAGCTTCTAGGTCATAAATATGTGGTTGGTCAGAGAAACATAAAACAATCTCTGAACCTTGATTTTTCTAAAATTATGTGAAGATCAGGTTTTGAATGTAAGTACCTCTCATTTTGTTACTCTAATTGTGTTGGCACTTTTCTCTAAGGATGTCCTCCAAATGCTGCTTCTCATTACTTGGCTTAAAGCAATATCCACTATTTTTCCATCAAACTTGATAAATTATCAAAATCAACTTCCACAGAAACCAACAAATGTTCAGGCCTCTTTCCTGCTTTCCCTTTATACTTAACTGCAAAGACAATATTTCCTCTTAAAACGTAAGGGAAGTCAAGAAAATCATCCTGAACTAGATCTTCAGATTTTATATGTACACATTGTTTTATAAATATTTCATATATTGTCTCCATACTGCATTAAAAGTATCATATTTTAGAGTTCGTAACTTAAACAAATTTAACTTTAATAATTTTCTGTTTTAATCATTATTTGCAAGAAATGTTTAGCTGTGTTTACCATCTTTTTAAAAATTCTTTTCATGTCAGTGGAAACTTTTAGGCAAATACAGCAACAACAAAGACAGCACAGTAAACTATAAATATCAAATGGTGCCCTAAAACAACATTGCCAATAATAAGAAAGAACAACAGAACTAAATGCAAATAGTAAATCTGTAATCATGCAAAGATTTTGTCTAGCCGAGCTATACAGGAAGGTATGAAGGTCTGCCAGGCATAAGTAGAGCACAAAGAGATTACCTTTTTTTACATTGAAGAGGATGTGAGACATCATTTAAGATTGCCTGCTGTTTCCACAACACTTAACACTCACAAAACAGCATCGTGCTATAATGTTGTTGACCTGCAGTCTTACTGGAAATGTTAACGACTTTATTAAGCTTGTTCTAGTTTACTGCGGATAGTGAGAAATACCAGGCAATAAAACAGGAAGATAGAATATTCAACAATGAAAGAGAACCAGCATTTGTCTCTCTAGTCTGAACTGTTAAAGCCCTCATCCGTCTTAAAGTTTCCAGCTACAAAAAGACAATCTTTACCACAGATTACAGAGAACAAGGTCCTGGAATAAGGATCAGGATAAACTCTTATGTCCCCTGAGGGAAATTTGTCTTGGGCAACAGCAGCCACAAGCAAACATGCAAATAACAACCTGACAACAAGCTAAGACATATAGTCTGCACCATTAACATGTGTTTCACATCCCTTACAAGTGAGAAAGGAAAAAGGACACAGTCTCAGATAATGTGAAATGAATAAAAGAGTTGGAAGAAAATGCAAAAGAGCTGTTAATTATGCACCAGAGTCACTCAAAGTAAAGCTAATAGATTGTTAAACCGCTGGATGTAGCCCTGCAAATGCAGTTGAAAGGTATTTCGGTATTATTAAAGAAAGTTTTATGTTTTATTTTTGTTAATGTCGAAATGTGCACACTATTTAAATGTATGGGGGTTTGCGTGTTGTACAAAGTTTCTGCCCTACAGTGCATGAAAATCATTTTCAATATTAGATCAGATCTGTGTAGACTTGCAGATGATCCTAACTGAATTTTCCTTGATGAGATGAGATGGTCTCATTTTGTTGAATAAAAAGATCTCGTCTTCCACCATTACCTCATAGAAGTGAAAATCTGTTTCCTTTTACATTTCAAAGGAGTTTGAACTCAAAGCATACAAGAATGTAACAACCCCTGGAATGATTTAAAACAAAACTAAAGAACTTTAAATCAAAATCTAATTTATTGTGATAATGTATATACTTCAGTCAGAATGTTTAATGATAAATGAGTCAGTGCTGAGCAAGTTCTACATGTGTTTGCATTTACAGGAGGTGCTACGTCAAATGAGCGGAAAGCTCTAATGTCAGAGTTAAAGATCCTGATCCACATTGGCCATCACCTCAATGTGGTCAACCTGCTGGGAGCCTGCACAAAGCCTGGAGGTGAGCTTTATTACTGATTATCAATTGTCAGTCTAGCTTCAAAGTTGGATGCCTCTATCTTTCTTAGCTTTCTTTTCTGTGAAAATAGGAATAATCATGTTTTCCATTTTGCAGGTCCACTGATGATGATAGTGGAGTTCTGCAAATATGGCAACTTGTCCAACTATTTAAGAAGCAAGAGAGATGACTTCGTCGTCTATAAGGTGAGTCACACGCTGCATGATTCCAGCACTCTTGCTTCTACATTATTCTGGCTTTTAACATGATGTGAGAAGGGAGTGACTCTTTTGACAACCATATAAGAAAGCCTCATACATGTCAGCAGTGCAGTTTTACCTCATTATTTATGATATATGTGTGCTGGTCAGAGCCAGGATGGTAAGGAGGTGTCGTCAGGATCGGGCTGCGAGCTGAGCGAGCTGATGAAACGCCGCCTGGAGAGCGTGGCCAGCACCGGAAGTTCAGCCAGCTCTGGCTTCATCGAAGATAAGAGCTACTGCGACTCAGAGGAAGAGGAAGAAGGTAAAGGCCAAGCACATCTTGCTTCCCTTCAACCCCCCCAACATCCCCACCTCCCTCTGTTTGCCCCTCCTGCTTTCTCTCTCTACCTCTGCTCCACCCCCTCAGCTCAGGCATGAAAGCTCCCTCAGATTGTTTTCATGCCCGAGTCTGATGGGACGTTTCCTCCTCCTGGTCAGCAGTACAATCACTACAGCAGGAGCTACTGTCACCCCACTGAGTCTGGGGAGGAGTCTGTTTATTTCCTGTCTTGACCTGAGTGTTGCTTTGCTCTTGGGCTCCGGCTCAAGCACTGCACGTCGGCCTTGTTGTTCCTGATGTGTTATTTCTGGTTTGATTGGCTGTTTACTCAGGTGGACCTGTGGAGGGAGTTCCTCTCTCATTCACCGCACGTTTCACCTGACGTCTGAAAAATAGGAGGAATTGTAATTTTTTTATCTCTGGTCTGTAGAGGATGTTTTAGAGACAGAGTGTGTAGGAGGATTGTTTCAATGATATATTTTTATTCAGGCCTTTACATTTGCAGTTTGCCCATGAGAATCTTTACTGTTTCATCTTATCTGATTTATTTGACAGGCATAGAGAGACCCTGATTACACTGACTGTACACAGAAACTAGATGAGGGGGATTATAGCCCTAAATTTAAAGGACATATACATCCAATATGAAAAAAATCAGTCTCACAGGAAAATCTTTATGTTCTTTTATTTCACAGAATCTGAGGATTTATATAAGAGAGTCCTGACATTGGAAGATTTAATTTGCTACAGTTTCCAAGTTGCAAAAGGCATGGAGTTCTTGGCTTCACGCAAGGTACTTTTTCTATTCATGTTACAGTTCTGTTCTTTGTTCAAAGGCCATGTTATTTTGATTTAAATTTGGATACATTGTGCTCTCAGTTGAGTGTGGAGTCACAATGCTCACACTTCTTTATCTAATGCATTTAAACCAGAAACAATACCAATGTCCAGTAGGAAGAAAGCTGATTAATCACAAACTTCGTAAAACTAGTCAAATCTTTTAAAGTCGTCGTGCATGGAGCTCATGCAGAAAGTTTCTGCACTGTAAGTAAATAAATGTTCAGCAAAAGGCAAATTAAAAGATTTTGCTTTGCTTAAATTAAAGTGTGAACCACTTTGCTTCCTCTGTGACATACTTTACTTAGCCATTAATTTGTTTGTTGCCCTAGTTTCTTTTTTAAATCACTCTTGATCTTATTCTTTTTCAAGTCATTCATAATTTTGGCGGAGGCCGGATGGGGCTGATTAGAGAATGAAGCCATTGTTGTAAATAACCTGTTACAGACCATTTCTTAGCCTGGATATGGAACACATCATCTCCTATTGTAATATCACTGATGACTTGACCATGTGTTGCTTTGCCAGCAGCCATTCCTTATAGCACGTAGTGTACCATTGTGAGGTCAATCACATGCATAAAACTTGAATTTATACATTTAAATGTCACATTGAATGAGTTGGTTTTTCCCCATTTTTCAACAGTGCATCCATCGTGATTTGGCTGCACGAAACATTCTGCTTTTTGAGAATAACGTTGTGAAGATTTGTGATTTTGGGCTTGCCAGAGACATCTACAAAGACCCCGATTATGTGCGCAAAGGAGATGTGAGTTCATTAAAATCTAAAATTGTTTCCAGCTGTCAGGTATTTATTAACAGAAAAAGTGTTTAACATGCAAAACTCTAAGCTACCACTCACTGGGCAGAAAAACACTGAATAATTTTAGCAGATCTTGGAGATGTAACAAAAGATAATTGAGATTAGTGTGTTTGTTTTAATGCTCGATGAAGGGAAGGAGCTGAAACATTAGGCTAAGCTAAATCAAAAGCTGCAGTTGGTTTGAACAGATATGACAATGTAACTAGTGAGAAATGCACTCAAGTGTGATATGGAAGTAAATGATTTTTTTTTATCTCATACCTGTACAGGCTAGACTACCGCTCAAGTGGATGGCACCTGAGGCCATTTTTGACAAGGTCTACACGACTCAGAGTGATGTTTGGTCCTTTGGTGTTCTTATGTGGGAGATCTTCTCTCTGGGTGAGTGTAAATGGCACCTGAGGCTACCTCATGTTTTATACTGCATATTTTTGATCATGAACCGAAGCAAAGGAGCGCTGTTTATGCCAAAGACGCACATCCAAACTTATGTGGACATAAACAACATTTTTCTATTATGTATTATATACAATTGAAGATTTAGATATTTAAGTTTTATTTGCCAACATTGTTACAAAGTTGGGTCAAGTTAGTTTGATGCTTAACAGTTATCAAACAGGCTTGACAGCTGGTGTTTTAATTGGTCAGGTTCAAAGCAACAGGAGGCAACTAACAGAGCTTGAAAAAAAATCCATGTTATGTTAAGACTGACAGCTAACCCAGAATGAGAATGAGTTAGGCAGCTCTATAGTAAAGACCTTGATACCAGGGCTCCATCTGCCCAATACTGCGCAGATTCTCGCTCCAAAATTAATCCCCAGTGCAAGACAACAGTGCCTGAATCAGGGGAGTTTTGCCATCATCCTTTTCTGTCGATTCATCCAGTCTGTTGGTGCATCAGTCAAAAATGCAAAATTAATGAGAGGTAAATAGCAACAACATGTAAAACACAGCCTACAATGCAAAGACAAATATTAGGCAAAGGTTTAAACAAGCTTACAGACATAACAGCAGTTAACAGTGGTGATTTATTTTCCAGGTTAAAACCTGGTTCTTGAAATAGTAAAAATATTTTTCATACCTTGCATAAAAAAACATTTTAAGCGCATTTGTCTATAAATAGAGGATACTGTTATTTCCTAGTGAAATCAAAACATTGACATTTAGTTCACGTTTATAAGCAGTATGTGTTTATTCTTAACATCCTGTTACATGCGTAAAGGCCAGTATTTGAATATGAAGTTCTGTTATCAGAGACGTTCAGTGAGAGCTCGGTGGACCCTCTCGGTGCCCCTCGGCTGTACAGCTTCACCAGATGCACTGGGTAATAACTGTCTTCTTCCACTGTGTAATTATGCCTTCGGGACAAAGGGCTTGGACCTGCATTGTCAGCCTGAGAGAACTATTTTCATGCCACTCATGCAAAAAAAAACCTTGTGAAGTTGGACTGTGATTTTTAGCGCCGGCATGGGACATTAAAACGAGAGAACACCTCCTATTTAAGTTTTCTTCCCAGCTTGCAGCACAAACTCACTGTAACCGAGCAGTGTAAAAGTGTATCCCTGCTGTGAAACCACTGCAGCCTTTAAGACAGCATTGTATGTCGGCCTGTGATTGCCTTTGCACCGTGGCACAGAGCTCACCACACGTTTCTATAGCAAGACTCAGCGTGAAATATTGTATGTTTGAATGTCACCATGGGAAGTGTGGGAGACATAAGAGTAAGTGTGCTATTCTGTACTTTCTGACTGTGCCGCTGTTAAATCACTGCCATACCTTGTCGTCACCCACTGCAGTTGAAAGAAAAGTGTGTCAAATTGCACATTCTTGTAGATGTAAAGCACACTGACGTCAGAATGACACTCTCCCTTTTGTCTTTCTTTCTTTCTCTTTCGCTCTTTCTTCCTCTTCTTCACTCTTGACACATCATCACCACATTTTCCGTTAAAGAAACACTTGCACATCTGGGTGGTGTTAGCAGGGCCTCAGAAAAATAAATCAGGAAACAAGGATACAATGTGACCACGAAAAATGGCAAAGAAGTGAGCTTTGCAACCTGATCTTGTTTAGAGGTCAAAAGTTTCAGGATAACTTAAGTGTGTTTTTCGCATTGCTCCGTGAACCAGAGTGTGTCAAGATCATTTTGTGGTTTTTAAGACCAAAAGCTTGCTGTATTAGGCCAGCATGATGTTTGCCATGCCAGATATCCATCAGTATCAGTTCAACATTGAAAAAAAATATCAAACTAACATTAAATAGAGCCAGAAATAAAAAAAAATATTGTTGCATCTTAAAATAAAGTTATAGTATTGTTGGACTCTACATGTATTTTATGCCATGATAAGACACAATAAGATAAAATGAGAAATTTTTATTAAAAATACTTTGTAAATTGTTTTCAGTGGTTGCACCATGAAATGTATATATAAAGCATACATCAATTATATTTTTTGATGAATATTTCTTGAAAAAAGATTTTAAAAAAAGAAGTGTATGTTTCATGGATAAATGTTACACATTGTATGTATAGCTCTCATTATAGAGGTTAACGATTAAAATAATATGGACCATGTACACAGTAACAGTTGGGATTTAAATGTATTTTTGTGCACAAAAGATTGTGTCTATTAATTATTGAATAAACTTAATTTCTTTGGAGGTATTCAAACACTTCGCCAAGCTGAAGCTGTGGTCTCTCTGTAAATGTTGGTAGCCACAAACTTGAAGTTTTATTAAATTTGTGGGAGTTCAAGCAAACAAAAATATTATGTAATGACTCACAAAAAGACTGGACTTTATTCTCCAGAACCAGCAGAATTGATCTTGGATACAAGCAGGTTCAGTGTATGTTTTCACAGGGAACGAGCACCAAGTAGACTTTGGCTCAAAGTTTAAATTTAACAACCAACATTCCAGTTAAAAAGCAAATAAAATTAGCAGCGGTTTTGGTTAGTGATCCATTTGACAGATTCATGACTCAGCCAATTCAACTGTAACATTACACATTGACTGTTAGTCGTGAGTAGACCACAATTTCACCATGCAGCAAAATCTAACGGAAAATCCTTTATATTCAGTTTTCTAGCAATTTATTTAGCAAACATGTACTGTATGTACTGTATACAGCAGCCGTTACGTAACTGGCAAGAGCTCTTAAACAAGTCTGGGAGATATTTTCATGTAGATTACTGGAGCTGGAAAGCAGCTCGCACTCACCAATAAAGTGATTTTATTGTTCCCAGTTGGGAATTAAGAACACCGCAGAGACAGGGCAGGTGTTGTGTTTGTAACTGCAAAATAATCCTTTGAATTCTCTAAATGTCAGTCACTCAGTCTCTTAATCATTTTAATACCGTCTAAACATAGTGAAGAATGTGAACTTATGTTTTTCAGAATTGTTTCCCTCCATTCTGCGAACACTTTCTCATGCAATATGTGTCATTAGTTTGAAATGTACATTAACCAGAACCAGCTTTATAAATAATGGTGCCCTAAAGATTTACTGAACATTTAAAATACCTCATCAGTTTATCCAGGTATTAACATTATATGGAAAATACTGTTCTAATGATGTCATCAAGCTATTAAATGTCTTAAAATAAAATATTCTTATAATTGGATTTTACAATATTAGTATCATGGAACCTTACATAATAAAGCTGATGAAAATTTCATTATACAGCACCTCTTTGTTTCCTATGTTAAGATACATTTAAATTCAAACAATTGGGCTGTTAGTGGCTGTTTTTTACCCACAGCAAATACCTCTGAAATAAACCTCTCCCCCTCTTTCCTCCCTCAGGTGCCTCCCCGTATCCTGGCGTCCAAATTGATGAAGAATTTTGCTGCAGACTGAAAGAGGGAACCAGGATGAGAGCACCAGAATACTCCTCCTCTGAAATGTGAGCATTTTTATAAACCTTGCTTCTGTTAATAACAAATTAAAGTTAAAAAAAAACCCTGCAAGTGGACAGTGTTTTGGAACTCTGTTCTGTCCTGTTCTGTAAATTGATATTTTTTATACCTTGTAAGAAAATAAAACAATATCAAAGGTAGATTAATCAATAAGACAAGGCCTGGTATGTTTATAAACTATCACTGCATTTAAATCCTCTATAGTTGTAAGTCTTTTATTCATTTTGTTTCATTTACTAATCCTGTACCCCCAGCTGCATGTTTTCTCACAGAAGTCAAGAAAATATGGAAAGAAAGTAAAAAGTACCTATATCGATGATCAGCTCAGAGGAGGCATTGTGTCCTTCTGGCTCTCTGTGGTTGCACCAGCAGGTCAGGGGTGCCAGATAAGAATCATGGGTAATCTTGCTCTAAATGTTGCAAGAGGAAACATTAGCTACTGATTAGCTCTGCAGTGGTGAGTTGAAGCTCTGAAGCATTTTGTGACTGACAGTTGTGCAGCTGTAACTGAGCACCATCATCAAATACGATGTCTTGAGGTCCAAGTTCCCCTAGTGACGAGAGCCAGACTGGAGATTTTTTTGAGCAGCAACATGTGGAAGGTGCTGGACATAAATATCTGTGAGAGAACAGAGTCCTGAGTTTTTGGTATCAATGCTGTCAGTCACTGATGCAGCAAGACAGACATTACAGTTGTTTTTTTATTAACTGTACTTGGACTTTTTTGTCCACCATATAGACTATCCAGACCCAGAAATCACAGTCTGAGCTCTGCAGTCGAGTTTAACTCCTACATGTGTGCATACGCTATGTCTGGTTTTAATTTAAAATGACTCATATAGTCCACAAATCTTATTTGTTTTGAGAGCGTAATGTTGCACTTCTGCTTGATAATGATGTGATATCAAAAGGTCGAGAGTTTTAAAGCTGCTTGTGCCAAGTAAAGCTAACTGAACGGATTTATCAGCCTTACAAGGGAGACGGTGATTGGAAATGATACTTAAAATCTACTCCAGACTCTAGTTTTCAATCAGAACAGCAGATCTGTAGATGCAGACCTTCTGGTGCCAAGAAGCCCTCGTACTTTCCATCTTGGTTCAGGCAGTCCGTTGACGAAAACATAACTGCCAGATTGCATATTTTGCATGCTTATGGCTGTGAGGCCTGCTGCTAATTTGGAGCTAAGATAAGACCTGCTGATATCCATTTAAATGGGATGCACAGTAATGCACTGGGGGAATTCTGCTGATCCCCTGCAGAGGTCTGCAGTTGATCACATGTCTCTGTAAACCCAGGTTTTGACACCTTGACCCTCACCCCAAATTCGTAATATACGAATGATGAAAAGCACATGAGGTTCCAGGCAGTGTTGAGCCATTAATTTGTGCCTCTGCAGCACTGATTTAACCGAAATATTGTTTGTTCCCAAGATCCCGTCGTCCTGATGCATGGTAGAGGAATTTAACGGATGCTGCACAGAGAGTGGGAGGACAATAAGTAGGATGCTCACTTCCCATCCTACCACACTTGCCCAACCAGACAAGCAAAGTTCAGTTCTACAGAAATCCCCCCTTCCCCCTCAAAAACACCACACTCCCTCAAGACCCAGAACATGCGGGGGCAGGCTATTTATTCTCATTGTGGACCAGGCAGGAAATGTGGTTTAAATTGTGAAGTCATACAATGTGTCTACTTCCCCCCTTAAAGTTATCCATAAAGGCTGTGATCATGTTCTCCACATCCTGTCACCGTTTGGAGGGCTACCACCTGGATGAGTCTACTCTATGTTCATTAATCTACTGCAGCCCATCTGCTTTCCCAAATCCTCAAGCTTGAGACTGACTACATGTGATGCCAAAGCAGCTTCATAATAGTCCTGTTTACATTAAAACTTAATATATCTATGGGGAAAGTGGTGGTTAATGCTGGAGAAACAGGATAGGGATCCATCAGCAACCAATCCCAATCATTAACATGCTGTGAATGTAATTTAAACAGCAGCCGTGGTGCTCTGTTTCTAAATTCCTTCACATAATGAGACAAACCACTGTGATGGAAACCCACACAAAGGCTCGAGTCTTCCCACATGGGCGGAGACACTGACAACTTGTCAGAGACCTGAGTGAGGCTCTGTGCTCTCTTCACGCCCAAGACCAAGAGAGAATCAGATACAGCCACAGAGACCCGCGATCACTTGAAAATTTGAAACATGTACAAATACTCTAGATGACAGTTGATTTAGAGGCAAACCAGATGTTGTCTCTCAGTGCAGAGAGGTTTGTGTATTAAAGATAAAAAATAAAAGGAATTATGAACTCTGAGGATGCTCAATTCTCTTTTCAAATGTGCCTCGTCATAGTTTGCAATACATCCATGGCATCAAAAGTGTCCCTTCAGTATGCTGAGGGCTTGCATCTTGCAGTTTGTGTTCAGTGGTGTATTCTCTCTCGCTTAGATATCAGACCATGTTGGACTGCTGGCAGGGAAAGCCACTGGAGCGGCCGACCTTCACTGAGCTGGTGGAAAGACTGGGAGACCTGCTTCAGGCCAGCGTGCAACAGGTATGACGGACAGCAAAGTCTGATTGAGCTCTACAAAATGATAGATATCGAGCTGATATCAGTGCATAAAAAATCCACCCAGTATATAGGTTTGTTTCAAAAATAGCAGGAATGGACTGTTAATGATGCACAGCTGTTAGAATCTGGTGTGAATTTAAACCAAAAGTGATACACAAAAGAGATTTATGGAAATGTTTTCTCAGTGACCAACAAATGCTGAAACTACATTCATATTTCAAGTTCAAATCCTCTAATGCCACAAGAATCCTGACCAGATTGGAGCTTCACAGCACACTTTTAATAGTATTATTGTGTAGCTCCGCAAAATAAATCACAAACACTGAAAATATCCAGGAAGCAGCAGTGCTGATCAGAGTCCTGCAGTTTAAAGAAGATTCAAAGCAGCATCTCGCCCAGGGGTGTTGCTCGAGTGACTGAGAGGGGAAGTCACACTTAACACAAACACACTTAACACAAACACTTGGCTCCCACTGAAATGGCACCATCAGTCTCATAAAAGAAACCACACTTCAAAAACACATGGAAAAGCAATGTAATTGTTGATGGTGTGGTGACACAAAACATTGTCTGGCATGAATGCTGCAAAATGTCACAACCTGAGAGAAATTTGAAGTTTTTTGGAGACTTTTAGTGAGGTTTAACAGCTGTTTGATCCTTTCATTTAGAAGTTTGTGTGTGCATGTGTATGTATATCTATGTATGTATGTGTTTTTATGTATATATATTTATGCATGTGCCATCATTCACCTCTTTCAGTTTTCCCTAATTTGTTCGTGCTTTGAATTTTTTCACCTTAAAAACACTCTCTGCTTATTCCTTATAAAATTAAATTATATAAATTAAGTAGTAATAGTATTAGTATTACCATTATAAGTGTTATCTTCATCACTATTTTTTTTTTACCAAAAAAACATGTGCTTGAGAAAAAATCAGTATTTGAATACTAAGAAAACTTTTACAGTGAAGGGCAAAAATACTGAATATTTCCACCTGATTAAGTCCAATAGGCCTTTTTCACAAATGACATCTTGATTTAGTGGAGGTCAAATGGAGACCTGACCCCAGGGGGTCAAGCTGCTAGACAAACTGAGTCTAACTGGGTCAGTTAGAGTTTCAGGTCTGTGAATGAATATGTCTAATACAACAGTGTAGCATAGTGGACTCACTCTAATAACAATGGGTGCCAAGGTTAACACAGATTAAAAATGTTATTTTCAAGAGGAAATTAAAAGTTTGAAGTCTGAAGTGTAAGAAATAAATGGTTTAGTGAGGGTTTCCATAGCTCTGTTTCAGATAGGGTGGACTGAAGACCTCTAGTCTTACTCTTCATTAAAATAAAGTATTTAAAGTCATGAATGTACACAGTGAAAATATGAAAAACACCGAAATTTTAAACTAAGGAACACATTTCTTGGTGAAAGAGTAACAGGACTATAAATCTTCCTGTGTAGTATTAAGCTATAAAGACAAGGACACACATCCCATCACATGAAAACTCAAGTATATTGCATTACAGATGAGTCTGTGAAAGCTGTCTTCATGAGGAAAAAGTTCAGACTGTATAGAAAAAACAGTGGCGGGGATTGACTCTTATTAATGAAGCTATTGTTATAGTGCAGGAAGACTGGTCACGGTCTCTGCTGACTCCATCAGCTTTGTGAACGTTGTATTGGATTTATTTGGCATGACCTTAGTTTCTTTGGCTGCTCCCCCTAACCTTGGGATGTGTGTGTTTGCATAGTGTCCACACAGTATTGAGTTACTTCAGGCTCTTCACAATTTGCATGATGGAAGTATAAGGCTGTACTCTAAGATGCTGTGTCTCTTGTTTGGTTTATTTAGGAGGGTAAGCACTACATACCCATCAACACAGCCCTGCTGGCTAAGGTTGGAGACCCCTCTTCCACGGTGCCATCAGAGGAGATGCCCACACGACCCGTCTCTCACCGCGACTCAGGGAGCACTTGGTAAGAACATTGACTATTTTGTACTTGAAACTCCTTTGTACTTTTTGAAAAATGTTACTATTACATCTGTTCTTCCTGGTGCCAAGTTGTTATTTAGCCTGCTGGTGTGTCAGTCGTTTAGTTCACCGCTCTCATCCGGGCAGAAATATTTCAACAACTACTGTCAGAAGGGTTACCCTTACATTTTGTACAGATATTCATGGCCTGCAGACAGTGTATGAATAGTACTGACTTTGTGGATCTCTGGCCTGTATATTTTTCCTTTCATGGAACCATTTTAATTTTCCAACAGCCTTCAAGGGTCAGACTAATGAACTGAACACATATATCTCACTAACCTCTATACGATGGCTGAACAGGTTCTCAGGTGAGGTGTCTAATGTCAGATAGTTATGGTGATGGTGCTGTTTGAGCTAGGTTTCCATGTTTGTGTCAGTCAGTAGGTTGTCAGGCACCTTAGTTGGTTCCACATTAAACAGCATATAAAATGTGTTCATTTCCTTTTGTTTACTTTACATGAAATAACTCGCCAAATGTCTGAAGGAGTTTTTGTAAACTCAGCAGCATATTTGCTTGTCAAAGCAGACTTTTGTTCTTGCTGAGAAGGGAAATGTACAGTTTTACATCTTTCTAGTTGCATTCACCACGGCTTTAATAACACTTCAAATGATTTCACATTTGAAAGCAGAGTGGAGATGCTGGTCTGGACCTTGGAGCTTCTATTACTAAACTGCATGAAAGGTTTTTCCTTTATTTCCATTAATTCTTAAGACAAACTGAAACAATTGTACTTCTTCAACAGCTCAGCAGTAACAACGTGGCACTTCTTCACAAATTCCCCTGAATGAGGTTTCAGCTTCTTAGCTATTAGCTCACTCACCACAAACCTTGTCTACTTATCACTGTCAGAATGGGGTCTTGTTGGCGCTGGACTTTGTTGAAGAGCAAATCTGTCCATGTAACTTGTGCAGTTTAGTATGTTTCAAGCTGCACTGACACAAAAGATTGGCACACTGTTTTGCCTTGCCTTTCCCTTGAAAAGCTTAACACTCTGCACCTACTTTTCTTTTCCTGACAGTCAACATGATGCATATGATGTCATTGATGACTCATAACCGCTATATGGGCTTTGCTTTCAAATTCATCTTTGAACTCTGTTCATCTACTTCCTGTATTTAATGTTAATTTCTCTTATCCCAAAGAAAGATGTTGCTTTCTAGAGAATTTTTTGTATTTCTTAACTATCTCACAGGCTTAATCATGTAGTTTACTCAGCCCAGATAAGACCCACAAACTGGGGACTCCCCACCTCTGATCTACTGAATGAAACCACACAATACATTGTACTTTTTCTCTCATGCCAGCATGTGTTTGGCATTTGTGGTTATGAAAATTTTGAACTGTTGAATGAGCTGCCATTAAATTCAACACAGACATTCATGTTTTCTCTCTTTTAATACTTTTGTCCCTTAACTTTCCAGCACCATCATTTAGTAAAAATACAGATGTGTCCACAACTTTGGTTTATGGTCATAATCTGAACCAAAGAATATTATTAAACTGCAAGACTACTTATTTTCCCATTTGATAAAATGTTGAAGATAGTATACATTATACCTACTAAACATCAGCACGTCAGCATTCTTATTGGGAGCCTGTTAGCATTCTGATGTTAGCATTTAGCTCAAATCATTACTGTACTTACAACCTGTCCCAGCTGTTAGTTGGCTGTGAACTCTTTATGTTGTTGGCTTAAATCTGTTACCCTTAAATATGAACTTGTTAAGACACAGAGAAGGAAATAAACCTCCTTATCTTAAAGACATGTAAACCGATCCTCAGACTGTTTAAGTCAAACAGCGGTGAGTCTGTTTTGCAAAGGAAATGCCGAACTCTTTTCTCCCACTTTGCAGTGATTAATATCCAAAACACTTACAGTTCCTGTGGCGCTCAGACTAAACTCAGCCAGGAGAACATGTAGCTCTGACCTGAGGACAATGAAAACCTGATTGGCACATGATAAGAAATATACACACTGCAGCTCGCTAGACAGAGAGCTTTCAGTATTGTGGCTCCTGCAGGGAATTTCACCAAATCCATAAGGCCAGCTTCAAGATTTATGTCCACTTAACATAATATTTGTTAAGCTCTCGGGTTTTCACACGTCCTCCAAATGTGTTTATTGAGAAGGTGTTGAAAAGCGGTAATGACAGTTACTCCTTAAGCCAAATTAATGTTGTAAAAAACAATGTTGTAGATGCCACACGTTGTTGATTTAAGCGATTAAGTTCCTGAAGTTTGTTGCTGAACTTTGCCTCTTGGCTCCAGTGTATTCAAAGGATTTCTCTAAACAAAAAGAGAACAATTTGCGGTATTTTGGAGACTTACCCTGAAAATACTCTCTTGCCAGGAATATCAAGATCCGTCCTGCTAGTGTGAAAACCTTCGACGAGGTTACCATGGGGAACGGTACAAGTGAGAACCATGGGGTAAGTTATTAATTCTGGAGCAAATTCAGAAACTAACACACACTGTGTGCTCTGGCTTAGTTAATCAATTAGTTCGTTCTGACAGTTTGTCAGAAACTTCACCTTGAAACATGTCAGTGTCATTAATTATAGTGTCTGGATTAAAAAGCACAGTGGGAATATATAATTTAGTTGCAACAGCGTTGTGTGAAAAGCTGATAACGTTTGGTAACTAGATTTCTTCCATGACTATAATGTCTTTGGAGTTCCACAAGGCTCTGTACTTGATCCTATTTATAGTTTGTATCTGCTACTGTATGGCCTTATTCATTCCTCTAACACTGTGACCAAACCTTGTGATGCTAGTGACACTTTACAATGAAAAATCAGTTGAAAATCTTAAAAAATTTGATTTTTCCTTAATGCATCTTTCCGCAATCAAAGACTGAATGATCTACCACTTTTATTTTTAAATTCTAATCAAAGTGAAGTTCTTGTGATTGGTCCTGATCATATTTCTAACAAAATTGACCTCCATCTTGGACCACTGAAAAATGACAACTCAGAAATATTGCTGAAGACATTAAAGCAACAGAATGATGCTGGCAAAGCTTTTGACCACCACTACACAAAAAAAAAGATTTTTAAATGGCTAAATCTCTTTCCTTTTTGAACTTTAAATTGAGATTTTGTTGATTACTTTTTAAAGACTTTATTGGTTTTGCTTTACTCAAGAATTTTCAATCTTTCAAGTATGTTGGGTGTGACAAATGTTAGAATTTCTTTGGTCCAAGCTCAAGACAATGAGGGGTGATGCTTTTACCTTTTTGCCTGTCAGGCTTTGAAAGATTCAGAAGAACTAAAAGTTACTAAGAAAAATACTTGAAATATGAGTTTTAATTATTTGTTTTTTGTCTTTCTCTGCAACATCATCATCATCACCATCACCATTATCAGGGTGGTCAGTCAGACAGCGGGATGGGCCTGTCATCTGACAACATGCAGACACTGAAGCGCCTCGAATCATTGGCAGGCCGACCTCTGAGCATCATGGCTTTGGCGTACGTTCACCACACCACACATTACTTTTCCACGTGCTGAAATCAAAATTACTGATAAGTTCATGGTCCAAGGTAGAAGGAGTAAAGTTAAGAAAAAGCAGCACAACTGTCTGACAACTTAGAAACTTGGTTTAGCATATAGATTCCTTCACATACACAGCAACAGTGACATGATCATCGCTGTCAAAATGGCAACTAGTGTGCTCCATCTTCATCTTGAGGAAGAGGCTCTACTCCCAGGGTGCCAAATCAGAGCGATGTTAAATGATTTATTGATGACTGCACTGAGGCTGATGTGCTATTTTCAATTACCTGAAACAAAAATACAACAAAATTTATTAACTTCTAACTTTCTGCAAGTTGAGCTGTGTGTGCAAATAACAGCAGCTGTATAACTCATCTCCTTCTACCTCAGGCTACGAACTTATCAATCTCACCTCCCTGCTTGGAAACCTCCCTGCTGTGCTGGAATGTAGATGGTGTAACTGTCATGCACACAAACGCACACAAACGCACACAAACACACACACACACACAAGTTTCCTCTGCTCTAAAAAGACGTCAGCAGCTAGTTTTCCCTTTTGTCCGGAGAAACCATGAGATACAGACATGGGCACAAAGGAGAAGTGGGAGGCAAAAAGCTTGAAGGTGACAAACTGAAGGACTGAGCACAAAGGCAGAGTGGCTGCGTCACTTGAGGTTTGGCTGTTTTAAGAGCGCTCACTAAAACCCTTTTGTTTTCACTAAATAGCCCTGAATTAAATACCTCCCCATTGGATTTAAACTATGAGTCATGGTTTTCTAATATGATGGTAAAAAAAAACGCACTTTTACCACAAATATATGGATCATTTGATGGCCTTAAGATGAGGATCCTTTCAGGCTAGAGTTTGAAACAGTCATTAAATGAAAAACACTTCAGAAGTTATTTAAGGACAGAGTCAAAACTAAGAAAAATATCAGTGGATCTTTTTCTGGTCTCTGTAGGTATTTAAAGGCTCACATATTAAGTTAACAGCAGCCCACTGGTAGGGTCAATTTATAGGTCAAACCTCTGAACTCAGTAATTACACTTTAAACCTTGTGGTATTATTCTGCTTCCTGCACAGGAGCAACTGTTCATACTTCTTTATAGTGCTGAGACTCCCGCTTCAAAGTTTTAGAGGAACAGCAGTTAAGTAAAAGGTCCTAAAACAAAATCTCCACATTTCCTTTTATGAGTCAAACGGGAAACAGTCTGAACTTGCAAAAAGCATCAAAAAGCCTTTTGAAATGAGAGGGAACATCCAAAAAAATCTAACTCACAAAATCCACTTTTACAAACACCCACACTGACTCACAGTGTTTTTGAGATTTCAAAACTTAAAGTCAAGGCCACTGAGACTCATCACAGGTCTGCTTGTGTCATCAGAGCCTCAACAATGAGGAGGGAATCAATCCAGGCATTCAGAGAATGATCTGCATTTTGAGGGGAGGAGCTCCTCGCTGGGCAACTGCTCAATCACTGCCACCTTTGAACTTAGGAGATTTTACCAGAGCCTCCCCTGTTAGCTTTAGCGCTGTGCTCCTTTTGTTGAGTTGAGGTCCACCTGTTGCTCCCTTGGCCTTAAATACTTCTCTAACCCAACTGCTTTTTGCTGGTATCGCTCAACACAACTTTGATTTAAAAAAAATATGTCAAGAGAGCTGCCTAAGCAATGGTTTAGTAGATTTTTAGTACACAACACTGCAAACACTTGTCCTGTTTTATAAAACTGTCAGTCTAAACCCCAAAGATTTCCATTTAACTATCATAAGAGTCTAAGAGGAACAGAAGCTGGAAAACACGACCGTGACTCATTTTGCTTCCTGCTGCACAATTGCCAATTGTACCTGCAGATTGGCATTGGCAAGGCAACACTGCCCTATTGTTAACTATTTTGGATCTGTAGTCCAGCAGGTAGTTTATTCATCAGAGCAACATTCCAGGACAGCGGCATCACTTGCCCCCGCTGGGTACTGACCCTTTGGCCTCCACAGAGGAGCTGTGGAAACCCATAGCAACCTCCAAAGACAATAAAAGGCAATTACTCATATTCTGGGCATCAAGTGAAGCAGAAAAGGGGATGATTGATTACATCATATTTAAATAAGGAGAGGTTTGTCTGGTTTTACAGCTTCACAACAGCTTTTGGTAAATCCAAATATCAAAATAGGTCCCTGTTGTTTGAGCAATCAATTTACAGCCTGAAAAAAAACTGCTAAATATTATGCACAACAAGTTAAAGTGCACAGCAGGTTGATTACCCATAGCCTCATTTTCAGAGATCCCACAATACTGCCACAACAAGAACCCTTCTTTACACTGGCCCTGCCTTTTTTACACTGAACCAAACAACACTGATATATTGCATAGTGCTTTATTTACAATAGCAATGTATAACATGGTAACAAAAATAATTTACAATC
>JAPZDY010000026.1:15146119-15158107 GCA_029783645.1 Ctenochaetus hawaiiensis | reverse complement strand
TTTTCAGTTGCTGTTCTTCTTTGAATTAGTGGCTAACTGCTGCTAGTTGCTTCTCAAATCCCCAAGTGGTGGGTTGAACTTATGATGTCTCATCACTACATCACACCCTGCTGAATCACCCTTTCACACAGACGTCAATTCAGCTCTGTTTCTACCTTTGCTGACGTCTCAGAGGCAGAACAACAGTATGCCCTCATTCTGTTTTCATACGTTTGATACAGAAACAGGAGGCTGAACAAACTCTGTGAAAGAAGCTATTGATTCCTCCAGTTTCCAGCTTGAGAGAAAAGCCCTGAGGAACTTTTGTTTCCTGTGTTATTTCTCAGGATGTTAACTGATCATCCTGTCACGTCACACTGATATGATGACTCTCTTGTTTAGTTGGAAGTGTCCTTTTATTGCACAAAGCTGATAATGCGGCCATTATCCGCTTACACTGCTGCATCTCCATTAACAGAAAGCTGAGCATAAATTCATGGACATTAGAGCTCCTACTAATGATTGCTTTTATTATTTATCCATCTTTAGCCTATAAATTAATAAAAAATGGTGGAAGATATCAGTCACTGCTATTGCCTTCAGTGATATCTTCAAATGTTGGGTTTCGTCCATCCAACTCAAAGCATATTCCACTTGAGATGATACAAGCGGAGAAAAGCATTAAAGCCTCACGTGTCAGGAGCTGAACCAGTGAATGTTTTGAATTTTGTAAATGAAATTTGATTTTAAAATGATTATTTGATTATAATTTGATTAGTTGCTGATTTTTTTGTCTGCAGATAGTCAGTTGATTAATCGGTTCATTGCTTTAACTCATAGGAATATGTTTTAACATTGTGATCAGAAGAGATAGACATCTTTGTTTTGCTTTAAATAAGGGAAACTGTCACTCACAATTTTATGTTAGTTTATATGTTTACAAACCAACTACTCTTGAATTTCCTCTCAAATATCACGCATTTTAAGATGAATTTAGTTGTGTGGTAGCAGCAAAGCTTTAGCGATCTTTCCCTGTTGTATTTATTCTGTATTTTTCTTTCGGTTTTCAGGATGAAGGCTGTGAGTAAGAGTAAAGAGTCTGTCCTGAGTGAGTCAGAGAAGGAGAAGTTCCCACCCACAGTCCCCTCTCTGGACTTCAGCCTGGACGACTCGGCCCTGGATGCCGATCTGGAGTGTCACAGCCCACCTCCTGACTACAACTCTGTGGTTCGCTACTCCACCCCTCCTGTGTAACCTCCTGCTTCACCTCTGCAGAATCTGACTGACAGCTTCGAGGCCTTTTCCTTTGTCTTCCTCTGTTTTGGCTCTTATCTCTGGACTGTTCTGTGGCAAAGTTTAAGAGGAAAACACGTGACATTCCCTCTTAAAGTGTTTAGAGAGGAGGCTCTGAAATGAATCCTGGATCTACTCGATTGTAACTTCTGCATCTTCCAACTTTAAGGGCGTCTGCTGTGCAACAAAAGGAAATCTGTAGAGTGTTGAATCCTTTCCAGTTTTCAGACGTAGGCTGATGTTAATGCTGCTGGTTCGTTCCACATTCACTGTGATGTATCAAACAGCTGAAAGCAGGCTCAGGTATTTCTTTCATCTACTGTGAAAACAAACCACATTGATTCCAACTTTACCACAGATCCGAATAAACTGCAAGCTTTGATGATGAAGAATAACAGGCAGGAAAAAGAGATGATAACTTAGTTTATAATGAGACTTTTTTTCAGTTTTGTTCCAAAAGTGAAAGCTGATGAGGAAAAAAAGAAAGAAATCAAAAAGAAGTTGTATCTGTAATGTGGCTCACATAAAATTCAGCTTTGCTCAAAGCAAAAAGAAAGCACAAACAATGTAAAATTGCTTATTCATTAGAGCTGAGAGTAAGGCAGCTTCAGATTTAAAATTACAGCTCAACCATGAAAGCAATTAAATGAAGAAAAGAAATAAAGAGTTACTGTACAGTTTCCTTATCCTGTCCTAATGTTGTATCAAAGAAACTGAGTTATTTTTGTTTGGTCAAAGTAAAATAAAGTGGAAAGAAAGAAAATAGTTTTGTTATAGTTAGAAACATGAGGTTAGAACAAGACTTTATAGGAGCAGTTTATTCAAAAAGCACCAGTAAACAAATGTATTCATTCAGATTGTAAACACTGTTACTTAGTAATCCTGCTTGTTCATATAAAATCATTTTTAAAAGTTAACTAAAGGTTTTTTCCAGCTCAGTCTTCCTGACATCAGCATGTAATATTCCAACATTTCACTCCAGATGTGACTGCTGTGTGTACTGCTGTATCCTCATACAGGAAAGCTGTATGTGGATCTCCTCCAGCCTGTCATCTCAGGCTAGGTGTTAGTAAAGCTTGCAGGGCAGGCTACAAAAGCTTAACTCCAGTCTGCTCTGGTTCACTGTTATGTTACTTGTTAACATGTAAAATCTCCTCGTTTTAACAGCATTTTATTTGTCGTACCCAATGTATTGAAAACACTGTGGACCAAAAACCTTAGTGCATGCTTGTTTTAATATACACGCCCGTAGAAATGCAGCTAGCTTGTACTTGTTGACCACTAGAGAGTAAACAGTATTTGTCAGTGTAATGTGGATATTTTGAACCCCTGTGTATTTGTTCGTGACCAATTTGTTATGTTTTTGTGGAGAAGAAGTGATTATGCACTGATACTTTATATCAAGTATAATTTTTGTATTCTAAAGGTATATAATTATGAGACAGTGTTGAGGGTCACATTTAACAGAGTTTTCTGATTTATTTTGTGTTTTTTATTTAACTCCTTACATTTATTTTGCATTTTTTATTTAACGCTTTATTCTAGTGCATAGTAGGAAATTAACAATTGCAGAAATTTTTGTGTTTTTTCTTGCCAGGCTAACATAATGGAGTATGTTCACTTCTTATTTTATATCTTATTTTATTACAATATCACAATTACATTCAAACAGTTCAACCTGAATACAAAGCTAAATGTGTTTGGATTTAACTGCGTTTCTTCATTCATAATCATGAGTAGTGAGACCTGTAGCAGCTAAAACATCCTCAGTTTGGTTCATGTAGTGTGACATGTTAGTTTTGATGAAAGTAATGTTCCCCAACACTGTTAACTGAGCATATGAAGCAAATAAATGAATAAAGATCTATATATTTATACAACACTTGCGGTCTTAAATCATAACTTTCATTAGTATAACAAGGGAAACATTAATTCTTATCAGGTGATACACTGCAGCTGGGCTCATAGATGTTCCTCTATGCAGTCATGATTCCCAGAGGATAAATCTTAATTACTTTTATTATTTCATAACTTTTCTGAGTCATATGTCCCAACCACAAAGTTTAAAATTGTGAAACACTTTGGTTTTCTTTACCGTAAGCATTCTAACCACACAAAGCTGTCAGCATGTCTGCAGACTCTTTTCAGGATATGACCATGCTGAAGCCATTTTGCTTTTTTCAATCCTAAATTATCAGAATAAAATTACGACAATAAAGATAAAAGTCCGTGCACATTTCTTTTTGTGCTTTGGACTAGTTTTGATGTAAAACTATGGTTTTCATGGCTTCACTCAAAGACAAAAACATGTGTTCAGGGTTCTTTAATCGAGTGAAGATGGTCTAAAGCCAACCCTTTTCCTGATATTCTACAGCAGGAAAACCAAACTTACAGCATATGTAATCAACTTAATGGGCTTCTGTAAAACAACATGTTGCCAATAAGTTCAAATCCGTTGTATGACTGATCAGTGAACTGTTGCACAGACCTGTGGTCCTCAACCTTTTCAGCCTGTGACCCTTAAAGGCAAAGCAAAGTTGAAGTGGAAGAAACATCTGCTTACGACTCCATATCACATGTTACATTACCGACATTACTACCAAAGACAGATGTTGCTTTCACAGGTTTTTGCAGTTTGGCTTTAAGTCGTAAAATTATACAATTGCTCACAATAAAAAAAAAAAAAATCAAAGAAACAGAATGTGTTGCAAATTTTTTATTTTCCTATTTATTTCCTTTAAATCATCTCACGACTTCTCACATTTGTCATGCAACTGCTTAGGAAGTCCCTGAGCCAGTGGCGCCACCACTGGGAGCTAAGGTTGATACAGTCACTGCCCCCTCACTGGTTTATTGAAAGTGCATCTGCATCTGTCTAATATTCTACATTACTCTACTATCAATTTAAATAAATCATTTCTATTATTTTGTATTGTATTCTTTGTATTTTATTCATTTTATATCGGCATAGTGTTCAACCAGTCAAACAGCATAACAGAATTCATCAACGCAGTAATGACTTTTGGTTTCGGTGTGCCAACCAAAGATTTCAGTTTTCCTCTCTGACTTCCCCTGATGAAAAAGTTTCTCAAGGGCACCACTGGAAACTGCTTGCGCAAACAAACACTATTCTAAACTCTAATCAAATTGATTCATAGGATGAATGCTGCTTAATTATTCCCACTTGAATCGTCAAACTCTAATGAAAAGGTCTGTTTAGGTTGGACTGAGTCATTAGCGACTCCGCTGCTCCTTGGACTGCCAGAGACTCACTTCCTTGACCGGGACAAGGTGTCGGCAGCCTGTCTGACAATGCCCCCCCCCCCGAGCAGGAGAGGAAGGAACTCTTAATCATCCTGCTCACGACCGGAGGACGCCACACACACGGGGCTTCCTATGGGGATGCAGTGCCCCTGCTTACTGGCACTGGGTGTGTCAGAGGGGACACGGGACAGGTTGGGCACTCGACTGTCTCCGCTTGTCCTCATAGGATTTACTGTGTTTACAGTGAGGCAAGCACCCAACCTTACACCCAAACTCATATCAACAACCCCTGACTGTTTCCAGAATATTAGATACAAACAAACAAGGGAAGGATGTCGGAGGGGGAGGTTATTCTTGACTGTCATGGCTTTTTTTTCTTTTGGTAACAAACAGGTTTGTGTATCCACAGTATTTTTCCATACAGGAGAATTATGAGGACTGGCCTAATCTTTTCTTTCCTGAGGGGCCACAGTGGCTTGAAGCAGCACTGTGATAGGTAGTGAAGGTCCAGTGTGTAAGATTAAAGGGGATCTATTTGTAGAATATGACAAGAATTGAATAGTCATACGTTTTCAGTGTATCATCACCTGAAAATAAGGAATGTTCTGTTTTTATTACCTTAAAATGAGCCTGTCATGTCCACAGAGGGAACAGGTTCTCCTCCATGGACTCCTCCATGTTTTTACAATAGCCCAGAATGGACAAACCCAACACTGGCTCCAAAGACGGCCTTAGGAATAATCAGTAGGATGCAATCTGCAACCTCACCACTAGAAGCCACTAAATCCTACATATTGAACTTTAATACCTCAAACTAAAAAAGTAATGAAGTACAGCTGTAAAATGTAACTGAATTAAATGTACAATATTCCCTCTGAACCATAGTCAAGTGGAAGTCTACAGTAGTATAAATTGCTAATAAAATACTCAAAGTACAAGTTCCTCAAGCTTGGACTTAAACACAGAAGTTGAGTCGATGTTCTATTCATTAAAGTTTTGAGATTATCGTAACAGAGAGCACTGAAAGGTGATTTCCAACAAAAAAAAGAGTGGAACTTGGAAAGAAATCTGTTCTTGCATAACTTTGCTCAAGAAAAAGCACATTTGGACGTGAGAGTTTTGTTTTGAGACAAACTCAAGTTGTGAGTCTTTCCTTTATCTGAGTCAGTGTTATAAATCCAAGTCACCAAGTGATAAATAAACACAGCTGAGCAAAGAAGTTAAAGAAATTGCAAAGCCATGACTGAGGTAAGTAGTTTATATTGTTCTGCGATCAGAAATATAACAAATGAAACATGTGAGGATATAAATCAGTCATCAGGGGAGTCGAGAGGAGGATATGAGTCCGATGGAATGTGACAAATGTTTTTAAGCGTTTTGGCTTTAACTTCAATCCTTTAAGACTTTAGTGAAGTCAGTTTTCAATTACAAAGGCCAAAGTCAAAAGTCAAATTTTTGAAGGAGGGCTTTAAGGTTTGCATAACACACGATAATCTCTTTTCTTAGAGTCTTAACTTGGATAAATTCACACAAAAATAAACTATTACGCCAAAGGGTGAACAGGAGGAGCAACAGCGGAGGGACCCCCCCACCCCCAGCATCTCACCAGTCAGTCTGGATTTTTTTAAATGCCAGAGAGCAAAGACTTGCAGTGTGGTTTGTTTTTGTTTCCCTCATTTAACAACCGCATTTATGAAGATGACCTCTCCCCTCCTTGAACACTTCCACAGCTTACAGCTTCTTCCTTAAACAAACAGAGCTACAAAACATGCTATGATTCTCTGAAAAAAAAAAGAACATTAATGAGTTCAGGAAACCTCTGAAACTTTGCCAACATGCATCTGAACCTGTGCAGCTTGAAATCCAATCACACACCGACTTGAGGCCATCAACAGTAAAAAGCCCCAACCCCTCCTCTATGTAAATGGCCATACAATGCTTTTCCCAGACCCCTGCCCAAGAAGGTGAATGGTGGGTAGGCCACATCCGCGCCTCTCACCTAAATGTACAACAATGAGCCGGATACTGTCCCTTAAAATACCCAACTTCAGCCTGCTTTTAACAAGCAGAGACAGAGATGGAGCCAACAACACATGCTGATAAATACAGATGCTTCTGCACCAGTTTGGTCCAAAGGGCGAAAAACAGACGTCAGATCAGCAACAGGTTCATTTAGTATCATGTGTGTGTGAATGTCTGACATGATGAAGGTGCTAAAGGCCAAAAACATTTTATGTGACAGCAGTAAATGAAATATTATTTGTGTTGTCCAGCAGCTCAGTGGAGGAGATGCATGACGCAGATTCAGTCGCAGGTTTGATTCCCGTTGTCAGATTTTGTTGCATGGACTCCAATTTCTTTCCATGTTTCTCTGCATCCACACTGTTGCTATCACATCATATAATGCTTATCATACTCATCATCTCACTGTCGCTTATTGGCAGGCTAACAGAGGAGAAGTCAGAAGATCGCCAAAATCAGCAGGATTCATCCTCTGGAAATTAAAATGTTGGCACAAAAGTTAATGAAAATCCACATGATACTTGTTGAGATTTATTTCAGCATTGAACCCACATCATCATCCTTTGAGCCGTGATGCTGGAACAGATGAAAACTGCACATTATGACTAAAGAAAGCATGTGTTTCTCTTGTTTTGGTTCAAGATTTTGACAAACAAACATGTACATACAAAAAAAAGATTTACAAAATGCTTTTACTTTTAACAGAAATATTTGTGTTTTAGGTGAAGACCAATGTGTAGCACATGAGAGCTGCAGCTATTTACCTATCCAGTCTTACACAATAATTTAACTTCATATCTTACTGCAAAAAACTATAATAAATGTATGTTTGTTTCCTAATTTATTTTATTTTGTTTTGTTTTTTAGTTTAGCTTTAGCTTCTCTGAAAGGGTATCGTGGGTATGTAGCTTAAGTTTACACAATAACCGGTATATCCAAAAATTTGACTTTTCAGAAAAGGAAAAAAAAAAGTTGTGTCATCAAAGTTTTAATGTGTTTTTGTATGCGAGCAAATACTTTTGTGTCCAAAAACAGATGACAAACACAAAGAGGCTAATAACATTCATTTACTGAAAAACTCATAAAAAAAGTTCAATCTGTGTGTTTTTTTGGAAAAATGATTCATAAGAATCCAAAATTTGCCTGACGATTCTGAAGAATTTGAAATCCTCACCAGGAAATTTCAGAGGTGACATTTTATTAACAGCATATGAGTCTCTCACATGTCGGGAATTAACGAGAACAGTCAAAACAAACTGAGTTTCTCAGTAAGGATTCGGACAAAACATCAGGAAGCTTGTTGTTTTCATTGCAATTAAACATTTTGGCAGTACTGAAAAAAATTGCACAATGTTGAAGTGATCTGTCTGCCTGTCTGTCCATATTTTTTTACTGAATCAGATTAAGACACATCTGACCACATCCTGCTTCCACTCGGCTCAGTGATAACATGAGCTGCACACAGTCTATCTTCATCTGATACTGCAACAAAACTATGTCAGCTCTGCATCTGCATCATGTCGGGAGGCTTCAGCTTCATCAATGCCCATTCAAAGGCAAAAGTGCGGTGGAACCAGCTCACCCTCTTGCCCCCTTTGTTTACCTCTCTGGCAGGGGGTGAGGGGTGTATGAGTGCTCGTACAACAGGAGGGCCTGGGAAAAAATGCTGCTCACAGTAGCACGGTTAATGTGAACGTGGTGGGGTTATTTTGGATCCAGATGCATGTTTTTCGTGTTAATCCCTTTTATGTCCGGTTCTGGTGCTGCCGGGCGTCTGTGTGGCCTTCCTGCTGCTTGGAATTCCCAAATATCCAAAACCAGAACCTCCAACAGAATAGCCTTCCTACTGCCACCAGTAGTTTTCAAATGCAGCTTAAATTGTGGTCGTAACTTATATCGCTCATCATACGCAATAAAAAATGAAAGCCCAGGTTGTTTTTTTCTTTATTCAATCCTTGACTGTGCGAAATAGAAGTGTAGGCCATTGCTTTTTAGTTAATTTTTATGTTTTCAGACACAATATTGCAGTTGATTAGTTTATTGGTCCACCCTTTTGTTCCCAACTGAAATATCTCAGCAGCTTTTTAGATGGATGGCTGTGAAAGTTGGTGCAGATGTCTACTGACACAACTCTGACTTTGGTGATCCCCTGACTTTTCCTCTAGCACCACCATGAGGTTGACTGATGTATAAATGGTTTGCCAGAAACTTTGGTCCACACACTCACTCCCCTCAGGATGAATTGTAATAACTTTGGTGAGCCCCTGATTTTTCCTGCAGTTCGGCCATGAGGTTGACTCTGTGGCTCGTTGTGGAACGTCTCAAGAACTCTTGGACTGCTGAGGATTTTGGTCAAAACACCCGCTGCCCTCAGGATGAAATCACTTTGGTTTTCCACTGACTTTTAATTTAAATGTCCTGTCTCCAGTGCCTCCATTATGAGATATCTGCAAAACACATTACATTCCCACCAGTCTCAACTGAAGCTTGTATTTACTGCCTATAAATGTGTTAATACAAAACCACACCAAACTATGATGGTGAAAATTGTCTGGAGAACAGTAGGATCATTACAGTGGAATTATGTGAAAACTTTATATTTATAACAAGAGGATTTTCACTTTATAACCAGATATTACAATACTATACATGCATCATATTTGACAAATTTATCAAGGCTTGAAAATCAAATTCATCTGGTTATCTGTATTGTGAAACATTGCAAAACATTTGACATTATAATGTGACAATTAAAATATTTTATAAGATGAAATGCTATAATGTGATGACTTAGCAGATATTGTTATGACCTGAAACTTGTGTTTGAATAAGAAACTATGGAGATAATGGATAAACTGAGTCATTGACATGATTTGACTCAGTTCTACTTTGTGTTTGAGCACAGAGGATGATGATATGAAGAGTACATGTAGACACATAAGGATTTTAAATGGCATGGGGCTCCACAGAAAGAGAGAGTTCAACCCTCTACAGGTAGCATCACCTCTCATTGATCAGCTGGAGGGGCTTGAAAGGCTCAATGGATACCAGTGACACCATCTCAGTTGCATTCAAACTGGATTTATTTGACCAAAGTACAGTGAAGCATTTGTCAGAGTTTACAGATAAATGGACAACCTGTCTGATGCGATACAAATATATATTAGCCCTGGGCCTAATTTTATGTAACATCTTGACTCAACAAACTAAACCCATGTGAGGAATCTGTGTTTTGGGCCGTTCATCCACTGCTAAAGGCCTGGTGCCAGTTCACAACCCACAGAGAGTTCACCTCTGCCAGAGAGGCAGCAATACACTGCCATAACTCTGTGCATGTTAACATAATAATGTCAGCATTTAGCTCAAAGTAAAGCTGCACAGAGGAGCCTTGAAAGGTGCTGGCGTGGCTGTAGACTCTTAGTGTTGTGTAATGAAACATGTACTGATGCAGTGCTGTATCTTGTTTCCTTGTCTGAGTCACAGGCCATAAATCATAAAGACTGTACAAAGTGAAAAAATATATATAAAAAAAGAGAGCCTACTTATTTCTGTAGTCTTAAAGTGGACGTCTTGTTAAATTATTGTTACTTTATCTTCAAATGATTATAATGCTGCACTGATAAAGTTGAATTCCCACACTTTTTCCTCCATAACCTCTGAATCACCCCCACCACAAGGATTTAGAAAAATGTTCTCTCACTGTAAAAAAACAAATTCCCAGTAACAGCTCGTAAACAGAAACACTTTTAACAATCTTGCCAGCATCTATTTCTGTCATATCCCGAACAAATGAATCAAATTACTTGACTCTGACCCGTGTTTGCAGTATCCTGTATTACATGTGTTTTGCATTACAGACGACAAACAAAGGATCTGTGCCTGTGTGTGAGCATGTAGGCGGTTTCTCTAAAAATAGTAGCAGATGGTCTTGTTTTACATCCCCTCCTGCAGAAAAACGCTGTGGCCACTTCAAAAACATCAATGAAGTTATGCAACGGGCTGAATTCTTGGGCTGCTTCACCGCTGACTGTCACTGATCTGCTACGTACACACTGTGCTGAGCTCAGGGAAAGATGGGACGTTTGTTACTTTTGCAAATTCCTTTCGATGTCTGCACCTTTGTCAACACACAAATTGGGACACGGAGTATTCTTAACTTCATCATTTCATGTTGTGAAATGCAAGAATCCAAATTCAATCCCTGCAGAAGGTTTAATGATACTGAAACATAAAATCAGTAACTTAGATCGCTGTATATAAGTGGTTCCAAACATTGGGGTTGGGCCCCTCTAAAGGGTCACCAAATAAATCTGACAGGTCTTCAGATGATCAGTCACAGTTTTGATACAAAAACATTTGTACTTTTTTGGACTTCTCTCCAATTTCCATTTTTTTTGTTCAGCATAAACAAACTTTTCCAAAGAGCTGATTGATTGAGCACAACAGCGATGAAGAAAGTACTCAGATGGTTTACTTTAAATGATGCAACAATGTAGAAATATACAAGCAAAAATCCTGAATTCATAATGTTACTAAAGTAAATATAGAAGTATTCAAACTACATAAAAGTGTGACTAATTTCAAAAGAATATATATTATATAAATGAAATATACATATTGAAGGATTAGTTGTTCTCTATATGAATCCATCATATTTCTTCAGGATACATCATCTTAAAATGGAAGCTCAGGAAAACAGTTGTTTGTGATTTGTTACCTAAAAACATTGGAACAGCAGGTTGTAATTTGGTTTTAAGACAGATTTTACACTAATTGTACTTTATGGGATTATGAAAGTAATTACTTCTCATTCAGAATATACCAACAAAGCATCTTAGTACTGGGATGTACAACATGGACTATGTCATTAAAGGATTTTTGTTAGTGGATGCTGCCCTCTTGTGGTAAACACTGGGTGAGAGTTCAGCTGTGTTGAGAGGCGTCCTCAGATCTTTCACATGAGTGAAAGTAGCATTGCTAGAGTATACATCCACTGAGGTAATAATAAAAGTCTTGCATTTAATTTCACGGAAGTAAAAGGACAAAAGTTTGGGCATCAGTGTTTGTTTAAAATAGACTTTCCAAAAGTTCTCATTGCGCAGAACGGATCATTTCATAATCATGCATATTATGATGACGGATGCATTAATAATATGTACTTAACTTTAAAGTAACAGCTGGTAAAAGTGGAGCTATTTGAACTATTTAGAGCTTGTGAAGGCTCCTTTCCGATCTCATCAGACACTGTTATTACACATTACAGTTTTTTTGTTGATTTATATCTTATTATAAATCTGCAAATGAACGAAGAACTGAATTATCAGATACATGTAATGAGATAAAAAGCAGAACCTGACTATCTATCTATCTATCTATCTATCTATCTATCTATCTATCTATCTATCTATCTATCTATCTATCTATCTATCT
>JAPZDY010000026.1:15125423-15145605 GCA_029783645.1 Ctenochaetus hawaiiensis | reverse complement strand
TATCTATCTATCTATCTATCTATCTATCTATCTATCTATCTATCTATCTATCTATCTATCTATCTATCTATCTTTTTATCTATCTATCTATCTATCTATCTATACATACATACATACATACATACATACATACATACATACATTTAGGCCTTTTTATGAATATCGACTGCACTTCAAAAATGCTTTACTTTTCTTGGGGTTAGTTCTGCAGCATCCACAGGGGGGCAGCATTGAATCTGAACAATCAACCTGAATAAATACAGAACACAGCGTCACCTCAGTATTGGAACAGCAGGCCAAGGATGAGGTGATGTAATATGGTCTCAAGTGGATGTCTGACTTTTTTAATTTCCTCAAGAGGATGACATAACTGAAAACTCTTTTATTTGCTGGATGAAGTCTTAAAACCAAGAAAAAATCAAACAAGGCACTTTTTAAAAAGCCTGAGGTGACCTGTCTTCTATCTAGTGAGCCTTGCTGAAGTCATGATGATCAGTATCTTTTATATACATCACCCTGAGAAGAAACTCTCATATGTAGCTGTCCTTCAAGAGGAAGTGCTTGTTGACAGACAGGTTTAGAAGTGATTTTAACAGTCTGACACAAAACCACAGTGTGAAGTCTCTGTTGAAGACATCACATATCCAAGGAGCTGAACTGTAGCTACAAATCAGAGGGGTGACTGGCCCTGGACTGCAGAGGCCAACTCGATTAGACTGTCTCATAAATATTTTGTAGTCAATAAACAGATACTTCACAGACATCCTTCACTTTGAGACAAGCCAATTAGTCAGTTTTGCTTACATATTGGTCTTGAGGCTCTGAGGCACCTGCCAAGGTGATCAGAAAAATACCAAGAAATTACTACATATGAGAATAAGAAGTAGTGTTTTCTCCTAAAATGGTGCATAAAGTTAGAAACACAAGAGCAAAGCTCAGACTGGCGCCGAAAATTTAACTGTTTAAAAGCAAAATATGGAATCTTCAGATAAATGGTCAGTGAGTTATTTTATTGATTTATTCAACACTTCGGCCTGGTAGTTTGTGGCAAACATCGTGACACAAAACTCTTGAGGAAATGCGTCTAAATGCTTTTTTAAAATTCCAATTTTCACCTGGCTGTAGTTTTTTGGGACTTTTTACATGTTGGTCTTTAGGACAGGGTCACAGGAAAATAAATTCACTGTAATTTCAGGGGACGGTGACTGATGTGTGGAGGGCCGCTGTTTGTCACAGAGGGGGTTGTTGGAGTTTCCTTGTAACCGGAATTAGCTGTGAAGTGCGACCTTGAGGTGTGAACACGGAATACGAAAGGTCCGGCTTGCTTCAAGAGAAAGTCTCTCATACTTTGCACCTCGTTTGCAAGTGAATATCTTAACAAATAAAACTAGATCTACGCGTGAAGCGTGGTTGGAAACTGGTGAATTCTAACATTAACAAGTTTTTAACCCAAAATGCACTTAAAACGTTTTAGATGCTCCCTATTTAGTTCCCAAAGATAAAACTCTGGGACCTTCGGTAAGAATAATTTGCTATCTGTGTTCTTTTTAAAATGTATAAGACTCCAACTCAATAAATGCTCACTAGAAAGTGAATGTTATTGCAAAATCTGTATAATAAAAATACATGTGTGCGTAATTACGCACGGAGCTTTTAACTTGATGCATTTGTGGACTTGTTGCCTCGGTTTATTGCCGGTCCGTGCAGCATGTGCAGCTGATAGGCCGTGGTGTTAATTTATTCATGGAGAGGAGAACTCATGTTCAGGATAGGCCCACCGTCAGGTGATGACGCGCTACGGGACAGGAGCAAAGGGACAGCTGTGCCGGCAGCGCCGATCACTCTCATTTGAATGCAAATCTTCAAGTGCTGAGGAGCTGGCTGACGTCAGGAAGGCCTTAGTATACCTTTACTATCTTGTCAACAGAGCCACATCATGTGAGACTGGAGACAGACTGGGACTACGGCGCATTTCACACTGGGAACCCATTTGGACTATATAAACAGCAGAAGGATTGTTTTTTTGAACAGTTTCAGGGCAACAATGTCGCCTCTAAAATAGGCTACATCACCCCCCGATTGCTGTTTTTGTTATATTCAACTGTTTTTCTGTACAAATCATGTATGTGGGATACCTTCTGGATAAAGAAACCGGCATGTATCACCAAGGGCCAGTAAGAAGATCGAGCATCAATCTGCCTCCACAAAACTTTGTTTCTACACCACAGTACCCCGACTTTACTGGATACCATCATGTGCCAAACATGGATACGCACGCACAGTCTGCGGGGAGTTGGGGACCTTCATATGGCGCTCCACGAGAGGACTGGGGTGCATATAGTCTGGGACCACCAAATACTATTCCTACACCCATGAACAACTCCTCACCCGGTCAGGTTCCTTACTGCTCGTCTGAATACAGTCATATGCATCCTCCAGGATCTGCGGTGTTACAGCCGCCTCCGGAGAACGTTACTGTTGCACAACTTTCTCCAGACAGAGAAAGGCGCAATTCATTCCAATGGATGAGTAAAACTGCGCAATCATCTTCTACAGGTAAGTTCATCCTCTAATAATAATATTGATCAAAATACATGATCTTCAGTCCTGCGGTCATTGTCCATATTTGCAACAGAAATGTTTTTGCGCACACGAGAATGAGTTTTTTCGTGAGTTACACTGGATTTTATGCAGACATTTTATTTGAATTTTTCCTGACAATTCCATATAATTGTAGATTAAGTTTCCAATCGAAATTGTCATTAAAATAAGTGGTTAAGGATCAACAAGACAAACTTTTTGTTGGATAAAGTGCCAAATAAAAAGTGCAAGAAAACTCGACAAAAACTGGATAAACAAATGGAAAATGCGACCATTTGACACTGAGTCGCTCACATTTAGACGAACAACAGTGTAAAATGTCAACGAGATCAACGGAATAAGAATCGTTAATTACATCACTTGCATATGACTCTGAAAAGTAACAAATTGCATCAGACTCGCTGCAGAAAGAATCCGTCAAACGTGTCCTGAACTCATTTACATATCTCATAATTTAATGGGAAAATGGACTAAAAGTCAGCAGCTCAGTCCACTGTACTCTCTCCTCTGGTGGAATAAAAAGAAAAAAGGTGTGAGGAATCGGCGCCAGGCCCAGTTGTGATGTTAATGTCATTATTCCTGGAGATGTGAGGTTCACTTCCCTGTCACATTGTTTGGTGTTTTGAGTGTTATCCGTCATATCCAGGCGGTGGCCTTTGCTTTCAGCACCTCTTCACTTTGATATGCACCAACCTTCCCTTCCTCTTCAAGAGTTATATTGCCGGAAAGAGTGACGTTTTTCACAGCCCAGTGTCTCAAACGTGGATTATACTGTAGGCCTTTACAGTAGCGTGAATTACACTTTCAGTTTTAATGTTTGTTTAATAATGAGGGCCTGGAATAAAACTGCCCTGCTGTGGCAAACTAATTTAAATTCGTTAAATGAATCCCGTTTATAGCTTAAAGTGGAAATATGGGGGTCAAACATATTTTAATTGATTGATTAGTTACATTTTTTTAAATAATAGTTTTATATTTTGATTAGATGTCATCGTCAGAAATTTGGTTTTCACATTCACATACAGCAAAGTTTTACGTAAATGCGAATGAACCAGAAGGCTTTTTGGACGCGTTTTACGCAAAACAAGGCGCAAAAATGTTCCAGTTTCTACACGTTTTTCTTATCTCTTGAGTCGCGTGTTTCTTTTTGGCTTGTCAGTGGAGGATCTGTTCGCTGGCCGTTTGAAATTCACTGTACTACAGCTGACATCAAAGCTCAATTTGCGTATCTGTGGTCAAAGCAAAGAGATGTGTATTGAAGGAGCAGCTAATAAAGATGTTATGTGCAGATAGGCTCGTCCTGGCATGCAGCCTGCTCCAGTTCAACCACCCGGCTGCAAAAAAGAGCAAAATCTTAACGCTGTGTTATTTGTTTCTTGTCGACTTCACAGGTAAAACAAGAACGAAGGAAAAATACAGGGTAGTTTACACAGACCATCAGAGGCTGGAGCTGGAGAAGGAGTTTCATTTCAACAGATATATCACCATCAGAAGGAAGTCTGAACTGGCTGTTAATCTCGGTCTGTCGGAGAGACAGGTAAGACTTTTTCTGTCTGGTTCATTTTCATCACAGGAAGCTTCAGTAAAATAATTAATCACGTGATCACGTGTGTAGCTCATTATATGGGTGAAAAGAGAAATGTTTTTACACAAGTGTAAGCTAAAATATTTTCGTCAAAATGTTGTTATTTCTCCAACTATTTATATTCATGAGACCTAAATACATTTGCCCTGGAAATATGTATATTAATCAGTAATCATTATTGCCTGAGTATGTTTACGATACATTTAAAAATATCTATATATTATATCAATTTAAAATTCAAACGGAAATAATAACAAATTATGGAAACATATTCTTAATATTATTATATTAAGTACTCTAAATAGTACTTAAAATTCGTTTCTAGTATTAATTGGCTCCAACTTAATTCAAGAAATGATGACTTGGAGATTAAACGGTGTAGAACACAAAATTATATATATAATATTTATTATTTTAACTTTCTTTTCCTTGGTCTGGCTCATTATTTCATTTTACTTCAATTACAAATAGCTGCCTTGTCTTTTTTATTGTATATGTTTTTTTAAAGGCTAATTGAATAGACTATGTAACTTATTTCATTTTTCCTGTATCTTTTCAGGTGAAAATCTGGTTTCAAAACCGCAGAGCCAAAGAGAGGAAACTGATAAAGAAGAAGCTGGGTCAGTCAGATGGCAGCGGGGGATCTGTGCACAGTGACCCGGGTTCAGTGAGCCCTCTGCCGGTGCCGGGCTCTCTCAGTCCCACAGACATCCACGGCTCTCTGTACCCTCCTCAGGGAATGAACACCTTGCCATCTATCAGGAATATACAGCAAGTGACTGTGACTCAGTGAAACATTCACCCTCTGGACCATCTAACATAACTGAGCACTCCGACACGCTGACAGGACACTTGATAGGCAGCTAGAGGATCTGAACTCTCGTCCTGAAGCACAAAGCTGTGGATAAAGATTTGATTTATAGCAACGAAATGCTGGAGGCTCTTGAAAAATATTGCTTTTTATAGAATAGTTCTAATAACGTGGGAATTTTTAAAAAAAACGAAAAAAATCGAAGTGTTTCAAACTTAAAAGCTTTAAATTGTTTGTGAGTTATAAGATATAAATATCCTTTTTTGTATGTGATGAAGTGTATGTGAATAAAATGAGAATTCAGGGACATTTTAATGAAGTTTCAAACTTGTACGTAGCTCATCTCACACTGGACAAACTGCTTTGACTTGACAAATCATCTACACGCGTTTTTAAGCACAGTTTTAATGGTACGGGTCGTTTGATGGCAACGCTGAAAATGTAAATAAAAAGGTTTTTTTGCAGTACATCTGTCATTTCTCTTATATCCAAATTTGGGGATTTTGTAAAGCTACATTGGTTATAAATATATATATTTAAAAAGTTTTTTTTTTTTTTGCATTCAAATGGCTATTCACCAGAAGGCCTGTGGCATGTATACCCAATACATACTGTTTCACGTTTCAAAGTGAGGTAGGCCTGAGAAAAACAGTAAATAGCTTATTAGGCCTACAACCAGCTAAAAGACCAGTCACAGGAACAATTCATATTTGGATAATGTTTTAAAAGTTAAGAGCTTAGTGACAAGCATTTCTTCTTCTAATTTAGCTTTAGAGAAAAAAGACAGGACATGAAATGGATTGCGTCAATTTTGCAGCGAAATTAATTGACTTTGCATTGCATTTTTGGCATACATGTGAAGTTAAATATTGCTCCATTACTTAGGACTTTAAAACTTACCAATGTCCGTAAATTGAAAAAGCAATGAAAACAATGGGAGTTCATCTTTCACTTCAGATAACTTCACGCTGCTCATTTTGCCCAGCTTTTATTACACTTTTTTGCTGTTTAACATAACTTAAATAGGAAAGCTTCTTAGTAGTAATTATGTGCATTTTTATTTTCCATTCAATCAGGTCATGGAATTAACATTTAATAGACTTGACATGCAGATGTTACAGGGAGTGAGGCGAATTTAAAGCATTAAAAAAAAGAAGGTTCAGGTGTTTTCAGATAATTTGCTAAAGTGTCATGTCATGTGTCTAGATTGGCTATGTTGGTAAGGAGACTTTTCCTGACTTTGACCATGTCTGAGGAAATAATTAATTATCCTACTCATCCCTTATGTAGCCTAAACTGCGGGGTCCTTTGAAACACTTTATACTATAATATAAGACTATACATGCACTTTTCAAGGTTTATAAAACATAACAATATGTCAGGAGAGTAACTGAATCTAGTGATCTACATCTGTCATCATGTCTCACTCATAGTCGTTTTGATGATAATATTCAGCTCTGGTCCCTCCGGACACAGAGGGGCGATGATCGCCTGCACAAACTCTGGATCCGCGCTCCCGCTCAAGCGTGCCGTGCGCGGCCCCGTAAGAGACGTCATGAGCGTCTCACTACCCGACATGGCGGACTTTGATACGATTTATGAGTTGGAAGACGAAGAGGAAGAGCACGTAGTGAGCGAGGAACACTTGCCCAGATATTGTCCGGAGCCCGTGGTTATGCGAGGTGCCGGGCACATCACAGTGTAAGCGGAGCCGTGTTTGTCCCCTCTGTCTGCCCGGAGTGTCGCTTTGTTGTTTTGGTGTCTTCATCCTTAGCCCGTTTAGCTAATGCTAGCCTGCTAGCTAACACCCAACACAACAACTAACAGTTAGCCATATGGTTTGTGAGGGGGGTAGTTTGTCTGTCCAGTGTTATAATGACAGAAAAAAACGTTAACAGTTCAATGTCGCCAATGGCAGCCGTTAACGTGGTAGACTAGTAACTGATATTCACTGGTAGACAAGTTTGCATGTGATGTCACGTTATTGTTACCGTTAGCTGGAAGTCTGAGACTGTAACGTCATTTCGCGAGCAGACCAACACATCATCAACAGTCATATGTCGTCGACACAGATATTATTAAGTTCTGCGCCAAGTCGACACAATGACACAAGTATAATCAGTGTCGAAGTCAAGTTACATCATTGTTTATATGAGTAGTCAGCTAAATAGCTGCATTTTTATTGAGGCTGTTGTCCTTGTCCCTCTCATGGTCATAACTAGAGAGGAGCATAAAGCTTCAAGCACAATAGACCCCTCCCCATATGACGTAATGTAGTAGTTCATTGTTTTATGCAGACGAAATTTTAAAAGTTGTGAAGGTTCATTGTTGTCATCATCATCATCATCATCATGTTCTCTCACCTTCATACCATGACAGTAATTTGACCGATGAACGAGTCAAAATCCTTCTCAGACTTATGACAGCCAACTTCACACAAATAGAAAAGTAACTTCTCAATGTCAAAACAACAATCCATCTGTCGCTGTTCACAAGTGCATTGTTAGAATTGATCTCTTCAAGAAAGATATGTGAACAAACAAAGGTCACATTTTTAGCTGCTCCACCAACAATTAGCAACAGACCACATTGCTTTAAGTACTCCTCAGGCAGGAGCACTTGAAATATACTTCTGCAGTGCTGTCTTGTCCCAAGTGTTTCTTTCCTCTCCTCTTTTTTCCTCTTTCTACATATATGTTTCAAATTTTTACCCAGGAAGTTCTTCCTCTGATAAAAATGTGCATGTGAAAACATCAGTGTTATATATACAGTGGAGAAGCTGTGATCACTTGCAACATCTTCTCTGTTAATTCAATAATTGGTCATGTCAATTGGAAGATAACCCTAGTCATTTAATAATTAATTACTGGGAGTGATCACACAATATACATGCGATAGTCACATGATATATGATAAAGCTCTATGACTAATGTGTGGCTTTGCAGTTTAAACTTTCCGTCCAGTTTTATCATTAGTTAGAATATTTTTTTGAATGTTTGATAAAAAAAAAATACTGAAATAATTTAAGTATTATTGAATTGGTTTGTTAGCAGCATGCCACTAAAAGACTTGTTCACTCCTGCATTTTTACTCTATAAATATCAAGAACTGTGACAGAGAGTCTTTAGAATGTGATCCCTTTTAGTCCCCTTTCTCACAATGTTAAAAAAAATACTTAAAAATTACCTCTCCAAAGAAGGAATCTGTGAGTGAGCAGCTTTTGTCTCATCACATGATCAAATCCTCTCTGGCTCTGTATTATTTTTCTTGTCCTCGTGGTTATAGTGAAACCAGATTTTGTACTTAGTTTTAGATAAATTTTTATTGCCATATCAATGCTCAGATTTATTTTGTTGTTTTTCAGATTTGGACTGAGTAACAGATTTGACACAGAATTTCCATCTGTTCTCACGGGAAAGGTAAAGTTGCTTTTTAGTTTTCTTGCACTTCAGTCTTGCAGGCTGCTTTCTGTTCACTTCCAAGTGGAAAGAATTAAGTAATTAAACCCACAGTGATTCTTTTGTTCTTTTGGGCTTTTAACAGCCCCAACTTCCCCAAGCCAACCCATTCAAACCTCTGTGAGTGGTTTTGATCTGATGGAGATGCATTTCAGCCAATGCACCACAGTGCACAGAAAGAGTCTGAATGTGCTGCTGTCCAGCTCTGTCAATGAGTAAGCCGTCTATGGGGCTCAGTTGGTGGGGACCTCAGAGTTTTTGAGGGTCCAGCTCCAGGTGATAAAATAATGAAATGAAGACTCTGCCCTAGACAAGAAAGGAAAGCTTCCTGGGTCGGACGCAGAAACACAAAAAGGCTGTAGGGGTAAGAGCAGGCCGAGGGAAGTGTGGGGCAATAAAAAGTACCTTCAGTATTGTGACCTAGGGTGACATGTGATGGATGAGGTCACAATTATGATGATTGAAGGGTGCAGATCAGGCCCTGCTGGGCTTTATTCTGAGGTCTTTGGCTGTTTGCAAAGAGACCTTTGCATCCTGTCATAAAAGATTACGACCCCTGTTTTATGGCGTACAGACTCTGCGAGGAATGAGCATCCATTCAGGTTGTTTGGCCGGCGCAGCCACAGGCACTGAGCTTATCTCTCCTTTGAGTCCCTCCTTGCCTTGAACAGTCTAGAGCTTGGTTAGCAAGTCAGAGGCCTAGTATTTAGAGATCATTTAGAGATCTCATCTCATCTCTGGACATCTGCAAACATCTACCTGTTGGTTTTCTAAAGCCCTTTGATCTTTGTGCTCAGGTTTTCTTTTAAACAACTGAGGAATCTTTCATGTTGTCACCAACTAAACCACACCTCTTGCTCTTTGAAAATTGGTTATATCTTAAAATTTTCATATAATTTCCCCCACAACATAAGGCCTCTAGGAACTGATTATTTTGGTATATGCACATCCATCCTTTCTCTCTGTCTGTTTTTTAGGTAGCACCAGAGGAATTCAAAACCAGCATCAGCAGGGTGAATGCTTGTTTGAAGAAGAACTTGCCTGTGAATGTGAAGTGGCTTCTTTGCGGCTGCCTGTGTTGTTGCTGTACAGTAGGCTGCAGTCTATGGCCTGTTATCTGCCTCAACAAGAGAGTAAGTCCCAGACCTCCTGTGACACAAGTTGGACAGTTTAACTCTTCCTTACATCAGTGCTGATTACTCAGGGGCTGTTATAGCAATTCAGCCACATTGGTCTAATTGTAGAGGGTAATAACAACTCGTGTTCAATTAGTGGCTCTGTGTAGAAATGACGCATTGCGCTGCTCAGCTCCTGTCCTGCGCAGCTCAAGGGTGTGTCATTTGAAGGTGGTGTTTACCACTCAGAATTAATGACAGCAAAGTGGAAATTACTAGCTGGTAAATTGGGAGTTTAGTCCATAAATCCCAACACTGTGGCTGTTTACTGTTACCTGTTAAAGTGCTAACTTGAGTTATGAGGGTTTTGCTGCTTGCATTTATGTACATGCATCTGCTCTCTATTTCAACAGACAAGACGGTCCATTCATAAGTTGTTAGAGTGGGAAAATAACCGGCTATACCACAAGGTAAGAAAGACACATAATTGCGCATTAGCACCTGTGTGAAAGTGCTTAATTGTCTGTGTCAGTGTGCAGTGGAAGTTGAGTATCATCATGATGGATAATGACCATTAACCTGTTTTCTAAACTCTTAACTCCTCAAAGCGGTTTGAGTCAGATCTGGTGCACAGAGGTCTGAGAGGACTGTGAGGTCAGCAGTAAAATGCCATGTTAATTTTGTTTTGTCTCGCAGCAACAAATTACAGCTAGTAGCTGTGCAAAGGCATAAAGGAAGCTCTTCAGGGTGTCTGGCCACAGTTTGACCCCGGCGAGACCAGACAGCCCTGCTCCCAAATTCCCCTGACACTGAGGAGGAGATTTCAGACAGATTTTTCTTTGTCTGTGTGTCTTTGTGTCTATTTGAGAGTGAGAGAGATGTTCATTCATTGTCTCTGTGTCTTTTCTTCTCTCATCAGCTGGGACTGCACTGGAAACTCAGTAAAAGAAAATGTGAAAGCAGTAATATGATGGAATACGTAAGTGGGCTCTAACAACAAAAATGATAAATTATGAAATCATTATAAAACTTTTTTTTTTTTATTTGCAGTAAACCGTAAAATTCTTTGATAAATCTATTAATATCATAATAAACAAATCCCCACATTTGAGAAGCTAGCCATAAAAAAGTGTGATATTTTGAAGTCACAATGAGCAGATCTTGTATTGCAAGATTAGATATTCTTCAGAGGACAAGTGTGATACATTGCTAATGAAAATTGAACTGATGCTTCAGTTTCAACATGTTTGCAGTTTGCCAGATGCAGAAAATAACATGTCTTCATTATGTTGATGGGAACTGTAATGTGGGTGTATTGACAATTCTTTAAAAAATGTATTTGCTGTTGCAATTTAGTTGTATGTAAATGTAATTTCTTGGAGACATAGTTGTTTTGATAGAAGGTTGGTTTTTTTTTGTCTGAAATCAAACCAAATCACAAACTTCTAAAGAAATTACAATTATTTCAGGTCTAGTTAAATATTCTTATTCACTTGTCTTTCAGTTGTTGTGAATAGTAATTAGATTTGTCTTTTTCTCTCCCTAGGTGATTCTTATAGAATTCTTACCCAAATATCCTATATTCCGACCGGACTGAGGAGGCTGTTTAAAGACTGGATGTGTGGCCCTTGAATCTTATCCTTAGTGCCTTGTATATAAACAGTATGTTGGAATAAGGGTCTGCACTGGTGTCTCTCTTGACGACCACGTAAATCTCCCAGTACCTTGTACAGTAGAATTTGCAACACTGTCACTTTGCTTTAGAGCAGATTTTGCACATTTTCCCAACAGAACTAGACAATGTCCCCTTTGTTGCACTCGGATGTGTTTTTGTTACATGTGACAAACAAGTGAAACTCTCGTAAAGTGCATTTACCCCAAAGAACCATCAACCTGAATCCCATCTATTATATCAGTAATCCCTTGCAAAGAATGTGATGCCTCCACCTTCCTTAACTATCCTTGCCTTATGTATGATTTTTTAAAGAATAACTCTACATGGAGGAGGAAGGCATTGGGTAATTCAACAAGTCTGTGGATTTAATATGCTGTTTGTTGGGTTTCCTCTCTTTAAATCCAGTTCTTTGCAAGTAGATGGGATGGTTGAAATTGCCTAACGTACAGTGTACGTCATCACCCTGTTTTTGGTTTTTTTTTAATTAACATTTGACCCTCTGTACATGGGAACTAGCTAGTAAAATAACTTGACCTGTAAATACCATGTTAGGATAAGCTGTACAGTGGTATACCATTGTTTACATAAAGTTACTTAGCTCTTAAGTTGTTTTTTTTTTTGCCAATATATTGCTGTACCATAGTTTTGATTAATGAAAGATGTACCTTTATAGTTTATATGGACCTGTTTACCTTGTAAGCCATATAGTTACAATATTCATGATGCCAGAGTTTGGACTGATTATTGCACTCGAGCGCAGATGAAAGTCAGGATTTCAGAAGATAAACATTCATCCGGCGACAGCAGCAGTGCACGTTACCATGTGGTTTTTTGCCAATAAGGATGACTTTCAATTACTCGTCATCCGTTGTTGCATCTCTGATTTGCAGTTAATAATGAGAGAATAATGATCGAACTCTGCTCATTTAATCCCAATTTTGCATTAATTTTTATAGTTTTGTACTTTCCCTTGTGCTGTGTTTGGTCCTCCTGATGTGTTAGGAAGCACATACGTCTCCAGTACATGGCGTATTAAGCAGATTGGTCTCTGGTTTCAGCCATTCTGTCCAGTGTTGGTATTATTTTTTAAGAATTTTAGTCATGAGATTGCAGCATTGCGTTGTATTAGAGTGCCTCTGGAGTAGTTGGTGAACCACAGAGAAGTACAGGTTGAAATCTGTTCTCTTGTACAAAGGAGATTTTAAATCCTCCTCCCAGTATTGTTCCTGTTACAATTCTTGTAAATGTTTGTCATGATGACCTAATCCCTACAGAGAGAGAAAATAAATTGTTGATTTTGATTTTTTCTTTGCCACTGCTTCCTTTTTTCATTCTAGACGGTTCTGGTAATTAATTACTGTCACTCTTAATGAAGGATGTGTCATTTTAGGCAAAACAGATCATTATTTGGTTGATGCTCTTTACCCCAAGCGTGCTGCAAAAAAAGTGACTATTTGTCATGTTTAACAAGGTGTTGAATCGTTAACTTTAACAAGACAGTGTGCAATTAGTGGACACACAAGAATGCCGTCACCATAACCTGCTGCTACTTTCTAATGTTATGCACCAGTGGTCAGAGAATACTGGACTGTGTTTCTGCTGGATCTCAACGCAACCCCCGAAAAACTGAGGTGGTGGGCTTCACTTCAGTGTGGTTGGTTTTTATGGCCCTTTGTTTTTTTGTTGTGTTCACATTCACAGTCTGTCCCTGTTTAGACAAGAGGCTTCAGTAAACTTTAACTGCATCTGTGCTCCAGTGGCACAACTCTAGTTGCAGTTGTCACGAGTTTTAGCCAAAATGGAAAAGAATTATGAATGATGCTAAACTGTATAATAAACACGAGATTCAGCCAGGCAGCTTATGTTATGATTTATTTAGAAATTCATCTAAAAAACAGAACCTACATTATAAATGTTATTTTCTGAGAAATTAAATAAAGAAATTAAAAGTAATTTCCAAATACATCCTGAGAGCTGACTCACAAAATTTAATTACATTCCAAAGCAAGTAAAGTAATTCATCTTGTTAGAATGAAGAAAGTCCTGAAATGCAGATTTATTTTATTTAGTTTTTGCTCAGTGTGTAGAATGCATTTAGCATAAACAGAACTAAATCAAATATTGTATATTACTGCATTATCAATAGATGCTGCTTTATGCATGAATACTTTTCACAGTGTTGGAGGGTATGCATATTAAATTACTGTTAAGTTTTTATGTACATCAGTATTTCCATTTTATGGTGCTTTACACTTTTTACAACTACTTTAAATTTACCAAGTAATTTTGTATCTACAACTCCGCTGCCTTTATGCAAAGGCAGTAGTTACTTTGATTTTAATTACAGAACTTATCATCGACTAATAAAATATGATGTATTCTTATAGATTAAAGGCCACAATGTTGATTTAATTATGTACCTAGTAAGAAAGGCTCAATTTGAGGTACGATCTCGAAACATCATCTTTATTTTTGGATATTGTTGTATCTTAATGTGGCGCAAGTGCTGAATTTTCCTAGTTTGAAGGACTTCGTTAAAGTTAAGTGACATTTTTTTCTTAACTTACCAGACTGTTCTAATATTTGCTTTTTCCCACTTAGTCATTATATCCACATACTGCATATGTACCTTTTGCACTTGTGGCAAGTTGTGCTGGTCTTACTGTCCCTTGTCTTTGCTTGCATGCACAAACACAAATGTGTCTAGGAGTGTGTGTAATAGAGCAGGAGAGGTTAGGTTGAATGAGTGAGAAGGTCAAGAATATTTGCATGTCTGTGTGTGTGTTTGTGTTTGTCTGCACATGCAGATTTTCTACAAACTGTACACTCTGAACCACCAGTGTTTTTAATTCAGAGCAGCCTCTTTGTATCCACTTGGTGTTCAGACTTACAGACAGACAAAAGACAGTTGGCTGGTCTTTAATTTTGTTGGAACATATATAGCTTAACAAAAAATTCACATGAAAAAAGTTTTTGAAAGTTTTTAAGTCAGTGTAAGTCGATTTTTTTCCGGAATGTCAGCAACAATCTCAATTTATCTTAATACAGCTTTTGTCCACTAGGTGTCAGACTGAGCCATGAACACACTGTACAGCTTATTGTACACTTTCACTTGAGTAAATGACTTGAATCATTTGCACTCATGCTGTAGCTCACTAGGATTTTGAACCACTAATCAGGGAGTGAAGAGGAACTACAGAAGCCCTCAGATGTCTCTGGCATTATGAACATTTTTTTTGGCATTTTCCTGACACTTTCTCCTCCCTAAAAAGTCAAAGACTTATAGTATTTGTCTTTTTTCTGTGGGATCAGCTCTCATACCACTTCATGCAACAACCCCATGTTGCAGTTAGAGGCCAAGACCATTTGAGGAAGAGCATGATTTGTTGATTTTATTGAACATAATGAAACAGGGGACAGGCTAGTATGCACACTATCTTCGATACATATATATGTATACATGTATATATGTAATTCGATAAGTCTCATATCAATTAAAAAACAAGAAAGGCCACCTTGAATGAGTTAACACACAAAAAAGGCAACACAAGAGTGTCTGAACAAGGCCGTTCTGTTTATGTTAAAAAAAAAAACAAAAACACAGTGGGGTGCAGTGGCAATTTAAGGCAAGTTTACATTCTGGTTTGTCCTTCAGTGTCTACAGGTCACCTGCTCATCAAAGTCTTTTGGTATTAGCCGCTACAGTATTTTTAATAATAAATACTGAGAACAAGTGGACATGAATCAATTAATAAATCAAAAACTGCTTAATATATATATATATATATATTTTAAATTGATGAATGACACTTTTGATTCAGACCAAACATTTATCAAAGAATTATTAGCGTCACCATTAATATAAATGTGTCGAAGCTTATTTCCTGTTGAAAAACTTGGACCCAAGTTTCATACAAATGCAACTCTGGTTAAATGATTAACGTAAGTTTCTTGTTTCGTTTAGGTTGTGTACAATATTTATGACCTTTATGGCTCTCATAGGATGCACCTCAGATATTCAGACTGTTTTAGACTCTTTTTTAATCAAACCTTTGTGTCTAAAACAACATCAAAGTGTCAAACCAAACATGACTGCACATCTTTCCTTTGGCTTTTTAACAACCTCCCTTTTACAACTTAAGTCTCTTTTTTTATATCACTGTGTCACTGTAGCTGTAGATTTTATTCTGAGTACCACTTTGTTGCACATTTTGAAAGAGCAAAGTAAATTAAGTGATGAAATCACACTAGTGGGACAACAGATGCAGGACAGGATGATTTTCCATCTTTGGCGTTGGTCTCTACAGTCAGCAGCCATTTCGTATTAACTAGTCATCTATTATTCTTCATCACAACTGTCTATATGTATCTTAAACACTACACTTTATCTTTGGATGCCATTTATGTGAATCACTTTAATCAAGTCATAACTATCATATGATAACATGAAACAATGAAACAAATATACATAAAGTATTCAGAAAAGGATCAAGAAGATGTCCAAAAAAACGATAACTATCCTTCCAGTTTGCCCTTAACATGTAATTTCACTGATTGTCATCATTTGAGGACCCTGATTAAACCCACTTTGTGCAATCATCTGCCTGTGAGTGTAAGAGGACACTAAACAAACAGGTACCTGCTGAGACTCTGCCTGGGAGAGTCAGTGCCATTGTACACAGAATGATTCTTATGTACACACATGTTCTGTATTACATAACTGAACAATAGTCATTACAAGAATGCAACCTAACATTGAGTTACATGTGAAGGGGACGGGGAGTCGAGAATGCAGCAGAGCAGGGCAATGATTTTTGTGTGTGCACGTGATCAACTCAGAGGGTGATAGTAAGTAGACAAGTGTGTTTTTGCTACACAAGACTCCCAGGCCAGGACACCACAGTCAGTGTGACTTTGTTCTTCTGCAGCTTGAGCATAGGGATGAGAGACGAGTTGTTCATCCCAACCGTTGTGGCTCCGTTCACCGCCACAATCTCATCACCGCACCTGGAAAGGACCACAGAGAGTGAAAGTGGAGTCTAGTACGAGTGTGGACAGAATACAGGAGCAGATTACAACATAATGGAGTCAAACTGGACATAACTTACTTGAGGCGTCCGTCAAAGTGTGCAGGCGTACCAGGCACAATGGTTTTAATGAAGAAAGGCTGCTGGCCGTGGCTCTCCTCGTAGCCTCCCACTATACTGAAGCCCCAGCTCTCGTTGTTAGTCTTCTGCAGGACGATGTCCCGGCACCAGTGCATGTGACTGAAATGACAAGAAAGGAGTCAGTACGCATTTCATCTAAAAATAAACACAATGTGCTTGATACAGAGTTCAGGTAGTATGTGGCCCTACCTCGGTAATCCCAGCCAGCGAGTCCACAGCGGCGTCCAGTTGAGGGCATCATCTCGTGGGTCATCCAGAGGGTCCAGTTCATCTTTGTTGGCAGCCTCTGTATCCTCCTCAGGGTCTTCAGAGAGGGTCTGGATGACACGAAGGACCACCTGGGACTGAGCTGTCTGAGCCTTCAGCACAGAAACCGCCTCATTGTAGGTCAGCTGGGTCAGATCAACCCCGTTGATGCTCAGCAGAACATCACCTGAGGAAACACAGACGATGTTATGAACACAGACAGAGACATTTTAGTAAAGAGAAGCTCTGTTTTGTAACATGAAAAATAGTTTTTTTATGTTAACTTTTATAGTCAGAGGGGAATTAATTTGCAACCAGATGGATAAATTTTTATCATTTTTGTGTCAAAGTTGTTTGCATTACACATTCGTTTTTTCAAGTTCTTTTACAGAACATCTGTCGACAGTGAAACATCTGTACAATATTTAGAAAAAAATATAACTCTTTTATTCTTTTTGGCATCTTTTCAGTTGAAAAAAACACAAAAAGCAGCCAGCATCTGATAAGGAGTGAGTGGCATTATGAACATGATTATAGCCATAAAAATTATGACAGTTGTGTTGCATAATCGGCTAAATTTACATTTATAACTTGTGATGACAGACAAAAGCTTAGAGATGACAGAAGGTTATCTTCTTTACTCCACCCTCTTCCCCCACCCATGGGCCACACACTCAGCTGGTTTCTCTGCTGAGTAACAGCATGCTTCTCCTCTGTTCAGTGTCTTCCTGCTCGGTGGTTTATTTTACTTTGTTTTATTGCAGCTAAATTTAACAATTTCATTGTTCTCATTTACATACATATACTTAAAGACCACATCTGTCACAGAGAAAGTCGGCGTCAAGCCTTTATGACAACACACATTCTTTCTGTTTAAGTGTCCTTGAACAACACATTGTTTCTATGAAAAGAAGCAAATGGAAAAATAAATGCGCCTTTCCTGTTTGGCTAATTGTAACATTGTAATAGATTTGAAAAGAGGACTGGAAATTGCTGTTGTTGTGTTCAGTGTATTTCTCTACATATTCCCACTCAATTGAGTTTCCAAACTTTGGATCGACAGAGCTGCAGCAAATAGTCAAACAGGGCACAGTCACAAAATCAAATTAACAGTAGAGACTATTCACCTCCGGTTCACTTCTAGTTGAGCAAGGAGTTGAATTCACATTGAATTCAACTTTGGTGATTTGATAAAAATTATCTTCTCAGCAGACATTTTATGTAATTTTTAACCCAAAAATTAAAACATTTGCTGGCCTCATCCTCTCATATTTGAGAAGTTGAGGCTTTTTTGTCTTATATGATGGTAAACTGAATATGTTTCAATTATGGGGTGTTTTCCAGACAAAAAAAAAAAGATGTGAAGACATATACTTCAGTTGTAGGAAATTATAGCTGGCATTACACTAATATTTTGGAACAATCATAAGAAAAATAATTAATCAGGTAGCTAATTAACAGATGAACTGTTAGTAAAAATATTTTCCAAGTTGCAGCCCTAGACACAACAAATAACACTGCAAACACACATTGGTCAGAAGCTCCTTTGTACCTCTTTTGATGGTGCCATCTCGGTGCAGACAGCCAACAGGCTGCACACTTGTGATGTAAACAGGCAGGCGGCTGCGACAGTCCCTCCCCCCTGCAATGGTGATGCCCAGGGAGAGCCGAGGCTCCTTCTTCAGGCTCACAGTCTTCTCCTGGCTGGAAAACCCACCTGGAGGATCCTGAATGAAGGAGACAGACAGCAGTCAAAAACTAACATGCTGATCCACATCACAGTGTAAATTTTAAAATAATGCTGGCCTTATTTATTATCATTTTATCTTATTGTGTTTGACATGAAGTCTGTACTGCCATTCAGCCTCAGCCTCTCCAGGATCCTTTGAATTGACTGATTCCTCTCACAAAAACACTCGTAGAAACAAATGTGAAACATTTGAGAAGGAGCTGAGAGCTAAGGGTAGAGGTAATGTGTGAGGATCAACACTAAGCTCTCGTAGTGGAAAAGATGTGAGGAAAGTGACAGCTTCTACCAGCCTCCTTGTTTCCCTCTGGAGTATGTTGACCATGAGAAGGGGAAGCTCGGGGGAGGTGAGGGCTCTTCCTCCCCCCCAGCAGGGAACTCATCCCCCCCAGCAAGACGAAAAGGCTCGACTCTGCAGGCGAAAGCTAACTGTTACCAGCTTTGATCCTCTGCCACGCAAAGAAACGGCCCAAAAACAACAAGACAGTGGCCCCGTAGCGGCAGAGTGAGCAGCACCCCGGGCCTTTTGATCAGGCCAGAGGGAGGCCCCAGAAAAGGGCTTTCATCTCCGCTCACCGACGCAGGTGTCTGCTCTCAAAGCTTCTCACCCTCCAATCGGGGGTTGCTATTATTTTACTGACAGTGTATGGTACAACTGAGTGTGACTGACAGAGGAGCAATCGTCACAGTTACACTGTGTAAACAGAAACATGTAAAGTTTGTGAGATACTGCGACCAACATTGGTCGGTAGTGTAAAAGGAAGTCACCATCCCAGCAGCCAACAGGTGGCAAGAGCCCAAATCAGTGTGGATAAAAAGCTGTTCTATTTAAAAGGCAGTCTGAGTGTTGGTTTGTTGCTTTATGTTCAGTTTTACCTTCATGTAGGTGGACCGGCGTCTGAAGTACTGTGGCTCGGGCCTCCTGGCAGCTCTGCTGTGTCCCTCTCTGCCACTTCCTCCTTCCTCCTGAGTGTCTGCAGGCCTCATCACCACGAAGTTCACACGCACCTCGCTCACCTAAACACACACACAAAACAACAGCAATTCATTTCACAGCAAATATACACAATACCAGTATAAATTCTATCATCTCAGACTGGTGTCATGGTGTTCAGTTTAGTTAGTTTCCATGTTTTGTGCAATCAAAAACACCAAATTTCTCCTCAGGGTCTCTCATGATGTCTGGACAAGATAAATCCAAACAGCAATAACATTTTGTACCAATATTTATGGTCCCCAGAAGAGTTTATGGTTTATTTGGTGACTCCTTCAGTTTTCTCTTTATGGCCACTATCAGGCCAAAAATTTTACAGTGATTAAACCGTCATTGGCATATTGTTGTCAGACTTGCAGGCTACATTCCTGCTCTTGAGGGATAAATTCTGTGTGCTTATTAGTGCCAAGATCATTTCTGTTGTGCCAGGCCCAGTGCCATTTCAGATCTCATGTGTATGAAATTAATAGCCCGACTACTTGTCAGGCTGACCATCAGTGTCTCATTTGCTCATATTACTCACTTCCCGTGGTACAACAAATGTTGCATTCTTAATCTAGCAAAGCTCATGGCTTTTAGACTTGTTTTGTTAATGTTACATCATTGCAAAATAATTGACAGCTGTGACTAAAATTTCTTCTTGTTGCTGCATTTCAGTGTTTGAAGGAAACCTGAACAGCTGTAAACTAATAAGAAAACACTGCTTAGCAGCAGCCTCGAATGATTTAAAAGTGTAAGTTACACTACACTCAAGAATATTCATGTTTGAACACTGTTTGTCA
>JAPZDY010000026.1:15103511-15115985 GCA_029783645.1 Ctenochaetus hawaiiensis | reverse complement strand
TCTAACATGTCTAAAACTGCAATTGAACGATTGCATCAATTATACATCAGTCATCATTCAAGCTACATCGATATATTCTATGAACAGTGGCTCTCTCACATTATTACCTTTGCAAATGAAATAAAACGTCACTTACTTTGGCACTGTTTCAGCCAACGTAACTGCTATAGTACCATTTGCAAAGTCTTCTGCTTTAAATATAATGACCAGCCATATTTGCATTGTATATCTACACATGCAGACACACAATCAACAACAAAACAATCTGAGTGACGTTACTTAAAACAATCGATCCCCAACTTCATTCAACATACAAGTGAACCAGCTGGATTTTCTGCCTCACTGCAGAGGCTCACACGTGGTCTGATGCCAGTGTCTCACCTACAAATCTCGCATGGAAACATCCCACTGGACAAAAGCCTGCCTGCACATACCAAACAAACATCCCCCATGGCTTTGACTTATCATCAGCCAAGGATGCTGCCAGCATGAAGGTCAGAAGGTAAAAGTAATTCAAAAACAAAAGGCCTCGGTGATTCTTCCCTCTGTGTTAGTCACTCACTGAATCCACCAATTAAATGGAAAAGAAGGGCAATGCTCAGCTGATGATTGATTTTACTTAAAAAGGATTACAGTCAATTCTGTCTAAAAGGGATCAGGATTGTCCGAATCTGACTTTACCTATTTAGAGCGTTAACTGGGTCAATGAGACAACAATTCAGCTTAAAAACTTAAACTCTGTTGTCTGATTACACGCAACACCTACTCCAGACGTGGCATAAATACTGGACTATTTTTGTCTGATACTACAGTGTACTGGTTACGTCAAAACACCCTTTTTGTAGGTTAGTCTTTGAAGTATCTGCATAACTGCACATAATCACTGAATAATGCCAATTTCAGCATCTAGATCGGTGGTAAAAGATGTAATAAAATCTAATGTATTATTAAAAGGTAAACTAATTCAATGTGCAGAATGACTGTTATCATAATGTTATGGATGAAACCTACTATGTAAGCAGCATTGACATGTTGAAGCTGGTCAAAGTGGAGAAAATACAACTCCCACATACTGTTGGTATGATATGTAGGCTAACTGTGTGCAGTATATTAACTTTTAAGTTTTTGTGCATAAAATCTCTACAAAGTCAATCTTTAAAATCCCTACAAAGTCACCACCAGGTAACAAAAACTTTAAATAGCTATGATGGAGTTAAAAGTATATTATTTATCTCTAAAATGAAGTAGAGTAGGAATATGAGGCAGCATTAAATAATGGGGCTCATGTACCCTCAAAACTGTACATAAGTTCAGTACTTGAGTAAACCTATCAAGTTTCTTTTCTGCACTGATGTGACTCAAAAATCATAATTAAGAGGTGGAAATAAATTGTGAAAAAGCTGCTCAACAACAGTAACGAGGACACTTCTGGTCACTTTCCTCCCCTGCCTGGATGTGTGTGTTGTCACTGAGACCATAAATAACTCACTGCGCCTCTGTTGTCAGCTCATGGCTGTCGGTTTGGTCCTAATCACTACACCGACGTGACAGATCCAAATGATAGAAGGGGTAATAAAAGTTAGCCTTCATGGGGTATCGGTCAGATCCACGATACGATGGCAAACACAGCAGTGAAACTTGCACGGCTTCACCTTGAGCACATAACCTGCTGAGAAAGCGCTAACTGCTACGCACCTTGAGGACAGGAGCTCACTTTTATGACGAGTGATTAACGTTACGTGGTCCAATATATCTACATTTTGTTATTAAATAAAGGATTTTACATGCACACTTGATCGTCTGTAACAGCTTTGTTTGATGTCTGTTTACATAAACGAGCAGAATTTTACTCGAGTCGACACCGAAACTCGCCTTACCTGTGTGAAGGTTGTTTTCCGGAAGCAGCTAACGTGTCGCTAGCTAAAACAACAAAAAAAAGATCCCAGTGAACTAAATGGATAAAGATTTAAAACTGCCAGAAGACTGGGCAGCAATTGCCGTTATACCGACTATGTTTTCTAGCATTTTTTCACCGCATTGCTGTCGTTGAACTACCACAGTCCGCCGTCCCAGGTGTAGTTCAACCTACAGGCGGAGGCAGGGCGACTTTCCCAGTTTCGGGAAAACATACTTGTACGCTGAGAGACGTTCAATACAGGGGGAAGTCCAAGCAGGTGTACACATAAAAGTACTGCCCTGTTACACAGTGTGTCTCAGCTCTGAAAAAGCTGTATTACAGAGTGTATCTCAGCTTTGGTACCATATATATCCCAGCTGCGTTAACCTGTCTATCTTTGCTCTGTTAAGTTTGAAAAATACCTATTTAGTGTGTATTTCTGGTCTGTTTAAGTGTGTGTCTCAGCTGTATTTAACAATGAACTTCTGCTCTGGTACAATATTTATCTCCTCTCTGTTACAATATGTATCTCTCGTTTGTTACAATATGTATATCAGCTCAGTTACACAATCTTAGAGTACTACCTGACCTCACGTGTACTGGTAATTTGATTAGATGATGATTGACGACTAATGGAAATATGCCACATATAAGAGCGCGGGGGGGGGGGTTCCTAAAACTGCATTTTGACATGAGGACCCAATGAGGGACAGCATGAGTTAGTCCTACTTGATAAACCAAGACCCATTTACAAGTGTTCAAGCTTTTGGGACTTCATGACAGTTACACATTTTTTTTGGCTGGCAATCTACTAGATTTAACAGACTAGTAAATTAATTGATTGTCATTTGACAGAGGAAAAAACAGCAACAATTTTGATAATCAATTCATCAATCAAGACATAATAATACATTTTTTCCATCATCTCAAGTATATATTATTCTGGTTTTATTTGACTTTTATGATAGTGAAGTTGATATCTTTTTGGTTTTGGACTGTCAGGGTTGTCAGATTTTATCTGGCTGAATAATTTCAACACGGATGAAAACATTTGAATTTGTCTGAATCGCCACTCTTTGTTTACTAATTGCCTTAAGGCATGCACTTTAAACTTCCTGTCTTATTGGAACATCTGTAAATGAACACCTGGATGAGTCTGAATAGAAAAAATACCTCTAGTTTTGGGACTGTGCCAGTTGAAAGGACTGTGACACATGAACACACGGTGTAAAGCACCATACCCCCTGCAGAATGGAAGGGAAGTCTCTGTGCCATAAAACATCTCTGTGAAAGCCTGTTTCCCCCAGGATTTATAGCTGTGGTAGGAAACCTCAATACAAAGTGACATTTGCTGATACAAGCTCACAGAAAGAGACACTCCATTGTGGCAATACAGACATCAGTTGGTCTATATTTTATAAGACAGACAGAAAGTGAAGGGCATCAGTAGGCTATAAACCAAATTACAGGCTAAATATGAAGTCTAATATCCTCTATTAGGGTGATTTTCTCACCTCTCAACCCACTGTCTTGGTTTTATTTTGCCTTAATAAAATGATGATGCCATCAACCTTCATACACCAAATGAGTGGCCAAAAAATAAATCAAAAGTATAATTTTTACAACAGTAAAAAGCTTAAAGTACAAGCTTTAATGCAATTGCCTTTAGAGGATTTAAGACACAATTTAATCCAGCCTAAAATCACATATTTGCTTTTGTTATCAGATTCAGAAAAAACTCTCTCACTTTATATGCAATTATATATACAACTATACTTAAACTGGGTTTCGCACATTGTACATCATTCTAATACTGGTCAGACTTATAAAGCAACACAATATCATAAAAATGTAACTTTAGACCTAAGCCTAGAGTCATTTAACTTTTGAATACTTCAAACAAATTACATGAAGTGTCACAGAGACACTTTAAGCTGTCAGAGTCAGACACAGAATGTGAAGACATTGCTCACATCAACTTGACAGCATGATGGTTTGTGATAAATGTGGCCTGAATAGTGAACAGTTTGAGAGGTTTGAGGATTTCCTCCAGTGAGAGATGAGAAAGAGTGACACCGTGTGTTTAGGTGGTGTAACATGACTGAGCTGCTTGAAATTTCAACAAAGTTTGCATTTTAAAAGCTGTTTTCAGTCAATTAATTTCACATGTCAAAGTTATAAACTACTTGGCTATTAGAATAAAGTAAAGCCATTACTTAATAGAACATCTTCATTTATTCTGACGAAAGCAGTAAATTGAAATATTTTGTAAACATCTGGTTTGTGTAACAGCCTTTTGGCATCCCTCATACCTTGGCTGTCTTTTTTTTGGCCAGTTGTATTTCACAGCATTGAATTTGGTCAGCTTCTGTCGGGAAACTTGGGAGGTGAAAACACAGAGACAAAGATAAACACCGACCTAACAATACAATACATCCTGAAGCTCTGTCTCGCTCTCGCTCACACACACACATACATACACACAGAGTTGGCCCACGGCTGTCTGTTTGAGCTGCGGTACCTACAAACAAGAAAGAGGCTGTTTGTCTTTCCTGGGATCAGTAAACATCCTCAATACAAACAAGTTCCTCTGGAGTGAGAGAGGAGAAACTCACACCATACGGGCAGCTGCACTCTCACTCCACCACGGCCTTTGATGTCCTTCAGAGAGAGCTGATAATGAAGCCTTCTTACATCTTAATTCTTTTAATTGGAGTATGGATGTAACAGGTTACTGATACCATGTTGTCATTGTCTTTGCTCGATGTGAACTAAGGACAAATTTTTAAAGAAATAATACTGCTTGTTTTCTAGTTGTGAGGAGAAACTTACAATAAGAAACAATTAAGATCAAAATACAAGATCAGAGCTCAGTGTCTTTGTCTGAAAATAACCTGTTAAATATTCTACATTTTTTATTATTACAAACAAGGAGTCCTTTATTGTCATTTTACATCTCCATACTTAGCCATGGCAAGTTATGCAGGATAATTGAACATGAATATAAAATACAAAAATGGAACATGGAAAGATAAAAAAGGAAGTAAGTTTCTCGATTTGACAAAACAATCATACCATTATAAAGCCAAAGCCTCTCATTACTTTCTGACTCAGCCTACCTCTGTCTCTCGCCCATTCATCCAACTAAAAATTTAAATCTTTTTAACTAGTCACCAATACACACTTTCAATTTTAAAAATGGACTATTTTCAGCTGCAGAATAGCTACACATTTGGTGCACTGATGAGTAATTCTTGCAGTAGTGGCACTGACTCAAAATAAAACTACAATGCCCACATGTATGAACTGTCAGCCAGTAAAATAGTTTGGCTCGTGCAAGTGTTTTTTACTGTTTTTTTGTCCGACAACATTTGTCTTTGGCACAGAATCACAAGCTCTATTGAGCTTTGGCTACACAGACATTAATTGTGAGTTTTGGTCTTTTTGTGGATTTTGTTGATGATTAAAAAGCATACAATATCACCAATCATGTTCTCTAACTTTGAAGCCCTCACTTGGCCCTTTTCTTTAAAAGAGGGAAATGCTTTAGTAAAAAGTAAATGTGTATCTGCTCTTTTGTTTATAACTGTTGTTAAGGGGAAACCAAGGACACTTTAACTCTGCAGCAGCTTGCCACCCCCTCCTCTGGCCACCCCAGGCAAAAGAAATCCCCCCTCCATCTTGCCCTGGGCGATACACCAAGGCATTTGGTTCAGGCCACAGCTTGCACTACAGCCCCAAGTCCTGTCTGGCCTCCATGTGATGGCTTTTAATCAGTGACTTATGAGACAAAACCCACTAGAGCACATGTGATATTCAAGTTTTTTATTGGACTGTGAGTCATTTGATAGTTTTGAATGTTTTGCATGACCACAACTAACTCTGGTAAAAATGTGCTTCATTATTTAACAGATTTTTCTTATTTTGTCAAATTTTTAATATGATAAAGAATGGGTTGATCATTAAATTTTGTCAAGAAAAAAGCATTATTTGTGTTTTATGGTTCAAAAATGATAAACATAAGAAAGCTACTATAGTGTGAAATCCTGAGGAGGCAAGAAGCTTGTGTGTTTGTGTGTGCATCAGAAGAGTTTTTCCAGTCTTCCCTGTGTAAATATGCTTAGCCCCAGATGATCTCCAAGGGCTCGCTTGTTTGTACCTGCCATGTCGTTCTGCTCGTCCACCCAGCATGACACCCTGTAGCCCAGGATCAGCCCCGCTGAGATCAAAAGACCTCGGTGATTCCTATCAGATAATATTCTTGTCCGCCTTCCCTCCCCTTTGAGTCCAGCCTCCTCACACTGTTGACCTGAACCATGCACACTGTTCCTTATGGCCCTTTGGTCTTTCCTCTTCTTATCACCGTGATGGCCAGGCCATGATAAGGCAGGTCCAGCCTCGGGACAGAAGGAAGGCACTGTCCACTCTTCTAAACCTCCACAGTTGCATAACTCAGACACTTCAGGGCAGTAAAGAGGTTATCTTGCTTTGTGCTTGTGGTACTGTGTTTAACACACTCGCAAAAGGCACAAGTGAAATATTTCTCACCATGAAAGTTATATAGATAATAAATGTGTAAACTGTAGATTAACTGAAGTGTTTACACCCACTTAATTGTTATATTTTTGATGTTGTAGGCACCACTTTGACTTCATGTTTGTCAGATCTTGAATCAGAATTGCACCTTATCTTAATGGTGTCATCCTCTTAGTTCAAAAAGGCTCAAACCTGCACCAACACCACAACACTTTTAACCCTGTCACATGACAACAATGCATCTGTCTCAGTGTTGTATGCATTTATGAGTATGCAGGCTGAGCAGACAGACAGGGAGGACTGGTGTCCAAAGTCACGACCCTGCCCTGACCTGGATGAAGGAAATGGTCACGCTGCTCGAGACAAAGCAGGGCAAAGGAGAGTCTGAGGGGCTGGCTGGTCATCCTCTAACAATGGGGTCCGTGCTCTAAGACCGCAGGCCACACAAAGGCCAGAGAAACCCCCTCCTTCCCACTCCCACATTGCAATAGAGCTGGCATTTCACACTGGCCTGTGAACAGCCATTCAATCAAACTACTGTTTAACCTGACCCCTGGCCTAAACAGAAATCAAGAAGAGTCTGGCGGGATGTATTTAGGTAACTGACCTCACTAGCTTCTCTCTGAGTCAGCCATCAGTTACTACACAACTCTGTAATGCTGTTATCCTCACTTCAGTTAAAATGTTGCATTAATTTTAATCCTTAAACGCAAGTTGTTCCCTTTTTTTTGTAACTACTCCTCCAAATTCCTGTGAATACTCCTTAAGAGCATGTAATCAATAGGGCATCCAATAAATAATGTGTCTAGTATTGGGTGTAAGGAGCAATAGCTCCCTGGGGAACAAGAGACACCACCAGACCCTTCGTCTGGGTCAACTACCCTCGAGCCAGGGCTGAGAGTAGCGACCACATGACCCTCTCTCTTCTCAATGGACTGCTCCTCCTCTCTACCTGTACATGGCTCGGATCAAGGTGTGGGGGCTGCATATCAAACAGACTGAGGCCTTTGATGTGGAAGGAAACACAAACACTGATTTGAGCAGAGTCGTAACAGCTTATTTGTTCCCTTTAGTCATTCATTGAGCTGCTTGTTGAATGTGTATGTCTTCAAAGGACTGCTGCATGCACTGGCGGTACAGTAGCCGAGGAGGCCCTGAGAGCTCTCTGGCCCTTGTGGGTTGCGGGAAGGCCATCTGGCTTCCTGTTCCTTAGATTTGATATTGATTTATTGGCTGTACATGGGAAGATAAGGGGGCACCAGCTGCCAGAAGTTCTTCTCTGCATCCTCACAGACAATGGGCCTCCTGGTCATCTACATCCTGACTAAATAGGTAATGCATCATTCCTTGTTAGGTTTTTAAAGGCAAGTAGAATTAACACACAAAAAACGACATTTTTCCACAAATTCCAAATTACACAGTCTTTAGAGCAGCTGATTTCTACTGACACAATCACAGAAGGGTTTTCCAACAAGCCCATAGCTCTTCTTTTGAAATAATGTCCCTGGGTGTAATGGGGAAATATTAATCCAAGACTTTTTGGATGCATCATTGCACAAATTCACTCCTCAAGGCAACACACTCACTGTGGATTTTAAAACATAATGCACTCTGTTTAAGCACATTTACTGGTTTGCAACAGCAGTTTCTGTGACTGTTGTAATACAGACTGTTCCCTATAATGAGGTGCAAAGTTGCATTTACTATTCCTAACAAACCCTCACAACCTTTCACAGTTTAGCCCATCACAGAAACCATTAATTCAGAATGAGGCTCCTACGCATAACAAGTCTTCCATTCCTGTTAAGTGAGCCGGGGACTGCAGCAGTTTGGCCTGGGCCTTGTTGGTGGAGGTGTTAACATGGAGTCACAGTGAATTGTACTTATGCCTGATTTTTCTCACCAATGCATCCCCCACCCTTAAAAAAAAGGACACACTCACATACAGACAGACTTTGGTGTCACCCACCCTAGCCTGTTACCCACCCCCACCCTTTCTTCCCTTTCCCTCCCCTGCCAACACAAGCCTGTGATGTGACTGTCTCAGATAATGAGGTGAGAATTTTATTGCACCAGTCTTTTAGGGATGACAGCGACCAAGGCTTCTGGGAAGCCTCCCTGGTTATCGGGCGCCCTCTGCTGACTCCCGTGGGCTCTGACCGAAAAACGCAGACTGCTCTCTTGGGTCTTTCCAGCAGTGCACTTCAAAGTGGGAGATCAAGGGTTGACTTGCGCATGACATCCAGAGAATGACAATGCCTCGGCCAGCCTACACCTACTGCTACGTGCCAGTCCTAGAGACACAAAGGCATGCAGGCTGCTCCCGCAATACTATGCTGCATGGAGGAAGTACTGATTTGGGAGGGGGATATACATACAGGAAGAGGGCAGTGCTCTATGTGTATTCTATACAAATACTGGTGGGTGAAGGCAGCGTGAGGGGCAGAGGAAGGACAGCAGAGGAGACAGAGTGGCAGCAGAGTGTTGGTGGTGTCTTGTTTGATTGCTGAAGCATTAATTGATAAGATACAGTGAGAGTCCACATCACACCACTTATCTTTAAAGACAGACATCGCAGTATCTTTTACATTACAAACCACACACATATGAGAGCGAGATCAAAGATTTTTCAAAGCATTTTCAAAGTGGGCTCTTTAATTGCTCCTGGGAGCAAAAGAAATCTTTATACTTTGACATTCTGCAGTTGAAGAATAGTTTTGAAGTAAATTACTCGAGCTCCTCTTGCCAGCCTTTTCACCCTGGCGTTCAAGATTGTATTGATTTGCTATTAACGTGAATCAAACACTCCAGCTTTAGAATATCAGCCTGGTTGCTTGAATAGCTCTTTTGAAATACAAATTCAGTGTGTGCACGTCTCAGGGCAGTAATAAGCTGCTCTGCGCTTGTCTTTTAGCCATTAATACCGCAACTGAATCAAAATTTGCTTTCACCTTTGAGTTTCCAGAAGTGAAAGTCATTATTCTAATCACTCACACAGACAGACTCTTTTTAACCTCTCAGTTGACACCTAGATGGGGGAATGAGGGAAGCTCATTGTGAAGCATTTCTCCTTTTTGTTTGCTATATTACTCCAGAAATGCTTCATGAAGGAGCCAAGTGGTCCAGCTGCAAACAGAACGTGGATCTGAGGTTGTCAGCCCAGCAGGGGAGGGAAGCGCTCCTGGCAGGCCAAGACAAGGAGAAAACAAACATGATGCTGAAACAAGACAGCTACAACAAATCCCTGCTGATGAACACAGTTATACAGTAAATTAAACCTGATCGATCTCCAGAGGAAAGACAGAACATTTAATAGGAATGTACATGTTGACAGCATCTCTGCAGCACAAATCATACAGTATCTGATCTTTTCAAATCTAATTTGAGCTGTTTCTATTCTATATGTTGCTCTGAATCAAATACAGATTAGATTTATTTTGTTTGTGACCTCAGACTGAAGAGTCGTGTCACAATTCATGTAACTTTTACATCACTCTCTCTCCTGAGGTAAGTGTCTTGCTGTGAAACTTCTGTGGAGAGGAGCTGACTGATGTAGTTAAAAGTGAGACTTGACCCCCTGAAAATATGGATGAAATAAGGTTTGGTGAAGCCATTCATATCACAGTCCCACCACTTCTCATTCTGACTCTTCATTTAGACACAACTCCGTTTAGAGGAAGTAGCCACTGCTGCAAACAAATGGCTGGTTTTCACTGAACAATAACTTCAAAACAAAACCATAACTGATGCCTTCATTTTCTTCAATGTTTATTTCTGTACATGAGCATGCTGCATATGATCTTTTTATTATTCTCTTTTAAGCTTGTAGGTCAGTTCAGGACTACGACCAGTTTGCTGAAATATGATGATATGAAAAAAAATAGAGCAATAAATCAGAATTGGGCATTAAGACTTCTGAGAATGGCCTCATGATAACCTTTGCTTTTATCCAAATCTCCAACCCAAAACCCCTCTCATGCTTCTCTCAAAGCATCACTGAACAGGTTGGTTGGAAGTTCACTGCCATCTAAATTAATATCATAAACTTTGGCTGAAGACTCTTCAAAAAGAGAGACTTTCTTTCAATATAATATAACAATTTTAAACAAATAAGAAATATAATCTTTTGACTGTTACTTAACCTCAGAGAACATTCTGAGTACATTCAGTTTAGCTTTTTCTGACAGCTATTTTACTACCAGTTGAGGTAAAAACAAATCAAAAAGTTGGAATATTGCGCCACCTAGAGATAAAGTGATTCAACCAATGCCTAACATATGAAGTTGCCAAAGCTGCTCCAGAGGGCATTTAACTCAGACCAAAAAGTATGGTGCTGTAGAAGCACATTGACAGAATGAAATTCAGAAAAACAGAGGAAAAACTAAACTGGAACAATTAAAAGTAGATAAGATAAAGATAAGAATAAAATGAAAGGAGAAATTATACAATAGCAATTAAATCAAAATTACATGGAAAGCAGTAAATTCAATGTACCTATGAACGGCTTTGTGGGCCTATTTGAGTTTTACTAGTTGTTGTAGCACAGTCGTAAATGTTATGGTGTGATTGGTGGCAGCAAAGTAAGCCAATAAAGTATATATCCGAGATACAGTATCAGATAGTACAGTGCAAGATATAAAATATAAAATACTGTGAAATACAGTTTCGGATTTTTTGAAAAAATATACTGTATAAGACTCCAAGTAGCAATAATAGCAGAAAATATAATGTAGTATGAGTATAGTCAAGTATAATAAATAATACTACTATTTTTACTTATGGATTCTTTAATTTGAAGGAGTCTCTGAGTTTTAAAAACAGGTCAAACAGCGCCCCCTAGCTCTACTCAAACGTCTCACCTCCAGCCTTGTCACATAACAACGCTGGTCATGACAGGAGAAGGGTACCTCATCGGTTCCTATATTTAGATGTCTAACCTGCATAAACAAACCCTCTCACGTCCACCGGAGAAAACAGAAGTTATCTCAGGAGTCAGACAGTTTATTGTAGGGCCACAAAGTGATGGCCTCGGTTAAAAAAGACGATAGGTTGACCAGGTCTCAAAGCTTTATGTGCGTCGGTTTCGCCGGTGTTTTTAGCAAAACCGTCACGTCGCCTTTGGAGGTGGTTAAAATAAAGAGTCAGGTAGGCACTTTTCACAGTAAGAGAGGTTTCTGGCAAAGTTTTCTCCTCATTTACCAGAATGAGGGACTTCGAGGATTTTGGAAAGGAAATCTCGTTTCCTGCCTCCGGTTGTTCCCCTACACCGCAGTACATCTCACAGCATACAAAAAGTAAGTAAAGTTGAACCTAAATATGACATTTGTTGTTTTGTAGCACACAGTTTCGACTTAAAAACATGTCTTTTGGTGGTCTTCTTTGGGGTTTTTTGCGATTTGTTTATAGCAACATTGCTTGATTAGCTTGTTAGCAAACTTAGTCAGCTGACTTATCAAGTTTGTGTGATGAACAGTGTGGAAGAATAAACGCTGCAAATTAATCTCATGAGAAGAAACTGAGATAATCTCATTAACTGAGACGTGTCAGATAAATTAAACTAAGAGGTCATTTGAACATTTTGTTCACTTCAGTTAAAGGCTTACTTCCTATTTTACCGTACGAGGCGCACCTTCTGTTTTTTAGCCAATCAGAAGGCTTTATTTGCTCAGTCGATTTTTAAAGAGGAGGGGTTATTGAAGCCCTGACTTTTGTCTTACAGGTAGTCTGTGTTTCCAGATTGAGTCCAATGATTTGATTAGTCATTTGAGAGATAAATAATCAACGACTACTTTAGTCAAAGCACATTCATGATTCTTTTTATTGTTGAATAATGTGCTAATATTTTTATTGATTAATCAATATATAGTTTTTACTTTAAAATGTCACAAGCTATGTTAGAAAAAAGTCACAAGATATAGTTTAAGAAAAAAATCCGTCACAGTTTACTGAACCCCATGATGGCATATCCTGCTTTTTTGTCTTGTTTTAATGACGGTTCCAGACAAAAAGTAATTCCATTTCCTGTTTCTAAAGAAAAGCAG
>JAPZDY010000026.1:15075268-15091961 GCA_029783645.1 Ctenochaetus hawaiiensis | reverse complement strand
TGTTACGCTTGGTTTTTCCTGCAATGGATGATGTTTTAGTTACACTCACTGATAAATAACAGGCTTATTCATCATATCTTCCATGTTTTATTAGCATTATACTATTAAATTAAGTATTTATATGTAATTTATGCAGTCAAAAGTAAATCATATTCAAATAAAACCATAACAGTACAACATTACCTGTTCAGATCAAGAAAGTGCTTGCTTTTCAGGTCTGTTCTGTATTGAAGGGCAGTCTTATCGCCACCTTGTGGCCATCAAGTTGCAGCTGCAACCTTGAACTGATTCAGATCTTTTCACAATGTCAATAAGATTTAAATATTAATAGCTTCAGTAGCTACTTTTTAATTTTCATCACTTGGTCGATTACATCATCAGATTTTTGTCCAATTTAGAGTTTATCACAGTTCAGTATCAAAATCCCTGTCACTGAAACTGATTTAATATAATGTACTAGGGACAGTTATTTACTTGTCTGCTTATTGTTTACTTATTTAATTCAATGATTTCCCTCATAAATATGTGTGAGGATGGATTTCATGGAAATGTTTTAATCCGAAAGCAAAATGTAACAATGCTGCCTAAATGCTCCACTAAATTCAGAAAGAAGTATTTCAATTTTTACTCCACTTAATTTATTTAACACCAGTAGTAGTTAATGTTTACATTATAAACAATGAAAAACTTTTTAAATAATAACTGTAGCCAGATTATAAAATTTTAATAAATATTGATATTAAATATTTAATCAGCGGCTTGAGCAGTTGGATGAGTTTACCCTCTAGTTTAAACTGTTTTAGTCCCAGTGGGATCAAATTATCCATGAAGTCACGAAAAAGATAACACATCTGGGAACAGCCCAAAACTTTTTTTTAATAAATGGTTCAAAATAATTTACATTTTCTCCTCTTGTGGTCAATTATTCATCTTATAAACCCCAAACTGTGGCTATAAAAATGAGATAAAAAAGACACCCCTCAATCAGCTACAACAATGACTTGTACTAAAACATTTTGTAATTGTGTTGAGAAATATAGAATAGAATAGAATAGAATAGAATAGAATAGAATAGAATAGAATAGAATAGAATAGAAGTCAAAGGGGCTATTTAACTAAAGAAAATGCACTTTATGGTACTTTATATGGACTTCTTGTAGTTGATGATACCTCTTTACTTTTTTAAGATGGACGTGATGTGATCGATGTGTCAGGTACAGCTGATACTTGTGATCGACCTCACAATCAGAAGCACACACGCGCGGCCGCCCTCCAGCCAATCACAGCTCCCCTTTCACTGTGTTGATAAAGTTCGTTTTTTTCCGCCGTGTTACTTCGTGTTTAGAGGAAATCGCGTCTTCCCTCTCGGCGCTAAAGATGTGGCCGTACAAACCAGATCGAGTTATGCGCAGCACACGTCGGCTCAAAGTGAGAGAAACGAGCAAAAAGAGCCTTTAGTAGGGAAAAGAAGATGTATGTATGGCGCTTCTCCGTCGCCATAACCCTCGGCCTGGTGTGGTATTTTTCAGACTGCGGTCGCACAGTAACACAATACTTTTTATGTTTTCTCTTTTGGTTTACCACCCCGCTGCTAGTCGGAAACAATGGGCGAGAGAGCAGCACTCAAACTGATGAGGAGGCGAGGGATTATCAGCCACAGGTAACCAACACACGCTCCTTTAATGTCTTTTGATCATCGGCGGAAGTTGCTTTCACGAGCACTAATGCACGATCGAAGCTGTTTTAATGAGTAAGCCCAAGTAATAAAAATGCGTGCGAGGGCTGCGGGATCATTTAGATCAGTAGATCGATTGGGAGATCATTTTGTACAACTTTAATCAGCCTTCTTCCGCTACAAGTGGGATGTCTTTTTATTAGCTTTAGTCGTGTTTTTTTTAAAACATTATTATCAAAGTGTAGCCAGTTAAGTCGGTTAAAAGGACTTGTTTGCTTGGTTACATGAAAAGCTGCCTGAGCTCAGGATATAGGACACCTCGTCAAATATTGAAGTATTTTCTTTCATAGCCTGAGGTGCATTTTTTTTGCACTGAGGCCTGAACGACTTGTTTTTACTCATCCCATGACCCTCTGTGACCCGAGTTTAGCTCTACTTGTCAAAGTTTTTAACAATGTTCCTGATCTTCTCAGTCCCTGGTGGCTGACTTATATTTTTTGTGGGTTTTTTTATAGGAAACTGTTGTAAAAGAGCTGTGTGATGACACGACTGATGGAGGAAGTGGAGAACAGACTGAACCTCTGGAGGCTCAGTATCCTCATGTAAAGAGGTCTCTGCAGCAAGGTGAGACTTGTTTTTTTAATGGTGTAAACACGTTGGTTTTTTAAGCAGGTTGGAAAGGTGTTGTGAGTGAAAGCTTGAAATCATTTTTAGCTTTTGACTTCAGGGTGTTTTGTCAGCAGTTTAAGCTCTGTTTTGACCTGACACAGATGGAAAGGACAGTTCTGCTTTGACTAAGCTGCAGCTGGAGCTCATGTTGCATCAAGCAGGAGGAGCTTTAAGGAAGGAACCAATAAGATGAAAAACACACCCTCTCAATAGATGGTTTCTATATGGCTGCAGTGGAACAAAGAGAGGCTCGTTGGTTTTTGTGCCTCATTATCAGTGGTTTGCTTTGTGTCTATTTTGTGCAGCCATTATTAAATTGACTTGTGTCAAACTAAAAGACTGATATCTCTAAATGAGCTCAGTTTATTTGAGGGTAAGAGTGATTGTAAACATGTACTTCATGCTGTCTGCGATCAAAAATTTCACGGTTCACGTCACTCTGTGAAAACCCTCACCACATTTTTGGAACTTTGAAAGCTAAAAAGGCTTTTTGCAATGATTTAGGGCTGAAACAACTTACTATTTTCAGTCCTAAAAATAGCGTTCATATTCAAATGAGTAGCTGTGAAGCCTCTGCAGCCCAAGTTATGTTGTCTGGCTCTTACTATCTTACCATACATTCATTTTTGTCTTTGTTTAGCACGTTTTAGTCTGTTCTTACCCTACATGCATGGTTATTTTTTCAGCACAAAGACATCTATAATGGCAACATTTCATTTTTTTGTCAATTAAGCAAATTATGAAGCTGCTAGGAACCCAAATAGACATAAAAATGACACAGCTGTTTCAAAAAATATGCCATTTTTTTAGTCATAATTACTCAAAATATTATGGTAGAACAGTTTTAGGTTATAAAAAGACATTGTTTCACTATCAGAAAATGTGAAGCAAAACTATTGTACAATATATTTATGTGATATCATTTTAATGAAATCTTGTTCTTTTTGCCTTTTTATGAAAGTCTGTGTCAAATATTTATCATTCAGAGTTTAAAAAGTGTCTTTTAAAGAAACGTTTTAGGGTCTACAGACACAAATGAGCACATTTGACTTTCAGCTTGTGTCTGCAAAGTTAAGTTGCTTTAAATAAAACCTGCTCAGTGTGTGATCACAGATGAATAGACCGGTTTTTATCTCAGCATCAACTCCTCATGTTCAGAGAAAAATCCTGGCGTGAATATTTGTGCTCAGTTTGGACAGGAGTAAAAAAAAAAGAGAGCTTGAATTTCACTGAACAAGTCTTTGCAGTCTGATGTTCAGGAGGGGAGCGTGGGAGCTTGGTGTTACTGTGAATTTCTTTTGTGACTGCTCTCCTCAGTGTTTGAGTGCGCCTACGCTCAGCTGGTCCTGCCTTGGTACGCTGTTCCCGAGTCCTGCGAGCACCAGCCTCTGCACCAGGTGCTCAGCAGGGAATTCGACTTCATAATCGGCCGGATCATTGAAAGAGCCAGAGACTTTGATGTGCACCAGGCAGTCGTGGGCTCCATTCGGATTTTGACCCAGCACTTGCATAATGCGAAGCAGTCTGACAGGTGTGACTTTACACCTACTTCCACTTTTAAATGACTCAGACTCACGGTGCTTCAGCTACCCTTTGCACTCAATAATGTGGCTGAACTCTATAAAATCCTCCATATTTCTTTTATCGCCTATGAATAATTACCCTAGTTTAACCAGATCACACTTGCAGTGATACTCTATGGTTGTTCTTATGCTGAGGGGTGTGACAAGAGCAGCAAATCCCATCAGATTGTAAGATTTAGCTCAAACGATTAACAGAGATGAGTGGTGATAGATATCTGTGATCAAGTAAATACCTTTCTTTTCCTTCCTGTTTCAGAGAGCTCTTGTTTGCTTCCAGAGCAGAGGAGATCGCTGTTCTCCGAGAGTTCTCTGACGCTCTGGTACGTAACCTTTTTCCCGAAGCTCTCTTGGCCCATGAAGTCAACCGCTGTGCCTTAAATGAGATTGTTGCCTTAAAGGGTAAGAAAGCCTTAAATTCTCCCTCTCTTACATAAGGGATAAGCCTCCCATGACTTCTTTTACAAGTGTGAATTGTATGTAATCCCTTATTGTCAGCAGCATTGTGGAGCTTAGGACATGAATTTTGGGTTGAATAAAAGGAAGACGCCGTCCACGGTGATTTGCCAGTTCCCTCCAGGGCTTTGTCATTTTTAGTTACAGATAAAATGTTTTATCTGGCGGGAGTCTAACTGAGCAGTAGGCTTTTGCAATTAGAGATGTAGCTCAGTTACAAAAAGTGTTTTTTACAGCTGTAGTTAAAAAATTATATGCATGTCCAGATTTGTCTTCATCTTGGCAGCTAAATTTCTGACAGAAGTGTTTCGTTCATAGATGCATAATTGAGTGTTTGGAATAATTTGGAACAGTTGGCAAATTACACAGGGCTCTGCTTTTGCAGTCAGAATGATAATTCTGATTTCGCCTGAAATTATGACCACTCTTATCAGCTGCACAAGCACTGATGGTTATATGAAATGATTCAAAAGGGCTGATGTGGCAGATTTAAAATAAAAGTTAAGATTTGGGGAAATACGCACATTTTTTTTCTAATATGGTTTTCACAAATATGCAATGTGTTAATAACTGAGCTTTAGTGGTGCTTATCTGGGTAATTACAACCTTTTTTTGTCTGACTGGAATAAAAAATCCACCTGTTTTCAGTCTTAATAAGCTAAACTTACTGGCAGCTACTAACTGGTGGCAATTAAACAAATGAGCATATTTTGTCAAACTATTCCCATCGAAATTCTCCAATATGGAAGCTGTTATCATTGACTGCAGCTTGATTAAGTGAATTCAAAAAGGAGAGACTCATTACAGACCAGTGATATTGTGAAATTTGAATGCCGTGCCTCCTGATTTCAGTGTGTGTGTTGTGACAAACAGAGCTCGTAGGATTATGGTGTTGGCTTCATTCTCCTCAGGTTTGGGCCTGTTGGTGTCATGGTTGTCCGACCCCGACAACCTGAACCAGCTGGTGGTGAGTCAGCTCGACAGCGTGGCCCCCAAAGGCTCTGTGGAGGATCTGTGTGCATCAGACGCGGATCAAGCCTCTCTGGCTTCACAGGAGGGCGAAAGCGAGGGCAGTAAACTGTGAGTGGCTGCCTGGTCACAGCGAGCCTCAGAGCAGTGGCTTCAAGGGCCGCCCTGCATGTTTGAAATTTGGACTGGACTCTTTTTGATATGTTTTTTTTTTGTTCTCCAGAAGCCCAGAGGTAGCAGGGATACCAGCCAGCACCAGGATCAAGGCCAAAAGAAAAGGTTTGTTTTGTGATTGTTAGATTAAAAAGGCTTTACTCTGTAGGTGCAGTGATTCTAACGTTGTTGTGAGCTTTTTCGCAGTGAGGAAAACTTGTCAGATGAGGATGATGGAGACTTGAGAGAGGCAGATGGAGTTGTTTGTGGGCGTGAAGAAAATAGAAGCTTGTGCTTACATAATGTCCCATACAACAGTTTGATAAAAAGCAATGTGTTGTCAGCTACGTGACATTGTAATTTTCTTTAGCTGCTTGCCTTCAGCGCATAATTAATCCAGCGTTTCTTTTGTTTGTTGGTTCAGAGACAGCTAATTACACAAACAGCGAGCTGAATGGCAAATAATTTCGGTGCTTTTTTTTTTTTTAAGCAACTTCCATCTCTTTATACAATCCAAAAGTATGATGACTGAATAAGAGCTGATTATGCTGTTATATAAACCCAGTGGTATGATAAATATGTATATTTTCTGTAATAAACACATCATACAGTCTGAATTAATCATCATCACTTGTCATAGACTGGGAGAATAATTTCAGTCTGGTGGGATATCAATTAATTGTTGGTCCATTAATTGTGACCTTAAGAGTTTGTTTACTAGTCATGCTTACAGTTCTTACATGCCTAATGAGTTGTGAATTATAGCTGGTGAATCATTTTTTTCTCACAAATTAAAACCATAGTTATGCTCAAAAATTCTTAAAAAATGCATTAAAAAAATCACATTTACAGTCAAATTGTTAAGATGACAGTCAAAGTTGAATTTTCTTCATGTGCAATATTCAGCAAATCTGAAAGGGATTGTGTTTCTTCTGTGTTTTTTAACAATAAAGATAACAGGTAGAGGAGACCAACAAGGTCAAACAGTAGTGTGAATTTTCTCTGGTTTCAGTGTGTATCTGTTGTATTTTATAGGTAACAAGTTAAAAGAAGGATGGTCAAAGTTTGTGGAGAAGGTGAAGTCCAAGAAGGCCAATAAGAAGAAGATGAAGAAGAAGCAGGAGCTGATGTTCAGGACCATGGGGCAGAGAGATCTGGGAGATCTGTTCCCAGAGGACGACGTCAGCAGCAGAGAAGGCTCCATCCACAGCCAGCAGGACTCTGACAGGGTGAGTCTGCTGCATGTAACACAGTGTATTAAACTGAAGTGGAGCAATTTGTGAAACATGACAGATTTATTGTGGCTCTTTTTTTTTTTTTTTTTTTTTGGCCAAACATTAGGAGGACAGTGATCTGGAGAGCTATCTGACAATCGTCCAGGAGGACATGATGGAATTCAAGCTGTCGTATGAGATGTGGCGTGTCGGCCGCTGGGCTGTCAGCATCCCTCATGTGAGTTATAAATATCAGTGACTGTGTTGGAGAGTCCTGGAGGCTTGTTATCTGTCTGCCGGGCCTCTGTGAAAGCTTGTCCTCGGATGGTTTGTCAGTGTTTGAGCTGGAGTTGAAGTTTATTGTGTTGTAGGCTTGCTGGGAGGACGAGATGCTGAGCTTCACTGTTCACCTGGAGGAGACGAACAGCCCTGAGAACCTGCAGTGGGACATCCGGAAGACCTACATGGATGTTATATACTTCCGAAACAGCTGGCAGGTAAAAGGAATCCTAGCAGTATAACCTTCATGAAGGTTGACTTTGAAAAGATCTTCTGGTTGTCAGGATTTTTCCTTTCACTTCAGAGAATATGTTTGTTTTTGCTGCTCATTGTCTATTCAGCATGAGCCAGATGGGAAACATCGCTGTAAAAACAAACCACAACTATTGTTGCTCGTTTTGAATCCAGCTTCTGTGCATCATAATATTTAACTGCAGTCATTTGGGATAGTTTTAAAACTTCTGCCAGAAGTCAAATACTGTCAACTTTTGAAGCTCTGTTGCACCGTTTTGTTTTCCCTTTGTGCCATTTTTCAGGACTCGACCAGTTTGCCCACCATAATGGAGCTGGAGGATTCAGAGGTTGATAATGGCATCGAAGAAGAAGCCAGAAAATCAGTGGAGCACTTCCTGCAGGTGAAAGACAGCAGAATAACTCAGATGTGTTGACAGTTAAACTCTAAAAATTCTTCATGACTCAGTATTTTGTCATTCTGTGTTCCAGGAATTAGTCTCTGACAGTCTGATCGGGCACACTAAACCGGTTTTTCAGTTCCTCTGTCCGCTCGACAAACTGCTGAACGAGGAGGAACATTATGGGGGCGTGTGGGGCCTCCTGAGTGGTTTGGCCTACTTCCTGACTCCAGGTCAAGAGGAAGAGGAGGTAGATTTTCTGCTTTTCTGGTTTATCACAACCAGGGTTTTGCTGTTTACTTTTGGTTTTCATTACTCTCGTTAAGAGTCATATTTTATTGGGTGTTTGTCTGATTGAGCAAGAACACAGTGAGACAATCAGACAAACACCTGGGTTAGCAGGGTTGAGGATATCCTCACCTTTAGCTCCTAGTATGAGTATAACATTTCCCATAATGGATCATGATAGCCTTTTATTAGACAGCCTACACCCTCTTTCTAACTCTGCTTCCACTGTTTATAACAATTTTAAAGACTGAAGATTTAAATTAAATCTCACTTATTTTCTCTCACACTAAAGCTCTGTGCAGAGTTACCACATTATGCAGCTGTGGGGGTTGATTGATAAGTTCATTCATAAGTGAGTCATGCAGTCACCTTGGGTTCACACAAGGATCCACTAAATTGGGGGCTGAATCCATGTTATTTTCCTTTGCAGAGCTCCAGCCCTCAGACAGAAACCCCGAAAGCAACCCTGACACCATCTTTATTCCCAGAATCCACGGCTCTGCCTTTAGAAAACCCAGCTGCCCCTCCTGGGAAGGACAGTGATGTTACAGGTGCTTCAATCCCAACTATTGTTATCTCTGACTGCGATCCTCCTTCAGAACCACCTGAGGAAGCAGAAAATGAAAAGGAGCTGCAGCCTGCGAACGAAAACTGCTCCCAGGACAAAACAGAGGACTCTGATAATACCTTAACCTCTCAGTTTAAAAATATTTTCAAAGGACTGACTCGATCCAGGTCACAAGAGTCTCTGGCCTCAACAAAAAGCACCGGTGATGAAGACTTGCTCGAGTCAGACGCAGCGACGCAGTGCAGCCAGAACGGAGGTTTACAGGAGGATTGCACCGATGGCCTCTCGTGGCGTTGTTTCACTGCTAAGTCAAATAAAAAGGAGAAAATAAATTCCAAGCTGTCAAGTGGAGCAACAAAGACTAAAGGGAAGGACCAAGGCACTTTGTCCAGAGGGGAGGATTCCCAAAGCCAGAGGAGCCAAGTCAACTGGGAGCAGCAGGAAGCTACAAAAGCCATATTTGATCTGCTGAAGGAAATATCAGGTTTGTTCAGTGTTTAAACTCAGAGGGGATTTTTTATTTTCAAGGGCTTTGGAGTCAGTGTTTTTGTATGTTTTCAGACATTTATTATAAATTATGTGTACTTTACTACCAACATTTTTAAGCATACGGCAGCTTTTTCCTGCAGTGGAGACAGCCAGTATTCGTGAATTTCAGTACAACAGAAGAATCGGCCTGTAAAGATCTGACAGTCTTCTAACAGCGCTAATGAAAATGAAAACATGATGTGTTTTTGAGCCTTTTGGGTGGAGCGTTCACTTGTGGCAACCTTAGACCGTCCATGTTTGACAGCTGGCAGCCAAACAGCATTGTATTCCAAGGTCATGTTGTCAAAACTGAAACGAGAAGATAAACAAATAGGACAATGTTGTGAGGATGAGGATCCTGTTAACTTGGTAACTGTGTGTCATACAAGTTGTATGATATCCAAAATACAAAGGCAGTAGCAGTTGTATTCGAAGTTTGGCTTACAAAATGTCTTACCACGTTAATATAAGGCTGCCAGAGTTGTTATAAGAGAAAAGACAAACCCACTCAAAGCCTTTAGAGTAGAAAAGTCTTAAATGCCAGAGATGAGAGTTGCACACATGTCCTGCCCCTTTATACCAATAGCCAATCATGTGGAACAACCAAACAACAAGTAAACTGGGAAAAACATCTAGTTAATCAGGTTGTCACTCTGGACTGAGCTGTAAAGGAAGGTCATGACAGTCACAAAACCAGAGGAAGCCATGATGCAGCCTTCACAATAAAAATAAGTGACCTTCACTGTGAATAATTACCTATCTCATGCAAACTTCAAACATGCAAAAGTTTTACATTGTGCTGAAAAAATTTAACTGAAAAACTTAAATGAGTGGTTCACAGCAATGTACAAAGAAAGCATTTATCAGTCTTGCTCTTAATCTTCAGTCTTGTCAAACCTGCATTAAACATTATTTCAATACTGCCAATATTGTTGAGCGAGAACAAGTAAGGTAAAGTCAAGTCTATCTTTATAATCAACAGATTTGCCTCAGAGAGGACAGCTTTCCAGTCTGTATAACAAAACACCTCCTATCCTTAGAGAATCGATTTAAATATGAAAAAAAAATCACAATAACACCCAACTGTGCAGCCACAGAGCTTTGTAGCCTTTTTAGTTTCGGTTTTACGCTTGTACATGAACGGTTTGGATCCCAGCTCAGTCGCTCTCATCCTCCCCCGTAAGCTGTAAAAATAACTTGGAAATATGTCAGCCAAAAAATGCGAAAACACTGACAAGGTCCTTTTTAAAAATGTTCTTGAAGATAAACCTAATACTTTTTCTTTCTTAACAGGAAACTCCTTTCTTATAAGCATATTTGATGCCATGTTGAAAGCATTTATGCCCATCTTGAAAAAGTAAGTTTGTTGGTCACTTTTAACCCTTAAACACTTTTATTGATCACTTAAATTTTTGCAACGAATGACCTCCGGTTGTATTATTTTCCTCTGCAGAAAAATGAACTCCTTCCTAAACAAGATAAACCCAACAGAAGTGCAGATGGCCTCGTACATCGACACCATGCGTGAGAAACAGTGGCCAGAGTCACAGCCTGCAGCCCCTCCGCCTCCTCGCACCGATGAGGAGAAGAACGAGAGCAGGGAAAGAGCGCACAACCTGATCAATGATCAGGTCAACCTGATCAGATGTAGGTCAAACCTTTCTGCATCAGTAAAAAACAAAAAAAAGCAGTTATTTTTGGCTGCTGATAATCCATCTGAAATGTATTATTATGTTCTCTGTAGATTCTAATCTTATCCTGAAGAAGACAGACATGGAGGCTGTTTTTAATCTTTTCCAGGACCAGGAAGAAAACAAAACTCTGGTTTATGTTAGTATCTTAAGATTTACGTCATGGCACCTTTTTTTTGATTTGTTGTATCTCGTTATTATTTAAGACAATATACAAGTCTTGTTTTGATGTTGTTTCCCACTTTTCATCACAGATGCTCCTGTCGTTCCTCCTGAGGGAATTTCTTCCCAATGAACATTCCTTTAACGTGAGCGCTGCTGCCCTGCAGAAAGTGACCAACCCCTCCAACTGATCTGTGAAGCCTCTATTGTGTTTTTAATACTTTTTAACATTTTAAAAGGGCAAAATATTTATTAAACATCTTAAAACCTTGAATCTCTCTGAACTGATGTGAGACATTGTTTGTACCTGGAACATATAAACTGTGAATATTCTGTGAATTTTATTTTGTACATTAAATTACAAACATTCCTCGTTGGAGCCAACTTTGCACACTGTACTCTGAGGAGAAAGGGAATAATATTTCATATTTACAGTTTGAATTTCACCCTTCACTTTTTAATCTTAAAAAACAGTTTCAAAAATGTGTTGTTTCACTTTGAGCACTTAACGTACGGTGGGAGTGTTTGTACACTGTTTTATTTGTTCTAAGGTTTTCCATCTCACAATGCCTAATCAATTAAATCTGTCCCAAGTGGACGGTACCAATATCAGGAAACTTGAAATAGTATTCATGTAAATAACTTGAATTTATGCCAAATAAAAATTTTTAATAAAATGTTTTCAGTGATATTTCTAGCCTAGTTTTTTTTTATGAGTTTAGACTTAGTGAATGTTTAAACTAAGTAAATGAATAGTAAGAAAAAAAAAGTTGTAAAATAGCTGCTGATGCTAGCAGCTTATTTGCGCTGAAGCAATATTTGAGTAAAGATGTTTCAGATAAGTTGAACAAGTTCACCTCCCCAGGAAATCCTGTGAGTGAAGTGTGAGATGTATTAAAAGAGTTGCTAGAAAGAAATACTACACTAAAATGTCTCGGTAATATGCAGACACTTGCAAATTTCTACTCGATTAAGTCAAAGTCACAAATTTGCTGAAGAATGCAAATATTTCTTAGATTTGGACCACACACTGCATCAGCTGAAAAACTAATCCTATATAAGAAAAACAACTTACACCATGTCTCAGTGACCCGTAATGGAAATGCTGCCTTGAACACTCCTGCTACCTCATTATGAGAGTGTAACAGAATTAATTACAGGATTATTCTGGTCCAGGTCACAGGAGGAAGATTATCTGGCAGAAACAACATGAATTCATATTTTTATTCACTGAAGTTCCCCAGAGCACAAAAACAACATCACAGTGAACCAATTAAACACTTGAATTTACAGAAAGAAACTGGTCCAGCTCATTTGATCCTGTTATGAGCCTGAGGTGGTGACTCGTTATCAACATTAAATGCAAAATGACAAACCAATGATGGAAATATTATAGAAACATATTTACATAGTCTTTAATAGCCTCTTACAGAGCGCCAGGCCCACCACTGGTTCAGCCTTTCCTCACTGATTTTAATTAAACTTTGTATAAACAGGCTGAAATCAAGGGTCGGAGTTCATTTTTTGACCTTTTTAGCAATACTTGAGAAAACAAGCTCACCTATCCTGGAGCTTACATTTTTATAGATGGGCCTTATCACATAATGGAGTCTGTCGTGTTGTCTGTGACTGCAGATCCTTGACCTCAGCTGCTGATTAAAATCATGTGATGTAATTGAGATTCCCAGAATAACTACTAAACAGACCTTATGGGAACTGAGGTTTTTACTGGAAATGGTTGTAAAACTGAAAACAGCACTGGGCAGCAATGTCAGCTATTATTAGGCCTAGTTTTCTTAAACAACAGTAAGCCCCAAAAGGAACTGCAAAAGGTGTATTTAAAATAAAAGAAGAAAACTATGTTCAATCAGTTTAGAAGCTATATAGCTGAATTTCCCAAAAGGAGATAAATAAAATATCTATTTGTCTTATCTATAGCAGGAGGATGCCACATATCACTAGTTAAAAATAAGCAGTAAGTCCAATTATAAAGTACCAAACAGTAAGTAATCAAGACAAATAAAAATAAACACACAGAGTAAAAATGAGTGTCAGTAATTGCTTAAATGTGCAGAAGACATCTATGATATTAATGTTTGATGGAATGTCTAAGACATAAAAAACATGAAGTATGGAGTTAGAATTTGTCACTTGGTTTAAAAATCATATAAACATATAAAAAAAACAAGCTAAAAGTGCTCAGAAGGATGGAAACAGAAACAAATCCAAGAAGAAAGTGGCTGTGTCAAACCTATCCTGCTGATGTGTCCTTGAGCAAAGCCTCAGCACAGCTTTCTCCTTCCAGACGGCTGCAGTAGCTCCTCCAGTCCAGCAGGTGGCAGCGCTGTCATTGACGGCTGCAAATAATCTGCTGTGTTCAGTAATCCAAGATGTCTGCGCCCTGAAGGATGCTGCTAACGGCGTGAAGGTACAGGACAAGTGACAGGTATGATAACACTGTCGTTTATGTCCTTTCTGTGGAATTAAACAACATATTCTTCTTTGTAAGGGTTTTAAGACGTTTATTTGGTTCTCTGAGCTTTAAAGCGTTTAAAGAGCATTAAGCTTCTTGATGTTAAATATTGACATTAACGTTAAGTGTTCCTGTTTTGCGTCACTGCTTGTCATGAGTAATGGCCTGTGTTTGATTAATAAGATTAAATTAATCTGCAAAGACATTTGATCGGTTTATTATTCGTCACGTGGTTTGTGAATCAAAAGGGTCACGAGTTATAATCTTAAATATTATGCATTCATGGTGTCAAGACTTGAAACTCGAAGTCCTAGTTCTCTATGAGGCTAAGACATTAGTGCAGTTTTGGGGTTGCTGGAGTGCTTGAAGTATACATATGAAAGATTTGTGTGGGTGGCAAAGGTCTGTGAGGGCTTCAAAGTTTCCAACTTTTCTGTTTTGCAAATCGATTTCTTTTACCATGTGCTAACACAACTGGAGAAACTAACAATAGACAGAGCTAAGTTTATTTCAGTGCCACCATAAAGAACATGGACTCACTGCTCATGTTCAGCTTTATTTCTTGTTATGTCGTACATGAAACGTGAGTTTCATATAAAAAAAAAATTCCAATCAGCTTCTTACTACATGCGAATGCGTCCTACATAAGCACAAGGTTTTTGCCAGAGTTTGAACAATTATGATTATTTCTCGTGATGGCACTTTATTTGTAATAAAATACTCATTTGAGTTTTTGTCGACCCTTCTTTATTGTTTTGAAGCAGGGAGACTTAATTGGGAAAACACGTCGTGCATCCATCAGGCCTCAGTAATATTTGAATCAAACCTGGTGACAGATGTTTGCTTCTGTCGCTGGGCCAGTTAAATTTACTCAAAGCACAATCACACACAGTTTTGAAGGAGTGTTAAACTCCTCATAATCATGACCCAGAGAACATTTTCTTTAATTTTGCTTTTTTTTGTCTTAATTTTATACAGATGTGCTTAGGACACTAAATGAAGCTTTTTAGAGTTTTTACCCAAGCTGTACAAGTTTTAACACACAAAAGAAATAGTGTTGCTTTGACAGTGAACTTGAGTCTTATGCTAACTTGTTTTACTCTACTAACCTAAATCTTTGTAGTCTAACTAGCATCATATGATCCCAAAATAAATCTGATTCACAGCAAACAATCTCAGGTGAAACTAGCCATATTAACAATAACTACATGCAGGCTGGAATAAATATGGTAATACTGATCTGTAAGTAAACACAGCAACAGTGAGCGAGGAGTTAAAATGATCATAGTCACCACCAACCACAGCCCAAAAAATGAGAAGTGGCTGCTCAGTGAAGAACCAGGCAGATTAATTTCAGACGTGGTTTTTATTTCAGACGTGGTTTTAAATTGAATGTCAACACCAACAAATGGAAAAGTGAGAAAAGTGAGCACTTTAAAAAAAAAAAAAAAAATTGTGCAGGGGTTTTGTAGTTCCTGTGCCACTGAGTACAAACATGGTACACAGATACCCAGTACTTATAGACCAAATGATGTGCTTAGTTTAAGTTCAGTAATTTTCTCAAAAAAGCAAGATTTGAAGCAGAAAAATAAACATAATCTTGTGTTGATACAATTTTTTTCCTTTATTTTCCAATCTAGGTAATCATTTTACCTCCATGGGGGTCCTTACCTCAAGAATGAAACTTGCAGGTCTATCTGGAATATGCCCGGGTTGTTTAGATATGATAAGGATAAAATATGTAAATAATAATATGTGGAATAAATATGTAGATCAAAAGTTGAGTCATTTCATAACTGTCATGTTCTACTGCAAAATTTAAGATCTAACTTTAGCTTTAACCAGACTCCTCGTAGCAGGAGTGATCAGTTTTGACCGCTGGTAATTCTCGTCTCCATCTCCAGTTTATTGATCAAACTCCAGTGCTGTTATATATTAATCACATCACTTCAATAATCTGAGTCTGAGCTCCAGCTGCAGCAGGAGCTCAGACTCAGGGGGGAGTCACATGGCTGCAGGGACTTTATGGTCACATCCTGGCTGCAGTCACACTTGGTCTGCAGTTTCTGAGATGCAGCTCTGAAGGCAGATTTTATAATGTCAGAGCCTTGGTTATCCATATGTTGGCTTGTGAAGGCTGTGATGCTTATGCTGTGTGTGTATCTGTCAAAATGTGTGACTGCATAGCTCTACTTCCTCTTTCTCATCTTGTGTTGGTTGTTTAAGTGTTGCTGCTGAATTTTATCCACAGTTTATAGAAGTCTGATGGTGTTTGAGCAATAAAAATGTCTTTTCCTTCTCCTTGTTGTGCAGTCAGGCCCTAAAAAACATGGATGGATGAACATACATTGACAGTTGCAATGCAAGTCTGTATTCACCATTTATATTGCTGTTTTTCTACTTGCTTTCACTTATTTATTATCAATTATTTACATTTAAAACAATTTTGATTAAAAGGATAATTAAATAATCAAAACTTCTCTTTAGTTGATGCCCCCACAGTGTTGCCAGACAGGGAAAAAAATACTGTTGGAACCCATTTTCCTCTAAATATCCTTTGATTTTTTAAAATATTTTTTTCTAGTCCAGAGAAGTATAAACAATCTTAAATCATAACTGAACCACAGCGGTCTGGACTCTTAATAATTTGGGAGCCTGTTTTCATTTGACCTTATACAGTTTACCCAGTGGTTAGATTTGAATAACAGTCCATAGTAAGTTCATCTGATATTCAGTGCACAGTGCGTAATTTCTGCTGCTGGACTGGCTTTACTGAAGCGACACGCCTGTAAATTCAACTTGTTATAGATATTATTGTGCCCTTGACAGGGAAAACAGGAAACTGTTCCTGTTTAAATCTACACTGATTTTGATGCTCAGTTTTCTGTTTCTTTTACCAATGACTTGTGAATTCATGTATTCTCACTTTGCTGTTGCTCAGATGTGTCTTTGTCAATTTCTGCCCTTTCAGTTTTCAGTCAAGTTGAACCGCTGTGCAGCATTTTTGCACTCCTTGTACAAAATAAAACTTTATTTTCTTTACAAGTCCTTGATGCAAAATAAATCGATTTGAAAAGAGATCTTTCTACAACATAAAAGCATTAAAAGACTTTTTAAAAATGTGAAGTAGTCCTTTCAGCCCTCTGACTGTATCCAATCAAGCTTGTGTGGCAAAAGATTTCAAACATTTAAACAGTTTTGTCTTGATACATCTGATGTGAGTCAGAAGATAAAAGTGACTGCTGAGCCTCTGATGTAACTTCAGTGTGTTTTGATTGTTGACACAGTCGTCTGTGGTTTTCATTGGGTTTTTTTTTTTTTTTTTATAAAATAAATAAATAAATTCCATTTATTAA
>JAPZDY010000026.1:15064472-15074638 GCA_029783645.1 Ctenochaetus hawaiiensis | reverse complement strand
ATTCGTCTGTTGTTTTCATTGGGTTTTTTTTTTTTTTTTGATCAAAGAAATAACTCACTTCCATGTATTCATGACATAAAACAGCCCGTCTGCCTGGAAAAATAACATATCAAAAGATGAGCTGAATTGAATCTGGTTTTCCTTTTTTTAAAAATATATCTCTCAAGTAGTATTTCTAGTGCTGAAGCTTCATTGTTCCTGTTTGTTGCTTTTTTAGATTTATTCCGAGTGTAGGAAGTTTGTAACACATTCTGTCTTGCCGTTCAAACGTGATGAGTTGAGGGAAATGTAATTCAGTGAAGCCAGTAAAGAAAATGACCTCAGTGGGATTTGAATACAGGCAAGAGGAGGTAATACAAGCAGGGAATATAGACCGAGAGTCATCACCATTCAAGCAGTCCTGGTCTGAACCCACACTGCAGTGATAGGCATGTATGTGCTGCTTCAGTAGTCCACTTTTCACACAACTGCTTTAAAACGGAGCAGAGGACAGCTGCTGCTCTCGTTAACTGTCTTATTTTTGCACGGTGACTGCTCAGCAACAGCACGATAAGTAAACTGATGTAATACAAAGCGTAACCACCAGCAAACAGTATGGACATACTGAAAATTACACCCATATGTGATGGTTGCTGAACATCCCAGTCTTTAATATTTTGCCGTAGACGGCCTCTGCTCCTCTTGGAAGGCTTTCTGCAACATTTAAGAGTTTGGCTGCGGGAATTTCCTCCCATTCAGCAGCAGTAGTGAGGTTTGGGTACTGATGTTTGGCGATGAGGCTTGGCTCACAGTTGGCGCTCACACCAGAGGTGTTGGATGGTTTAAAGTTGGAGCTCCAGCCAGGGAAAGCATCTCTTTATGGGCCTGGCTTTGTGCACAGGGGCATTTTCCTGTTGGAACAGGAAAGGGCCTTCCCCAAACTGCTGAAAAATACTTCTTTTACAACAAATCAGTGTATGCTGTAGTATTTAGATTTGCCTTTGCTAGAAATAAGTCTGTAAGCCCATCATGGAAAACAGCCCACACCAAATTTAAATGAGTACAGGGACAGAAAGTGTATGTTATACGGCTGATGCTCAGGAAGTAGAGCGGGTCATTTAATTATCAGGAGGTTGATGATTCGATCCCCGACTCCTCCAGTCTGCATGTCCTTGGGCAAGATACTGAACCTCAAATTGCTCCTTTCATCAGAGTGTGAATGTGTGTATTTCTGATGAGCAGGTTGGCATTTTGTATAGAAACCCCTGATATTAGTGCAAGCTTGTGTGTGCGAATGAAATAATGTCGAAATGCAGTGTAAAAGACAAGAAAAGTGCTATATAAATCCTATTTTAGCCTAGATACGACTTTATACGGTGGTACCATTGTGTTTTGAAGCCAATAACTCAGATTTTTCCTCATCAACAAGCATCTCTTTGCAAAAAATAAAGGTATATACAGAAATATTATTCCTCAGTGCATTTAGACTCAAATTACATAGTGCCAGCAGCACTTACAGTAATTTTGACTGCACGGAAATAAATTCAAAATTTTACCTTTCAAAAGAAGCAGAGACCCTGTTTGTGCTCCAAAAGGTTCAGAAACAGCTTTCAATTCACCTTGTAAAGGCCTTAAGAGGCGTTTTAGACTAATTTTACAGGAATCACTGCAGATCCTCTGAGGAGCATTTCTTTATGTGTTTATGTTAAAAGCACAGCCTCAACAATCTGCTTTTTTCTGAGGTAATATCAAACCTCGATAATGGCACGTAGAGGTCACTTAAGTGTTCATTATATTGAAAGTAGACATAGTATAATGACGCTTTGAATGATGAAAAAAGCTGAACATTGAAAGCATTTACCCTCCAGTTATGATGAATTATGGCTCGTCTGCACATCAGGAACATTCAATAACTGTAAGAAATTAATTTAAAGTGGCATTCGTTCATTTATATTTTTCAAAGATAATTGCATATTGATTATATAACCAGTTCTTCCAGCTAACTGCTTTTTTATTATGTAGTTTAAAACTAATGCAACATGATGTTGCATCAGACTGTTTGATGTAAATACACCTGGAGGTGTGGAATTGAGTTTATTCCTCAGCTGTTTATTTCTGAAACAGACAGATATCAGAGCTCGGAGCGCTGAGACCTGCAGGTTCAGACCTCGGTTAAATCAGGTCATGCAAGTTCCCTTTTTCAGTCTTGAGGGATCATTCAGACTCTTCTTGAGTTCTTCGTTTTATTTGACTGGCCTTTAGGACTTGGCATTCAGCAATCAATAGCTCCAGGGCCGGAGTTTGATGGGATGAATACTAATGTGGTGGAACAGCATCGGCATATGACTGGCTCTCTATGACTTTATATCCGAGGTTATCTCTTAACCTCACTGAGAGTGTCTCCTGTGGCTCACCTAATGATCACAGCCCAGTACATTTGTTCTGTTTGGTCTTCACATTAGGCTCATTGATTAGTTAATCTGTTGCAGCTAATTCATAATATGGGGCCATCTTACAAAAATGTTACGTCCCGGAGTTTCCTGCTGCCGCACTCAGCTGTTTATTGTGCTGTTAACAGAAATTTCATCCTTTTTATATATTCAAGGACACCAATTTATTATGGCTCTAATGGTATTCAAACTTTTCTGCCAAGATGGGCAGAAATATGAAATTGTTATTATAATTTTAATACGCCTGTGCTCTTATTCTATTAGCATACAGGGAGTGTAGCTTCTCTCCAGGGCCTTTCTTCCTGTTTATCTTAAATTTGTTTAGCGGCGAGGTTGTAAAGTGGTAACATGGCCTATCTCAAAAGTGGTACACGTGACTGAAGTGTACCTGCTATCTTAATGTGAATTTGTCTTTTAACTAAATGTCTTACATCAAATGTAAAGGAGAACGGCACCGCCAGATGGACTGCTGCACTAAGAGTTGGATAAAACCAATTGTCGGAGCTGATTTTAATGTTGCTGGAAGATAAGAATGAATTTGGTCCTTAGCAATTTCAAAGAATACTAATCATGGTTTGTTTGAAAATGGGCTCTGACAGGTTTCATCTGTTGAAAGAGATGGAAACAAAATGGGTTTTTCTGTTGACTGAGTGATGAGAGTGGAACAAGGATACTTCAATCCTTATCACAGTGTCACAAAATTAGCCCCTCAGGACAGGAAAAATGCATATCAGGTAATGGATCACACGTTTCAAACATAAGCTATGATAGGAGCTTGTTTGTGTGAATTTGTAATATCTGCTAAATTCATCGTTATTAGGGCCGAGAACTATCAGCTAAGCTGTAAATACTGTGTTATCACAACACACGGGGACAGTAAATAAAGGAAAAAAAGAATGGAAAGGTGATTCAAAGAAGAGGATCAGATAATATTCTCAGTCATTGGATGTTGTGGATTAGTTTTTTTCAGACAGATAGCTAATATTTTCACCACAATATGGATTTGGAGAGGAACCATTTGTTGAATTACTCTCATTCTCTCCCTTCATTTCCCTTAATCTTGCTTGTGTCTGTGAAGGGAAAAAAGATCCTCTATCTCTGTGTATATTTGCTTTGATAGCAGCTCTGTAAGGATATACCGCTAACCATAAAAATATTAATGACTTGACAGCTCCTCAAAAGTTAATCTAAAACATCTGAATTAAATCCCACCCTTTCCATGTAAGCAGATGGGACAGGGGTCAAAATAAAAATCAAAGTATATATCAAATAAATTTCCTCAAAAATGAAGTTCTTTGTCATTTTATGCAGCTGTTTCCTTGTTTAAAAAAAAGGGAGTTTTAACGTTATGTTTGGAAGGTAACGTTGCCCCATGATTAAGTCAGACAGCTTATATAAGCAGGATCTCAATACTGCAGCATCTTTTTCTGATCACTACAGCAAAGACTCTGACTCCAAGTGATGTCACCAGCACAAGACTGCTGCTGCTTCATTTTTGTACAGTGGGAGGAAGTTTAGACACATCTTTTTTTTTTTAAAGTTTACTGTCAGATGGCTTTATTTAGGTACAGCAGTGCTTTGAGCTAATGTCAACATTAGTGTCAATAGAGTGAAAATGCTAAAATGTTGATGCTAAACAAGTGTGCAGTAATCTTCACCATCGTAGCTCATCCACTAAGTATGCTAACATTTGCTAATTTGCACTAAAAACAAAGTACAGCTGAGGATGATGGGAATATAGGTAGTTTTACATGTATTTGGGTTTTCAATCAAAATGTTAGGTACTAAAGAATCATCAAAGTTCCTAAAAATTATTATTTCACTCAAAACCTCAGATGTCGACCTTTTGGTGTTTCTAGAAGAAAAATCAGAGGATCATCAGAGTCATTAAGATTCAATGTCTGTGAACCAACTTCGGCTAAAAACGATACTTGCAAAGTAGTTTTAATAAGAGCGGTGAGCTTAGATCCAAGTTCCCCATGAGGTCTTACTTATTTTACTTTGTTGTACTTGTTTTTTATTCTGACACCACATAACCTGAAGTAACTGTTGGTGTCGAACTTTGGAAAGTACAAACTGTCTCCAGTCTGGTAGGAACGAGTTCTCCCTGTGCTACAAAGATGGTTTAGGACGGACATAGAAAAGAACCGCAGGGAAACATAACTTTTACCTTCACTGGAGCACAGTTTACAGATTAACACATGGGAGCTCAAATTAATCTCTGTCAGAGTTTCTTTGATGAGATAATAATCTTTGATTCTTGTGGCGACGCAAAAATCTGTGTTATTAGAAATTATTTGACTTCATTTTCTTCTCTCATTCACTTCTAATTTAGCAGAGCTACGTAGATGAGATGACAGATAAGGTGTAACAAAGGTTATGATTTGATTCTGTGCTATTGCAGGTACAAAGTCTGAGCCCACTGAGAAATCAATTACTATTCTTTTATTTTAAATTTCGTCAGACTACAGTAAAAAGATATGAAAGACGTAAAGAGAAGAAGAAGACATGATTTTCTCCGGGCTGCTTCAATGTCAGTATCAATTATATTGAAAAGGTTCTGGGATTTTCAAACCTAAGTGATCTTTTAGAGGCCATTTCTGCCATTTTTGAAGAACAGCCTTTCAGAGAAGATCTGTATCTTTAACCTTGACTTGTAAATAAATGTGAGAAATTGAAGGACTCTTTTATGTTGAGTGCTGTTGTTGTTTGTATTTTTAATGAAAACTAAAGAGTGCCTAAAAGCTTTAACAGCAAACAGTGGTGGTGCAATTAAACCCACATTTCTGAAAGCAAAACTGATTAATTTCTTTAATCAACATCAGCTTTATCCTTGAAGTGCAGTCAGCTTTAATTATGCTGAAACGCGCCACACAAGCTGCCGTTACTGATCTGTGAATATCGTCAGGAATTTCTGACACGTCATAATGAAAAGGTGATAAAATATAATGAGTTTTTACATGGGAAGTGTAATGTCAGATTATCATTTCACAACGTACTGATACAGACCTGCAGTTTGTAAAGACTGGTGAGGTTTTTTTTTCTGCTTGTCTCCCTTGTGCTCAGTTTTATTGACATGTTTACCTCTGTCAAAAGATACATCCCATCCCAAGTAGTTTCTCTGACAGGCAGCAGGAGAAAATGTCCAGATTTATAGACAGATAGGCCAAGAAACACAGTTTGGATTTAGAGTTTGGGGTTTTTTCTTTGCAGTGACAGGCGATTTATTAACCAAAACTGCTTGTGTTGATAACCAGAGACCTGATGATAAATCATGGGGCAGAGCCGGCAGTGCACCGGCGTTTTGGTGAATCTGGAGCACAACATTTGCCCTGTTTTTTTTGCTCTATTATAGCTCACCTCACCTTCCTTTTATTAGACGGTAATTTAAATGCCGCCTTTGTGTCATGTCGTTTATCAAGACACATGTTTAAACAAAGTGCTCCTCTGCTTCCTGCAAACAAATTGCTCCATGGACTCCTTGTTATCAGCGACGCTTTTGCTTGTAATTGCCGTAGAAATGTAATATTCGGCCTAAAGAGCAGCTCAAAATTGTGTCTGTTCCTTTCAAATTACTGCGCCTTTGATTTGATTTTTCACAGAGAAACATTAACCAAGCACTGATTGAGGCTTATTGGACCGCCTTGAACCATGTTTCCTGTCGCTGCACAGTTAACACTACTTTACTCCTTGAGTTTAATGTAAATTCAGCCGTGTGAAACGTACTGTCAGTGCAGTTGTGATGCCTTATGTAGGTCAATGCTTCCTCAGCGTTAACTGCTTGGCCTTGTGATGAGTGATTTCATTTTGTGAGGGAACTGGGGTTTTATTATTCATACTCCAACAGAGATTGGTGTTGCGGTGCATTAAAGCATGACGTTGCCATTTCCCCACTCTCAGTGCTGTTATTCCCTTTGCCCCAAATTGGAATTAAACCCAACATTTGACGCTGGCCTTAATTGTTTTCTCTCGCAGTCGCTCAACTTCAGTTAAGCTTCATCTCTCTGGAAGTACAGTATGTTATTTTATTGGCTGATATTTTTTGTTGCACCATTTTTTTTTTTTTTTTTTTTTGGTCCTCTGCCTTAAACTGCTGTTTAAGTCATTTTCTCTGCAGCTTGCCAGTTAAGGATTCATGAGCCTTTCTGGCATTGTTTGATAACAGAAGTAGGGTTTCTCACTTAAGATTTAATGCAAACCGGTCTCTGCATTTTCTAATCTTTGCTCCAAAATTGATCTGAACTGCAACACGATTTTTTTCAATGAAGTGGCTGAACACATTAGGTGAAGAGCGTGAAATTGACCCCCGAAAAGTAGCAGTGTATGTGAGTTACAACGTAAAGATAGCTACTGAGGGAATTCTAACTAAATGGTTTCTATTTGGGCATCTTTCTGCAGTACGCGCACCAACTTAATGCCCTTACAAATATTGCCTCATGGTGGTTGCACTTTAACGGCTGCTGGATAATCAGCAGCCCAGATAGAATCACAACTTTTCTTGGGAGCCTTTTCTCCCCGTTTGTTGCTCCAAAGCAGCATGAGGTCCCATATATCTTTTTGGTACTGTCTCTTCTGTTGATCTAATTGGATACCCTCTGTTGCCTACAATGAATCATTGCAGGACTTCTTCCCTCCCCTCAAGTACTTATTTTTATTGAATGCAGGGTTCCCCTGAATCACAAGGCTCAGCCCTAAAACTTGTATTTGTCCCTTAGCTCCAGTCATTGATCTTTTCCTTCTTCTTCTTCTTCTTCTTCTTCTTCTTTTTTTACAGCTGTGTCAGTAGCACTTTTATTCCAGCAGAGGATTATTGGCTTTCTTTTATGTGTTCTGCCTCCCCAAAGAAAGGCCAGACGTTCAGGCCATTCTCCACACTCCAGTAATTGACTCCTAATTTGGAAAATGCATTTTAAGGTGAAATGAAAATGCCAACCTGTCTTTGCGTTCATATGTGGGGATGACACTTCCAACCCTCTTTTATGTAATAAAATTATCCCTCCTCCCCTCTCTCGCTCCGTCCTTGACACTTGACCTCTGCTCTTGCAGAGGAAGCTCTGCTGCAGCACAGGCAGTGTAAGCTTGGCACATCTGAAACTGAGGTGAAGCGATGGAGGAATTTTGGCATGCACACGCCGTGATTTTTTTTCTGAGACAAGTTTAAATCCCGCCAGTTCTCAGGATCTTCAGCATCTCAACTCAGCTGCTGATCCAGACTGCAAACACCTCCAGGAAAGTGGCTCTCACTGAGCCGATCGAAGGCAAAGATTTTTTTAATTACTCACCCGCTGCTTAATGGAAAGGCACAGGTTTCGCCTGCGGGTATAAGTATTGACTTGAGTATATGATGTTTTAATGAGCAGAGGTGTAAATGATTTGTTGCTGTTGTGTATTCTTGGAAGACTAATTTGTTTGTTTTTCTTGCGTTTTGCAGTGGATGGATTCTCAGTTGACTTGGAGGCAGATTTAAGGATTTCCAGACAGAGCAGGATGTCAAAGATCTCCAAGGCAGCTAAGGCTGTGAAGAAATTGGATGCAGGCAATGTAATCCGGGCTATAGTGAGGTCAGGACAGGCGGCCCCCGGACCTCCACTTGGCCCCATCTTGGGACAGGTAAAATTACTCACGATTCCAGTTCTTGTTCCATCTGCTCGCTGCGAGTAATCACGAGTGTTAACTTAATTGCAAGAGCAGGGCTTCATTTTATCAACTGACCTTCCTCACACAGCTCTCATTAACCGCAAGACAACCTGATCCTTTTCTATTTTCTCTTTGCCAATCACATATTGCCTCTCTCTCTCTCTCTCTCCTCAGTCACCCCATCGTGCATCCCCACCACCACCTCCACCACCTCCATCTCCTCCCACAGCCCTATTCATATTCCCATTCTTATTCTAGTCTCACAGCTCCATTGTGCAGGTGGGCGCCACACTCTGCCTCAGTCGGCAACTATTTTCACACAGTTTCCAGGCCAAAGACACTAACACCTCCATCCACTGCAGCTGCCCGTACACATTAGCCTCACTCTTTACAAGCCAGTTGATGAAATGGGATTGAACCTGTGAAGGCTTTGTCTTTAATTCTTGTATACGTCTCTCTCTTCAATTGCCCCGGAGAGACAGCTGTGGTTGTGTTGTATTTTTTATTGCTCGGAGATGCGTGGCTACCACTTTCCCACCCCCCGATGCCAATTTTAACTAGAAAAATGTATGTATTGGCCGGGACTAATAAAATAAGTCTGCAGTCTTCAAGCTTTGACCGATGAGCAACAACGGTTCAAACCAGGTGGTTAAGAATAACTGAGGCTGAATTATTTTTCGCTATAAATAAAACCATCCATCTGTAACTTAACTATTCGAGGCTGTTCATTTACCTCGTCTATGTTTCTGATCACACAAGTGTATTGTTTTAAATCTGTCTTGTAAAATTTACATTTTATTTTATCCCATAAAGACACAATCTGCTCCGCTTTAATGGCCATTCAGCTGTTTAAAGTCTTGATTCTCCTTTGCAAGATTGAATGAAAACAGCCCTCTGACTCGTTCCGTACATACAAATGAGATCCAGTTAGCCTCTTTAATGGACAGTCCTCATCAGCACTGGATGCTGTTGCACGCTTGGAAACCAGATCAATTCTCACAGTTCATCCATCTCTGAGACTTAATGGCAACACTCTGAGAGGAGAATGGAAAAGTGAGCGAAACTGGCAGAAAAGAGCTACACATGATAAATAACGGCAAATGTCAGAAAGGAGTTAAATGATGTGAAAAAAGTCACATTTTTCTTTTCTGACATCAACAGAAATAGTGCCATTACTTTATGGTTCTGTTCAGAATGATGTACTCTGCTGTCAGCGGCTCAACAACATAAACTTTAACATAAAATCTGTTCATTACTGGAGACCTGAACTCACTGATAGACCAGGACTAAGATTTAGAGCTCAGAAATTTATCATTTTAAATACATTTTGCTACTGTTGTTTTGCCTCTCAATGTAGTTCTTCACATCCACTTGATATCATTCTCACTTTTATATTCATGCATTGGGGCTCCAATCACATTTTTAATGATTAATTAACTTATGAATATTTTCTCATTTAATGAATGACCCTTTTGGTCCAGAAATGATCAGAAAATTGCAAGAAATGTTTATCCCAATTTCTAAGGGCCAAATGTGAAGTCTTCTTGCATTTTTTATTTTATTATAATTATTATTCTTTTGCCTGACTGAAATCCAAAAGTATTCCGTTTAAAGCAGCAAATTATCAAAACTGAGAAGCTTGAACCAACACAATTTGCATTTTAATTCTTGAGAAACAGCAAATTATCAATCTTATAAAGGTGCTAAATGTAACTGTAGGTGACAGTAAAGGGTGGCAAAAAATAATAGGACCTTGATTCAAAATGCAGTGTTTTCAGGCCCCAGAAAGGCTGTTGTGTGAATAAAAGATGAAACAAATACAGAAGTTTACTGTTTCTTGGTAAGAACATTGTCATGCAAACAGCACAGTTCCCAAACTGGGACCTGAATCCAGTCAAACTGGACCAATAAACCATAAACATTGCAATTTATAATCCGACCAATCGGATAAGTCTGGGTTGTAATTAGGGATGGCTCGATACCACTTTTTCACATCCGATACTGATACCGATACTGCAGCCTCGAGGATCGGCTGATACTGATCCGATACCGATCCAATTCTTTTTGTCACTCTAAAAGTTGTTAATAATACGTGGATGT